>OX467709.1:12733360-13090860 GCA_950111635.1 Agelastica alni | reverse complement strand
AAGTAATCAATAGCTTCTTAACTGGTAGAACTCTGTCTGTGAAATACGGAGATACAACATCTACACCCATTCAGGTTCCATCAGGGGTACCACAGGGATCCCATATGGGCCCACTGCTGTTCAACTTGTTTGTATCGGACATAGAGTTTGTTTTCAATTATTCTGAATTTCTTATGTTTGCGGACGATCTCAAACTTTATCGAGCAATTACTTGCCGGGAAGATGCCAAATTAGTACAAAAAGATCTCGAAGCTTTTTCCATGTGGTGTAGAAATAATTTGTTAGAGGTAAACATCGATAAGTGTCAAATCATTACGTTCGCTAGAATTAGAAGTCCAATATTCTTTGAATATAAATTGAATAATATAGTTCTTAAAAGAGAAAAATTTATTCGCGATCTGGGAGTTAAATTTGATAGCGAAATTAATTTTAATCTTCAAGTATCAAAAATTGTGGCAAAAAGTCTCAAAATGCTAGGTTTTGTGTTGAGAATTTCTACTGATTTTTTAATTAAAACAAAAGAGATTTTATATTGTGCTTTCGTAAGATCCATTCTTGAGTATTGTTCGGTTATATGGGACCCATATTATAATATAAATATCGATTTGATTGAGAATGTTCAAAAGAAATTCTTGAGGAATTGTGCTTTTCACTTTGGTATTCAACGAAATGAATATGAGTACAGTCAACTCTTAACCAAGTTAAATCTAAAATCATTGGAAGATAGGAGAATTTCTATGAACTTGAGTTTCCTCTTCAAAATAATAAATAATGAGATTAACTGCCCAGAACTACTTCAACTAATAACTTTTCATATCAAACAAAAAGATACGAGAAATCCTGATATTTTTCATATAAATTTTTTCCATACCAATTATGCTATGAACAGTCCGATTCCTCGTATTCTGAAGCTGGGAAATAAATGTCATAATAACTTAAATTTGTTTAATGTGTCACTTCAGGTCTTTAAAAATCAATTGAAAAGGCTATAGCGTTTCCGAAACTTTTCTTTACCTTACCATTTTCTTTTGTAAGTACCGGATTGGTTACATCATTTTCTTTGTTAATACCAGATTTGTATCATCTTTTAGTAATATAGTAACTAGACATGAGGATTCATTAATACTTTGTATTTCACACTTCGCTAAATGTTTTGTAAAATTCTAGTGTAGACATTAGACATAAGAGTTCAATAATATTTTATAGTTTATCACACTTTGTTAAATGTTAATTGGCTTTGCCGTTAAATAAATAAATAAATAAATAAAGTGCCAGGACAAAGGCAAGCGAAAAGGCTAGTAAGTCTTTCGCCAAGGAAAGCTAAACAGCTTCTCGAGTTGGACAAGAAAGACTTGAAACTGGTGACGGAACTTCTTACTGGACACTGCCCTCTAAGGTAGTACCTGAAAAAGATGGGCAAAACAGTGAGTGATAGTTGCCGCTACTGCGAAAACTTCGCTGAAACTTCAGAACATTTCCTTTGCGAATGCCCAGCGCTTTTCTGCAAGAGGCTCAAGTTTCTGGAAGGGGCCTTCCTAAAGCCCTTCGATGTCAGAAACTTAGCCCCTAGGAAACTAATAAACTTTACTCGAAGTCTCAGAATCCCGGGCCTCGAATAGATTAAGCGTTATGCACAAAAGATCTGATAGGTCGAAGTGCATGGCCTTCACGACCCACCCTACAATCTACAACCCTTCCTTCGGTTCGGAAAAGTAAAAATTTAACATCGCTCTCTCTTTCACAGTTGAAACAAGACTACAAATGTTGAAGGTACTGAATACGCCAGTCGATAAATTAAATTGTGAGAGTAACTGTAACATATACGGTATTCAGAGTCTGTCAGAGTCCGGGTCACTACTTAAGGGTTATCTCAAATTACAGCTTTTCAGTATTTCCCTTTAACCTTGTTACCTTCATGTTGTCCTTGCTGAGTAGCAATAATTAGTAATTCGATTAGGAAATTTGTATAAACATAGGAAATATTTGATTTGAAAATAATTTCTTATATTTTATGTCGAATGTTAAACACTTTTACTAATTGTTGATGACGAATTTAAGTATATCATTATATTTAACAGTTCTTTAATAGATAAAATTTTAAAAGTATAACTAACATACATTTTTAATTTTAATTTCAACTATTAGCATTTATCCTCACAACAACGATACACAACGATAAATAGACCGATATTTTCAGTCTCCAACTTAAAAACTTTGCTGGTTTATTAGATGCGCGCAATGTTGTAAGCTAAAATCCAGAAAGATAATCCATTACCTCTATATCTTGTTTAATGCTGTTTACATAAAATCTTAACGCTTTTGATGTTGTCTGTAGGTAGTGTAAGTTTAGTTTGGACTAATCATAAAACATTTGTAAGTTTTTAAACTTAATTTTTTTAATTTTGCATTTGCCCAATGTTATTTACAGATCAAAAGTATCCATTTGAACGGTCCGGTTACTGAAGAGATAGAAGGATTTCGCACCTCGTTGGAAGAGCATTACACACTATGGGAAGAGCAAGCCTTGGATTCATTTCATAGAGATCTTGCGACTCTGTCAGCACAAAGGAGTGCTATGAACATGGAACCGTATATCAGAGCAATCCCGGCGAAAGATTGCATTGCTATAATATTGGAAGAAGCCAAAAAAATAGCGCAAGGATCAGAGACTTACAGCCCCACGGTGAATATGTTGTACAAAGAATTAGGTAGTAAAGTACACGCTAGGTATAAAATTTTTTGTAAACAAAAAAGTGGAGTGTTGGATAAAATAACCGCCATACACAAGACCTACTGCTCAGAGTACTCAAAATCTCACAAGGCATTGGACGTTTTTCCCAATGAACAAGTAATTGTGAATACGAGGCAAACGTGGCAAGCTATCGAACACGATTTAAAAGAACATGGGGCTACGCTCGACATGGATCGACAAGAATGGGTACCGACCATCTTAACTTTTATAGGGAAATTTTTATATCACATTATTATGTACGACTTAAAAGTGGACGTAAACGCATTAAGGAATAGCAAACATAAGAATTACTTACCGGCTTTTTACACAGTATTTAGGACACAGGGACGGATCGTGAAGGAAGAAATCAAGCCACATCCCATTTTAGCAAAGCTTTATCGACATTCGAATCCCGAAACTTTGACGTTTCCTACTTACGAAGTTCCCATGGTGTGTCCGCCGATTCCTTGGATGTCCACGAATACAGGTAAGCACTTTTTAAGACATTCACACATATTTGGTTCCACTATTCTCTAGTAGAAATGTTATAACCATATCAATTTTCCAGCATCGTCGACAAACTGCAAGCAAAGGTATTGATTAAAAGAGTGATGAATGAAACTGATAAGATCTTGTAAAAGGCCTATGATAGAGTAGTGAGGAATGAATTGTGGTCGACATTGTCTATGTATTGGGTGAGAGTTTTTTTTTTTTTTTTTTTTTTTTTTTTTTTTTTTTTTTTTTTTTTTTTTATTTATTTTTATGTTTTGGTTCCCACGAAAAGAGATATCCTGTAATGTTCAGAGAACATCGTGGGAACCAAGGGAAAGAAGGTAGGAGTTGGTGTTCTTCTTAAATTTCTGGAGGTTGTATGCCTCGGGGAACACCTCCCTAGGCAATGAGTTCCAAAGCCTCGCAATTCGTTGGATGAATGAGTCTTTGGAAAGTGATGTTCTGCAGGTCTCCAAAGTGACCACGAAGGGGTGTGAAGACTGAACTTGACGGGTTAATCTCGAAGATACTGCCAAAGGAGGAACGATTGTTGATATTTCAGAAGAGCATCGCCCATGAAAATATCTATAAAATAGAGACAAATCGCCAACTTTTCTACGGTGTTCCAGACAAGTGAGCGAGTTTGTAAGCGAGGCATCACCGACGAGACGAATTGCCCTTTTTTGGACAGAATCCAGTAGCTTCAGGATATGTTTAGGTGCCGCACTCCAAATATGAGAACAGTACTCCAGTACAGGTCGGATCTGTGCCTTATAGATCATAAGCAGCTGACTGGAGGTGAAATAGCTCTTGGCACGAAACAAAAAACCAAGTTTTTGGGATGCACTTTTGGCAATGGACCTCACGTGATTTTCTCAGGAAAGGTTATTGCTGATAGTAATACCAAGCATCGATATGGATGACTTCAGTGGTATGGTTACTCCTGACAAAGTTATGTTAGGCACAGTGAGATCGGCTTTTCTAGAGAAAAGACATGCTTGTGTTTTGTTTGCATTGAATTCTACCAAGTTATTGGATCCCCATTCGAGAATTGTTGCTAAGTCCATATTTATATTGTTAACATTTCTTCCTCGTTCATTTCTGGTTTCACGGGCTGATATAGGGGCCCTGGAAGAGAAAGGGTACTATCATCGGCAAAGCTGTGTACGGGATATGAAGTTGCTTTCAACAGGTCGTTGATGTGAAGTAAAAATAGTGTTGGTGCTAGAATGGATCCTTGCGGAACACCAGCATTTATGAGTAGAGTGTCAGATGAAACTCCATCGACCACTACATGGAGAGACCTGTTTGAGAGAAAACTAGCAAGCAGAGAACACAGCTGAGGGGGCAAGCCATAAGATGGAAGCTTGGCGAGGAGTCCCTGGTGCCAAACTCGATCGAACGCCTTGGAGATATCTAATGCCACAGCTAAAGTTTCTCCATACTTTTTAATAGATAGCTGCCATATATGTGAGACGTATGCGAGCAGGTCACCAGTTGATCTCTGATGGCGGAAGCCATATTGCTTATCATTGATAATTCCTGAGTCCTCCAGATATTTCATGAGCTCGATGTTGATGGCTTTTTCCATGACCTTTGAAATAATAGATAGCAGTGCGATAGGTCTGTAGTTGTTAGGTAGGGTCTTTTTGCCTTTTTTAGGGACTGGCTGTACTCTTGCAATTTTCCAATTGGACGGAAATACTCCCAAATTGTAAGAGTGGTTGAACAACTTGCAAAGAACAGGTGTTAGTTCGGGGGCAAATTTCTTGAGAACAATCGGCGGGATTCCGTCGGATCCACAGGCTTTGTTGGTGTTGAGACCCAGCAAAATCTTTCTGATAGTACATTGGCGAAAGGTGATCTCGGGCATGTGACTGTCAATAGGTGTAATGTTCGAGGGTTGTTTTCCCGAAGAATCCAGAGTGGAATTTCCAGCAAATAGGTGCGCAAAGATATTGGCTATTTCCTGGACAGTCGTTGCTAGTGTTCCATCTTCATTGGTTAGGGGAGGAAAAGAGCTGAAAGTGAAGTTTCTTCCCACAGCTTTGGCGAAAGACCAAAATGAACGGGATCCGTTGGGACATTCAACAAGTTTTGATCTTATTTTGGCATTATGAGCATCTTTTGAACATTCTATTGTCTCTTTGCATATGCCTCTAGCCTCAACATATGCTGCTCTGCTCTCAGGTCCCGGATTTTTTTGCCATCGATGGTATGCTGCCTGTTTGGAAGCCATAGCTCTAGAGCAGTTTCTGTTAAACCAGGTCTTATCGGATGATGTTCTTCTTTCGGTATTCGGTATGTAAGTTTGCATTGTAGTTTAATACGAGCACTGAAACCACTTTACGAGGATTTCACTGCTTGTTTCAGGATAAACAAAGCCTACACGGACTGGTTTAACATCGGTAACGATGTTAGACAGAGGTGTGTGGCTTCACCATGGCTGTTTAATTTATGTATAGACAATTGTTTAAAAGATTTTAAAGAGAGTGCATATGAGTTGGGAATGAATGATTTGATCTTTAAATGCCTCCTTTACGCCGCTGATCAGGTCATATTAGCATCATCTGAGAAGGAGTTGCAGGCGATGGTTAATATTATGCATGATGCCCTAAAAATTAAAGGGATCAAAGTGAATGTAAGCAAAACGAAAGTAATGGTTTTTAAAAAAGAAGATTTGATGACAAACTGCGAGGTGCAGATTGAAGGAGAAAGAGTGCAACAAGTGAATGAGTTTGTATACTTGGGTTTAAAGTTTACGAGAGACGGATAGTATGACTGTGACATTGAACAAAGGGTTTTGACAGGGAAACAAATGAATGGTGTCCTGTATAACTTTATGAGCAGCCAGAACGTGTCAAAAAAGGCACGTGCATAAAGTAGTGCTGACCCTACATTTATTTATAGTAGTGAATGTTGGGATTGGCAGAAGAAGCATGAAAGTAGGATCAACGTTGAGGAGATGAGTAGTCTGAGAAGTATAGCCGGACTAATTCTGATAAAGTGAGGAATAGTAAGATAAGGGAACGCTGAGGTGTAAAAAAAGATGTGGTTACAAAGATAAATGAAGGAATTATTAGATGGTTGGACACGTAGAGAGGGTGGATGAAAGAAGACGAAACATATTTATAAGGCGAGTGAAATGGGTAAGTTGGTCGATTTCGACCTAGGCAAACGTATCTCGATCAGATCGAAATTGTTTTAAAAAAAGGCCAGGTCAGGAGTGCCAGCAACCGATGTGCGAAATATGAACCGTAACAATAGTGGTCTTTATCTACTTCTACGGGAAAAAAGCTTGACCATTTGTATGTATGTTTGCATGTTATTTTAAAACATTTACGATGTAAGGAGAATATTATGTCCACAGGTATACTTAATTTAAACAAATAAACCTAAAGATTTTAAATCTATATGGTAAAAACAATTTGTTAACTGTTTAAAGCCAAATATGTCCAAAACGGTTTATTTTAGCATAATAGAAGTTTATGACTTTTTGTAACATAAATTTAAATAAATTAATAATAAGGTGATTTAATTTGTAAAAAATAGGGGGAGTCAAAGGTACCGCTACTCCTTATGGTGAGCCGCTGGATAAAATATTTTATGGTAGTTTTCATTAAACTTTTAGGTCGTTAAAAAAAAACCAAGTCTGAACTTTGAAAAAAAAGTTTATAACGGTTTGCAAAATATTACCAAAAAGTATTTCTAATTTTCTGACTATAACTATCCTTACTCAGTAACAAGTACTTTACGGGTTTATGTTCCTACCTTATTTTCATTATTTGTCCAGGACTTTTGCCTATAAAGCGTTGCCGGTCGAATATCGGAACACCCTGTATAATTTATTTGGACCTGCTATGGATCCCATTGAGATGTTCTATAACCGTTTTGAGCTCAATCCCTCCTATGAGTTATTTATAAAACTTTTGAACTATTAATCAACATTGAAATAGTAGTATACACTCATTTGGAGCCAGAATTTTTATAGGGGAAATTTTGAAATATTTCTTGACCAAGTATTCCTCTTGAAGGACCTGGTCTTGTAATGTTACAGCCAAAAAGAAATATAGAGACGAGTAAAGAGAAATTACTAATGCAAGGGACATGTCAAAGGCCCCACTTTATTTTTAAGGAAGCAGATGTCGAGTGCAGATTTAAATCGAATTGGTTACCACCCAATCACACTTCTACATGATTAGATATTCCTGTACAAAATATTCACGTGAACTTCTTTGTTTATCGTCAAGCAGGGTTATTCGGTAACCGTCGTGTTTTGTTGACGTTTCATCCCACTCTTAGCGATTTAGACACTTTCCCGATCCCTTTCAATCGCAATTCATTTTTACAATGCATTAGACATGAGATTTTATCATTATTTTTGTGTTATTGCAATAAGCAATAAGTATTATAATTGAATTTTATTTTTTTTGCAGGAGGGTATTTGATATCTCCTAGCGAGGTTATAAGACTCCCATCTATAGCTACTTACCAAAAAGATAGGCTTAATGAAATCTGCCCGCAACAGCTTTATCCGTGTTTGGATGCATTGAATCAACTTTCGTCAGTACCTTGGAAAGTAAACACGAAAATTTTAGATGTGTTATTAAAGGTACGAGGTTTTATCTTGAAATTTTAGTAATAAAAAAAAACTGATTTTACTTTCCTGTAGAGATAAATTACTAATAAAAGGCATATTTGTAACATCTCTACTTTATCTCCAAAGCAGCGCTACTTTGAGTGCTGATTAAACAGAATTGGTTATCAATGGCGTATCCTAAATATTTTGTAACGGCTACCAAATATTTTATGCTAAGGAAATGTATTATAATTAAAAGTAAATAAAAATATCTATAAATGGATACTTTTGAGATCATAAAGTCTTTTTTTTTGCCAGTGGCAAAGTAAAAAAAAAATATTGGTACCAATACAGATATGGAAAAATAATTAAGAAACATACACATTTTAATGCGATGACTGCAACACTAGAAATCAGTATGAAACTTTTATCCGCAGTGTATGCACGTCTGACTTATCAGGAAAGAGACTACGACGCATGCAAGAGATCAAACAATTTCTTTTCTAAAAATGTGTTCACCCCCACGACAACGGCCCCGAAAATAAAATAAATATTCTACGAATTAAAAAACATAACATTAACTTCTGAAAAATTAACTAAAAATTTGAACTCCAAAAAAAACCATTACAAATCCAATGTAATAAAGGTTGAAACAAAACGAGAATATTTATTATATTTTGTGCTGGTCGACTGGTTTTCGTGCACCTTAAAATGTGTATAATATTTGTATAATAATTCCATAAATTTTAGTTTTATTAAACAATTCAAAAATTATTTGATTAGGATATTGTGTGAGTTAAGTAAAACTATATTTAATATTCGTCGTAAAATGAGAACTACTTATCAGGGTGTATCATTAATAATGGGAAATATTTAAACTGGAGAATGTTGGGTTCAAAATAATAGGATTTAACCCAATTCACTTAGATTAAATGTGTCTCCTGTCTGTTACAGGGTGTTTTATTTAATATTTGGCAGGAAGTGTAGACACTGCAAACCTTACTAAATTGTGGTAAACGTTTCTGACTACTACCAGAGGCGTTCGACATGGGCATGTCAGAGCTTGACCCTTCCAAAATTCTACGCCACTGGCGGAATTGTCATTTTAGTACAATTTTTCTATTCAATACTTTTTGTGTAAATAACATACTATACCTTCGTAACGATACAGTCAGTATTTTTCGAGATATTTAAAGTTGAACATAACGTTGCACGATTTTATTGTGTATTTATCATGACGGTGTTTTTATTGTCAAGAGCTATGGCAGCAAATAGTAAATTCCACTAATTTTATTGCTAATCTGTCAAACATATTTTTTAAAGTTAAAGATCGTTTAGTAAAAGAATAGATAAACTTATTGAGGTAAATGGGGGTCACAATAAACATTTGTTAAGTTAAGTATTTTTAAATTTTGTTCATTTTATTTATTGAAGCAAAAATGTAAAAAAGATTTTTTGATAATTACGTATTAGTAAAATTTTTTGTTTATCTTCTTATTAAATCTAAAAAATCAACTTTCATTTGCGTAATTAATGCAAATCTATGACCTAAAAACACGACCATGATAAATACACATTAAAATAAATATAAATAAAAAATAAATACTTTATCGTTACGAAGTTAAAATATGCTTTTTACACAGAAAGTATTGGGGAATAGAAAAATTGTGTCAAAATGACAATTTCGCCAGTGGCGTAGAATTTAAGAAGGGTCAAGCTCTGACTGCCCGTGTCAAACGCCTCTGGTTGTAGCCGGAAACGTTTAGTAAGGTTTGCAGTGTATTTGCACTCCTTGCCAAATATGAAAAAGATTAGTCAAACAGTTTAAAAGTAAAGGGAAAAAATCATTTTTAATTATTAAATAAAACACCCATACATAACTCAGATTAAATCTTATTATTTTGAACCCAATATTCTCTAGTTTAATTATTTCCCATTATTAATGACACCCTGTACAAATAATTTCTTTGGTATAAATGATATCTCTTTATTTCTCACGATACTGTTTTATTCTATTTAATAATTCTATACGCTTTAATCTTACATCATTATTTTTCTTTAAGATATCTCGAATATAGGGTGTTTTTTGCCACTTTAAACCTAAAACAAATGGTATTTTCTTAAAGTAGACTGCCCACCTTCCAAACCTATTTGTACATCGCGTACTCCTTGTAAACTTACCTCTAAAGTCAGCTGTTACTATTGTATTATAGGAAAATTATTTACGATTTTCTTAATTCCTTGTCTCTGTCCTTCTGAAATGAAACCTCCAGAGCGACGCTTTCCACTAGATGATTTCGGAGATTAATTATAAGGTTGCTTCCTTTCTCTACTCTTGGAGTCACATTGTGAACTCTGCGAAACACCAGGCTCAATATTCCTATTGCAGCCAATACTCGGCAACAGGAGCGATAACTTTTAATTAACACATCCCTGTTTCACACCTCGGTAGTTCTTACAGTCCTGATGTGAACCTTTTCCCTTGTAAAGCGGCACGATAACGGCCTTGCATCGTCGTCGGATACGCTGCCACTCCTCCAACAAAGGTTAAAAAGGCGGTCCAGTAGACTAGCTACCACGTTTTGTCCAGCCTTCAGCATTTCAACTGTTATTCTGTCGTACCCAGCAGCTTTACCCAATTTCATACTGTTCAACGCTTCCACAATTTCTGTCGTAGTAATTTCACTTTTATTGCAACTTTCACTCATGTCTCCGATTGGGGCTTGTACTTGTGTATCCTCTTTCTCAAATAAACTTTCGAAGTATTCCTTCCATCTCTTTAATACGCATTCCTCTCCTTTTACCATACTACCATCTTGGTTTCTGATTCTTTCCAATTGCAAGGTAGTATTTTTACCTCTGGCTGTTCTTACGGACTTCCAGAAGAGTTTAATATTGTTTTGGAAATCGTCAGATAACCTTCTATCAAATTCATATTTATAACTCTCCTTCTTTTTTGCCACAACCTCTTTTGCCACACCATTTAACCTTTTATACTCATTCTTTGCCTTGTTTACATCCTCAATCGTTGCTTTTTACGTTTTTTGATTGGCTTTTTTAGCTAGCCAATCCAGCCAGGCTTTCTTATTTTCTGACACTGCTTTTTGAACCTCTACGCTCATTTTCTGTAACTTGCATCCTTTCCTTCTTTTACTTACACCACATACTTTAATAGCAATATCCATGATTCCTTCTTTAGATAGCTTCCAAAATTCTTCAACCTCACATGCTTCATCTAATTAATTAATTAATCCGGTTTATAGCGTCTTTCGCCTTCCGGTTCCCAGTTGCCAGCCTCTTCGGTCAGTCCAATCTCCTGGGGCTAGATTTCTTTCGGACATCGCTTTCTGAATGCCCCCTATCCATGTTGGTTTTGGTCTACCTCTTTTCCTTCGTTCTGTTGGGGTCCATTTAAGCACTAGTTTGGGTAGCCTTTCATCTGTCATACGTTCAACATGGCCGTACCATATAAGTTGTCTTCTTTGGATTTCATCTATTATAGTTGTGTCGGTCTTTACAATTTGTCGAATTCGGTCATTTGTAACCCTATCGAGACGTGATATGCCAGCAGATCTTCGCCAGAAATCCATCTCCAGGGCTAGCAATCGGCGTTCTAATGTTTTATTAAGTTGCCACGTTTCACAGCCATATAGAACAGTACTTTGAAAGATAGTATTATATATCATATGTTTTTTTTCCCTAGATATATTTTTTGCCCACAACAGCGAGTTTAGGCATCCTATAACTTTCTTTCCTTTTAATATCCGTTGTTCTATTTCCTCCTCAGTACGACCTTTACATGCTTCATCTAAACTGTCAAATTTCTCGGTCAATTTACTAACGAACTCCTCTTTTATACCTTCTTTTTGAAAATTCTCAACTTTTTTTCGCTCTAGCACACTAATTGATTTCTGCACACGATGGCGCCACCGCTTAAAGAGACCTCTTATTCGGCTCATTACTAAGAAGTGGTCTGTGTCAATACCTGCACCGTGGTATGCCCGAGTGTCCATTACTTTCTTTTTCAATCTGTCATCCACAATTACAAAATCAATTATACTTCTTTGGTGTCCTTTTTGTCTTGTGTACAAGTGGATCATTTTATGGTTAAACATTGTGTTTGTTACCACAAGATTTCGCTCCAAACATACTTTAAGTAGACTTTCTCCGTTTTCATTTACTCTTCTGTCACCGTATATTCCCAGAACACTGTCATATCCATCACGCTTTACTCCTACCCAACTATTAAAATCACCCAACATTACAATTCTTTCATTCTGGTTACACTTATTTAAAATATCTGTGACACTATCCCAAAACTCATGCCTCTCTTTTTGGGCTTTTAAAGATTGGTTCCACTGCGCATCTTGTGGTGCATAAACCCCTAGCAAAAAGATACGAGTAAGCCTCACCCAGAGGAGTCTTGGGCTTACACATTGAAAGTCAGTCACACATTCATTCATTCATTCTAGCAAAGGGTATCACACCAACGCCCTGAGAACCTCTGCTGGTTTCCGGAACTCCTGACCAGTAGGCTGTATAAGGTCCATGTGACTTTCCGCTTGGTTTCATTTACACAAAGATTATCAATCCGTCTTTCTTCTATCATCGTGTAAATTTCATCAATTTTATCATTCAATCCTCCCCTCACATTCAAAGTAGCAAAGTAACTGTCCGCAGTCCACGTTTCGCACTCACAGGAAGCATGACATGACAGGTGGCGACGCCTATCGCTATCGTTTTGGTTATAGTTAATACGACTATTACTCATAGCTTCGCATGAGATAAATACAATTCATACTAAAATAAATACATAACAAATTAAAATTAAAGTTAAATAAATGTCGAAGAAAATCTTATTCTGACAGAACAAATAAAATTTTAAATCTTTTAGGAAATATATTAAACGCACTTACGGAAAACTCCAGCACACAAATTTATACTAAAAATAAATGTATGGTAGATTTAACCAAACCAGATTTAAATTAAATGTCAAAAAATTCAAGTCGACAGACAATAGAAAATTGGTGAATAGGCAATTAAATTATTGGTCTTAGGGATAAAACCGATCTATTGAATGTTTCTATTTGCTGTAATAGAGATCTTCCCGCGAATGTACAATATATAATGATTTTTGGTTTCCTCCTTTTTTTATAAATTATAATGTAAGTCCGAGAAATATAATTGATAGTAAAACGGAATAAATAAAACTTATTAATTAAAATAATTTAGGAGTCACTTTTTTGGACTCTGGCAACCAAGTCGTTTTATTCAAAGGCTTTCTGATATTTTTCTTTTATTTATTTGCCAGCTTAACTTCTACTGGGAATATTTTCGAAGTCCTATGGTTCTTACTTTCTCTTCTTTGTTTTTTTTTTGGATTTGGATGTTGCTTTTATATGTTTTTGTTGGGTTTGGTTCTAGTAGCTATTCTACTTATCGGGACAATTAAATTGTGTTCACTATCGGAAAAATGATTAACTTTCTCCAGAGTGACTTTAAAACGATTAGCGTATTTGACGTTTCTTTGACCTAATACAAGTAAACAGTAAAAAACACCCACACAATCACACTAAATTTTAACCTCTACATTATTATTAGCTGCCAAAAAACTTCACGCATACTTCTTTGTAATCATCTAGCCAGGCAATTTTCGTGTTTTGTATTAGTTCCAATATCGCTCCGTCGAATTCAGCAATTTTGAGTCTCTTTCAATAGTAATTCGATATATTATTTACTGTTTAGTTGTATTAGTTTGTTTTATCTTTACTTTAATGTATTTTTTATTAATTAAACTATTCAGGTATTTAATGATGGGGGATCCTCAAAATTAGACGTACCAGAACCGCCGTGGTCACTTACTCCTCCTCTTCCGCACACCACAGATATAGACAAGTCCGAACGGTACCAATTATTTAAACAAAAAATGCAGTTTAAACGAAAAAAGGCTGAAATGTATTCCTTGTGGTGCGATTGTCTATACAGACTATCTTTAGCTAATCACGTGAGTAGTTAACTTACAATCTTAAAAATATAAAACTAGATCACGGGAGTAAGCGTGAAAATCGATAGAGGAATAAAAGGAGAAACCTGAATAAGATTTTTTCTCCCTCCATATAGACCCGATTGCGTATTAACGAGTATTTACATGCTAAGTGCTAAACGATAAATCGGCAAGTGAATTAAATAATTAAAGTTATCAAACAAAAATATATACTATATTTATAACACTTTACCTAAATGCTCAAAACAATGAAAGCAATCCCTTTATATAATTTCCTCTTTTTACTCCTCTATCGCTTTTACTTACACGATAGTTCCATTACTAGCGTTTGTGCTTACAATACGTTAGTTAAAATTGTTTATAAATTAAGAATATGTTGAAGTCTTCAAAAACCATATTATAAAATTATCTCCAATGCAGAAAAATATTTCGAGAATTGGTTTCAAACTATGCAAAATTGTATATATCTAATTGGTAAATAATTAAAATTGAATTTTACTTAAAAAATTCTAAATTCTAAAAAAGCAAAATAATTTACTATACCGTTAAGTAATAATAAATGTTCAAAGTTAATTTTCTTATCATTGTAATAACAATAGTAACGCTTACAAAGCGGTTAGCATCAAGACGCAGCAACACGTTGTAATCGCAGCTGATGTTAAAAAGAGCGGGCGCGCATTCATTACATTTTGAAATGAAAAAATAGTATTTTATACCAATCGTAAAGGCTTAAGAAAAGGTAAAATATAAAGAATTTAAATGAATAAAAAAATCAATTGTAAGGAAACTTGAATATTTATTTTTGAACAGTTCTTTTCTGTATAATACGAGGATAGTTCACAAATTGTTGTCCTAACATAGAAGCAAAGACATGAGAATAATGAAACTAATTTATTTTTTAACATAGTCACTTGCAACGTTTATACACTTGGTATATCGGTGTTCAAGTTTATCAAATCCTTTTAAAAAAACTTCAGAACTTTGAGTCTTTAGCTATTCATCTACCGCCGACATTACTTCGTTATTATCAGCAAAGCGGATTCCGAACATGTTCTTTTAATTTTGGGAATAGATGGTAGTCGCTGGAGAATAAGGGGGCTGTTAAAAAAATTTAAATGGCAGCCATTGCAACACAAATTTTGTGGGCCAGAGCGTTGTCCTGGTGGAAGAGCACACCTTGACTTAATTTGCCTCTTCATTTTTCTCTGATCGCTTCGCGTACTTTTTGTATTGAATTCGCATAATATTCACCTGTTATGGTGCTTCTACGCGGTAAATGATCCACGAAGATAACACCTGCAAAATCCCAATAAACTCTAGCCGTGATCTCACCAGTTGATGGGACAACACGAAATTTTCGAGGGGGAGGGGAACCCCTACGCCGCCATTCCATGCTTTGTTTTTTGGATTCTGGATCAAAGTGATGAACCCATGTTTCGTCGACCGTAAGAAATTTTCGCTTAAATTCATCGGAATTTCTATTAATGATCTCCAAATTTGTCTCCGTTGCAACCTGGCGAACACGTTTCCGATCTGTCGTCAGCATTCGTGGAACCCAACGTGCAGAGTTTTTTGAGACCCAATTACTAATGCGCGCCAGCGTCGACCTCCAGGAAATAATGGGCGTGATAAGCTGTAGAAAATGCTCTGAGGTGTGGGCAGCTTTACCGCCGGAACCTCTATTGCCTGCTGACTTCCTTGCTCTTGGACGGCGTCGTTTTACTGCGTAGATGTTCTTCGATAACTCAGTAATCGCTGGCTCGATCTGTATTTTTACTACTGTAGGCTAACGGGTTTACTGCCTTTTATCGCCGTGAATTGGTATTTTCACAGTAAATGAAACAAACACGTGTCATCGATAATATATTGTTAACTTTAATACATGGAGCTTACAGTTTAAAGCCTCCTGTATCATCAGAATAATTTCACTGGTTGCTAGCTTTTGTTTAATGTATTTTACTTGATTATAGTTATGTGCATTTTACCATGTGGTTTTTTAAAGTATTGCTCTGAACGCTAGAGGTTATACCTCGGCTGATGATATGCGAAAGCGGGAGCGAAGCGCTGTGCTCTGCATTGCTTGAAGTTCGGAATGCTAAAGAGGGCGAGAAAAAGAAGCCCGGTCAGACGTGGCTTTTGTTAACCGTCTTCTATCACGTGATCGTATGCGCGCGACGATTTCGGAGGGATACAAATGCACGTGTGCTTTTTTTAGATGTTTGAATTGCACGGTTGTTTATACGAAAGATAATTTCTACGTAATAAATGCGGCAGGGCCGTACTGAGTAGTTTTAAAAATCAAGGAATTTCTCAAAGAGAAATTGTACAGTTGGAAGTACTGATTTCCAACACCTAATGTAAAATTTCAACGCTTTTAACAGAAAACCTACATGTCTCTGCTATAGCCTTGACTGTCATCTGTCATTTAATACCATGTCATGGACTAAATTCACATTTTCTTAGATCATCACAGTTTTGGGAGCTCCTGCACCTGTTACATGTTGACAGGACTTTCTTTCCAGTTTGAAATCTCGTGACCAGTTCTTGATTACCTGGTACGAAGGGGTAGTCATCCAATACTTCTACTATGTCCTTATAAATTTCTTCCGGTGATAACCCTTTTTTATCGCACCTCTTATCTTAATTTTGTCTATTTTTATAAAATCACGCACACCTCAACAAAAAAAAATAATATTTAACATTCACGAACTGATGCGCTGATACTAATTGGCACACACTAATGTCATACAATAAGCTTTTGCCTCACACTTTATTTACATTTATCATTCAACACAACTATGTTAGGGACAACAATTCGTGAACTATCCTCGTATTTAAATTCTAATTCAAAGCAACTTTCTTTTTTGTTGGCATCTTATTTTGGTTATTAAAATATTAAAATACACACAACGTCAAAAGTCTTGGACTCCCACTTAGTCTTGTAAAAGAAATATTATGTTAAAAAAATAAAATATATTTATAAAAGTATATTGTTTCCTAAATCTGTTTTTTGTGACAGAAGTATTGTTCATAAACTGGGATACTTAAAAAATTAAAAACTAACAAATGTGTGAATTTGTTAACAACATTTATTAAATCAAAAAAAGTAATAAAACATGTCTGACTAATATTCGGTATGACCTCCTTTACGTTGGAATAACATATTGACACGTCTGTGCATTGAAATAATCAAGCGGTTGATAGTGTCTTGTGGAATATTGTTCCATTCCTTTGCAGCCCCTACGACTAACTCATCTGCAGTTTCAGGTAGGTTGATTCGATCGTGAATGGCTCTAGCAATGTAATTCCACATGTTTTCAATGGGATTCATATCAGGCTAGTTGGCTGGCCAATTCAATTTACTGATATGTCCTGCTTCCCTCCTCAAAACATTACGGTTCCTCCTTGATAGGGAGCAACTTCGCGGAAAAAATTAAGTCGCTGTTGACGACTTGGATCACTCCAGACTCTTTGCCGATTGTCATCACTCATCAGTCCAATTCTGCTTTCGTCTGTAAATAACGCCCACCTCCACTGCTGCAAAAGCCAACCCCTGTGTTCTCGCGCCTACGCACGATGTAGAATGTGGACCCATAATGGTCTAGTACGTAAATTTTTAGGTGTCGATATAACACGGCGAAACGTACCCTGAAAGTGGCTCTTGAGAAATAAAGGTGAACCTGTGCGGTGTCTGCGGCATATTGCACCAAATAACTATCCCCTCTTTCGCTAGACACTCGAGGACGTCCACTACGTGGTCTGTTTTCTACTGTATCAAATTCTTTATATATGTGTACTATTCGCACAACAGATGATCTAGGAATGTCCAAGATTTCCGATACCTAATGAATAGAGTGCCTTGCATCGTGTAAAGCTCGATTGCTCGATTAAATGCAGAAATTTCACGACCTGGCATTATAATTACAAAAATAAAAATAAAGAATATACTAGTCACTACTTTCATCAGTGCTCTCATACATGCTCGTCGGTTGTTGGTCTCTTGACATGGCCTTTGGCTAGAGGTCAGAAGGTCTACTGCGCTTTTATAGACTTGGCCTATGGCACAGTGTAGTGAGGGGTAAATCACTTTACGAGAATTCCACTGCTCGTGTAAGGATAAACAGAGCTTGCACAGACTGGTTTAACATCGAAAAAGGTGTGAGACAGAGATGTGTAGCTTCGCCATGGCTGTTTAACTCAAACATAGACGATTGTTTAAAAGTTTCGAAAGAGAGGGCGTATGGATTGAAAATGAATGATTTGATCGTCAAATGCCTTATTTACGCCTTCTTTATGCATGATGTTCTAAAAATCAAAGGAATGAAAATAAATGTAAGCATACATACATACAAAAGTCGCGCCTTTTTCCCGTAGGAGTAGGCAGAGACTACTTCCTTCCACTTGCTACGGTTCTTACACACATCTTTTGCTTCCTCTACTTTCATCTGTGCTCTCATACATGCTCGTCGGTTGTTGGTACTCTTGACCTGGCCTTTCTTCCAAACAATGTTGATCTGATCTAGATATGTTCGCCGAGGTCGACCTCTACCGACTTGTCCATTAACACTCGCCTTATAAATTTGTTTCGTCAATCTTCCTTTATCCATTTTTTCTACGTGTCCAAACCATCTAAGCATTCCTTTGTCTATCTTTGTAACCACATCTTCTTTTACACCTCAGCGTTCTCTTATCTCACTATTCTTTACTTTATTATGTATAAGTTAAACAGCCATGGCGAAACCATACATCTCTGTCCCACACCTTTTTTGTTGTTAAACCAGTTCGTAGTTACCACGCTTTGTCCAGCCAATGTCAACCCAATTTCATACTGTTCAACGCTTCCACAATTTTTGTCGTACTAATTTCACTTTCATTGCAACTTTTACTCATGTCTCCGAATGGGGACTGGGCTTGTGTATCCTCTTTCTCAAATAAACTTTTGGATTTTTCAATCCATCTCCTTAAAACGCATTCCTTTCCTTTTACCATACTACCATCTTGGTTTTTGATTTTTTTCAGTTGCGAGGTAGTATTTTTACCTCTGGCTGTTCTTATGGACTTCCAGAAAATGTTAATATTGTTTTGGAAATCGTCAGATAACCTTTTATCTAATTCATTTTTATCACTCTTCTTCTTTTTTGCCACAACCTCTTTTGCCACACCATTTAACCTTTTATACTCATTCTTTGCCTTGTTTACATCCTCAATCGTTGCTTTTTGCGTTCTTTGATTGGCTTTTTTAGCTAGCCAATCCAGCCAGGCTTTCTTCTTTTCTGACACTGCTTTTTGAACCTCTACGCTCATTTTCTGTAACTTGCATCCTTTCCTTCTTTTACTTACACCACACACTTTAATAGCAATATCCATGATTCCTTCTTTGGATAGCTTCCACAATTCTTCAACCTCACATGCTTCATTTAAACTGTCAAATTTCTTGATCGATTTACTAACGAACTCCTCTTTTATATCTTCTTGCAAATTCTCAACTTTTATACGCTCTAATACACTATTTGATTCCTGCACACGATACCGCAACCGCTTGACTCTTTCGGCTCATTACTAAAAACTGGTCTGTGTCAATAACTGCACCGCGGTAAGCCCGAGTGTCAATCACTTTTTTTATAATCTTTGATCGACAATTACGAAATCAATTATACTTCTCTGGTATCCTTCTTGTCTTGTGTACAAGTGGATCCTTTTATGGTTAAACATTGTGTTTGTTACCATAATATTCCACTCTAAACATACTTCAAGTAGACTTTCTTCGTTTTCATTTACTCTGCCGTCACCGTACATTCCCAAAACACTGTCATATCCATCACGCTTTACTCCTACCCAACTATTAAAATCACCCAACATTACAATTCGTTTATTTTGGTTACACTTATTCAGAATATCTGTGACACTATCCCAAAACTCCGGCCTCTCTTTTTGGGCTTCTAAAGATTGGTTTCACTGCACATCTTGTGGGGCATAAACCCATAGCAAAAAGATACGAGTAAGACCAACCTTCAGCGTCACCCAGAGGAGTCTTGGGCTCACACATTCAAAGTCAGTTACACATTCATTGATTCATTCTAGCAGAGAGTATCGCACCAACTCAATGAAACCTCTGCTGGTTTCCGGAACTTCTGACCATTAGGCTTTATAAGATCCATGTGTTGTGGTTTCACATCCTTTTCGCTTGGTTTCATTCACACAAAGAACATCAATCCGTCTTTCTTTTATCATCGTGTAAATTTCATTAATTTTATCATTCAATCCTCCCCTCATTTTCAAAGTAGCCAAGTGACTATCTGCAGTTCACGTTTCGCTCTCACGGGAAGCAAGGCATGACAGGTGGCGAGTCCCATCGCTGACGTTTTGGCCATAGTCAATACAACTATTACTTATAGCGTCCCATAAAAAATAAAATCTGTATTGAAAATTTATACATAGTGCGTATTACCAAATTAAAATTAAATTTAAATATATGGCACTAATAGGAAAATATTAAATGTATGAAATGAAATTCCAGTGAAAATCTTTAAAAAAAATTCCAATACAAAATATCCAAAATGTCAAAATCTGACTCTTCGTATTTAAAAAACCAAAAAAAATACAAATTCTTAACGAATTTACCACAATTAAACACAAAATAATATAATAAAGCTGCAACTAGCTGCTATTAACCAAAATAATATGTTTTAACAATTTTCTTGAAAATTTGCTTTTTCACTGGAGCGATATAAAATGGGACTTCTCTTGACAGTCAACTTGACACTCATATCTAAACAACACAGTATTATACAGTGTGTCTACTTAAGTTGGAACCATATGAAAAACTTTTTTATTATTGATTTTGTGAAAAAATGTATTCCTGAAAAGTTCCGCATGGTCCAAAACTTAAAATGCAACCATCAGATATAAATTTTTTTAGGAAGTTTCCAAGTTTTTAGTAAAATATAATATTTTTTACACAAGAGAAGAATGATATGAAGTAAAATTATTTTGAATTAAAAGTTATATGCAATTATAGCAATTTAGCATGAAAATTCAGGTTTGATGATTATTTACTTATCATATCGTATTAATGATTCTGGTTTAATATAATTTAACGTAATCTGGGATGCACTGACATGAAGTAGAGGCAGCAAATTTTTTTAATAATAGACATGGAAAGATTGGGCATTCAACAGTTATAAAAATATTAAATAAATTCAGGACCAGTGGAAGTATTGAAAATAATTTATAGAATAAACGCCGAAAACGGGTTGCTAATAAAGACAGTTAATTTGAAGTGATGTTACCCAAAAGGGCTTCTAATTACAAATACTTCTGTAAATAAAGATGCAGTGGCAAATATTTTAAAACGTCATAAATATCATGCATACAAACCGCAATTCGTATACACTTTACTACTCTCGACGCGCCGGCAAGCGACAGGGAGGAATTTAAAAGAGGGTTGTTAAAGTTGATAAGATGATGTCGGTTCCTGCCTCTGCTGAATCTCGCCGTGCTTTGATTCGATGTTAAGTGTTCGATAGATAGTTGGCTGGCTCGTATATTCTACTTGCTGTAGACTTTTCTGGCTTTACCGCTGTGAATTTCTTGATAAAGTAATTAAAAACTACACTTTTCTTGTTTGTTACTATATTGTAAAAATGAGTACAATGAGCTTACAGTTAAGAACCTCCTATCTCTTTAGAAAATGTTCACTGATTGATGGCTTTTAAAATTAATTGATTTGATCTAATTATATTGATTGTAAATTTTTATCACATGGTATTTTAAAGCTAACTTGCTTGTTCTCTCTATGAAGACGATGTACGAAGTCCCCAAACGGAAGTCGTCAAAAATAGTTTAGTAATAGCAGCACTGATGTCAGCTTTTCTAATTGGTTTTGCTTATGATTTTATGTACGATTGGTTGCCTATAGCACGCGTCTATTGGCTGAAATAATGAGTTTTTTAAATCAAGGAATGTATTGAAGGACATTCTAGAGTTGAAAAATAACTGAATTTTTAACAACTACCAAGCGATTAAAATAACTTAACTTTATAACATATTTCTGTATTGTAAAAATAAAGGTACTTTACTCTTAAGTAAAATTCATATTTTTTTAAAAAACTTGGGAACGGCCTAAAAAATTGATATCTGTTGGTTGCATTTTATGTTTTGGACCATGCAGAACTTTTTATCAAAAATAAATGTTTTTACAATACCAATAATAAAAAAGTTTTCCATATGGTTCGAACTTAAGTAGACACACTGTATATTTTGTATTTCAGATTTTCGTTTCTTTTTAAATTATAATTCTTTGATATAATTTATGAAGAGAATCTACCATTGCCGTCCGGAATAATATTGGTATTTGGTTCTTCTGGATAATTATTCTCGCCGTTATCCATTTTTATATACTTATTATTTTCTTACACAGTATTTTCGTTTCTCAGCGTGTTTACGAGGTTAGGTTTATACACTACGGTAACATGCCGTCGGCGTAAGTGTGAGTTTCGCTCAGTGGCGGATCCAGGATTTCTTTCAGGGGGGGGGGGGCGCACAGTTCCGCATTCACATGAAAGTTATACAGAAGGAATTGTACAAAATATTGAAAAGTTATTTTTCCATTTTTCAACATGAAATATAAAACATTTCATTCAAAAAAATATATATTGGTTATAACAACATTATACAGAAAGTAAACATTTGAAAAAATAAATAAAATAAAAACAATACAAAATAAAAAAAATCAATGAATTTTCTAATCAATCTGGTACCTAATCGAAACGAAATGTCAGTCTAATTTGAACTATATCAGATGATGAAATCAAACTTCCTATTTTTATTGTTGGCAAATCGATCGACGATATTTTCTAAATTCAAATCGATTTGCCTATATATATATAAAGGAGAGCTAAACCATTGAGCCTTTCTTCGGCAATTGTCGAGCGGAGGTAGGTTTTCACCAACCTCAATGTAGAGAAACTACGTTCTGCAGTAGCAACAGATACTGGCAGTGTTGCAAGAATGCGTAAAATTTTAACGATATGAGGATAATAGTCCACATCGAAATTCTGTAAAATCTTCAAAGCATTGCTATCTTCTATACTTTTATTTCTACATGTATTTCTGTAAAGTCGAATTTCTTCCATGAACTCGGCTAATGATGGATTGCCTAAAAGGGAACCAAATTTTTCGCAGATTTCTGAAATTTTTGTTCTTAATATAATGTCACTTAAATTTGTTATGTTCACTGGCATCACAATGTTGAGCAAAAAAATATCCAAAGTTCTATTAGAAAATCTCTCTTTTATATCCAACATTACAGAATCTAATAGTGGTATATAAATCACTCTCCTCCAATATTTTTCTGGTATAAGATTTTCTACATCTGAGAAACTCTGGCGATGTGGATGTGATTGCCTAGACACAAGTCGAGGCATTCGCAGTTCAATGTCGAGTACGTCCATAACTTTTTTAGCTTCTTTCACAATTAACTTAAATCCGGAATCTGCATTCGTTCTCTTTTCATGTAGCGATTCACGAAGATCTTTCAACTTCGTGGTGGCAGCTTCAATATCAATATTCACAGATTGTAAATACTTACTAAATGGCAAAGTTAAGCCGAATATGTCTGCTAGACAAAATACTGTTAATATAAATTCACAGTCACAAATGGCTTTCAGGAGGATATTGGCCTTACTAGATGATATATTATCGCTCCACTCTGATATATCTGTTAAAGCTTTCTCGATGAAAGGTAAATCCTTTTGGAAATCAAGAATTGAATCATGTCTCTCAATTCATCGTGTTTCACATGGACTACTCAATTTGTGTTTCATCTACTTTTGTAGAACGAAGTTTATTTTGGAAGAAGCTTGAAAAAATGTTACAATCTCTTGTATAGTTCCCATTGCATTTTTCACACTCATGACTCTAAGCGATTTGGATATTGATAAATTCAGCGCATGATTGAAACATGGACATATAATAGCATTTTTGGCTTCTTTTTGAATTTCATTAGCAGCCCCTTTAGCCTTCGACATATTAACTGAACAGCCGTCGCATCCTATCCCTACGCAATTTTCTATATTCAACCCTAATGATTTAATTTTCCTCAATACAGTTTGACCTAAAATAACACCAGTGATGATAACTGGTTCTACCTGTACATTTGTTTCACTGTCACCATAATTTGCAGAGTGCAAATCCACAAACCCTATGAAACTTTCAAATATTTTCCCATCATGAACATATCTTATAGAAAATTATTGAATAATAACTACAGTCATTGATCTGTTTTGTAATGACAGATATTATTTCTGCTTCACAACAATGAATTAGTTCATTAGCTGTAGTTTTGCTAATGTATGTTGCATTTGCCTCTGTGTTTTGTAAGTGTTCTTTGAGGATGTTATCGCCTGCATCTATGCGGAATCTGAGAGCTCTAAAATACCCATCGTTATTTCCCACCAAATTGAATTCCTCAGAGTTTTTCTTCATCAGTGGACCATCATCACGGTGACCCCTCAAAGGAATATTTTGTTGTCCATGTAGGATAATAGTTTTCAAAATTGGTAGCAAGCGGGATCGATTCTCTTGTATCTGCCTTTTTCTTTCATGTGACAACTGATTCCTAATATCAAGTTCTGGGTTTCGATAAGTCAGCATGAATTGTTTTCCTTAAAAAGAAAAAATATTGCTCGAAAAAAATTTGAATTAGTAAAATAACTTACCCTTTTCCACGGCTTCGATATGATAATTTGTAGTTTGATGATGATTCAAATCTCCATCTTTTCCTGTTAATTTCGAATATTTGGTTAATGGTTCTGTAACCAGTTTTTTGGGCATTACATTTTTTTGTCCACCCACAAGCCGTTGTGGCTTCAGAAATAGGGCACAATATTTACAGAAAAGTCATTGTTTTTCTTTGGAAAATACCAACCAGCTATATTTCTCCAAATGCCCATGATTGACCTTACGCTTCTCTTCTCGCCCACTTTTCTCATGGCTAGAGTGAGGAAAACAATAACTTTTGTCTGCTACCCAATGGTTCGTCATCAGTTGAAATCGCGTGAAGCTATCAAGTGTGTTAATGTTCGATAGGAAACATCCAACGTCAAATGAGGTTACAGTTTCGAGTATAGGGCTATTTCACTATAAGTTATATTTGTACTCGTCGAAGGAGCCTGTTCTGATTCCGGTTTGAATTTTTTAAAATAATTGTCAATTGTGGTATTCACAGCTAGTTTTTTTCTTTTATTTTCTGCCATTGTATGGAAGCACTAGTACAGCACTGACCCTTAAAAAACTTTATGTTCACAAGGTAAAAAAAAGGTATGTTTCGCACTAATGGAGTAATATATCAATATCACATCATAAACACAACAAACCTCAAGAATGCGAAATAATAATTTTCAGATTACGCGATTATGCCGTGTGGTCGTCTGACTGCAACTGAATTGAGTATTACCACAGAAAACTCATCGCGGGAGCGCGGGGATTCACATACCGTACACGGGGATTCACACACCGTAGCGGGTTTGGGTATATGTCGGATTGCGTCGGACGAAGACGAAGCATCATTTACCCGTCACCCTGTCGCCCCTTGCGGTACTTTGCTTTTCGTGATGCCAGGTCCTCAACATTTGTGAAACTCGCAAATTATTATGTATCCAGATCAAAATGTAAATCGCTCAGAGGGGTGGCCGCCCCTTGCGCCCCACCCCCTGGATCCGCCACTGGTTTCGCTGTTGCCAGATTTTTTAAGAAAATTTCATATTTTTGGACATTACAGTCATTTAGGGGGGTAAAATAACACAATATTTTTAAAATTAGCGTTTCAGTATTCAATCAAAAAATATAAGACTTAAAAATAAATATTTCATATGATTTTATAAATTTATTTTTTGGGTTGTAGAGTTGCAATACTTTTATTATTTCAGTGTCACTTATCCAACACAATAGTTGTCATTTTTATAGCTTACTTTAATAATGTTAACTTTTGCATTTTTACAGTAACTATCTAAGATATTCGACATTTGATAACTTAAAAACGGTATAAGGTAGTAAATATTATGTGGTATATTTTATATTAAAGAAATACACTATATTTTTTGTGCTACCTGAAATCTGCAGGTTACTGTACTTTTGATAGCATTTTAACAAAGTTCAGTCATAACGACGCAACTTTTATGTAAAAATTTTTTACAGCAACAATTACGATGATAAGGGTTGGGTAATTTATTGTATATAGCCCTAAACATGTTTTTTGGTAGTACAAATATCAGGTTAAATTACTTTTCCAGAAGTCTGTTATTGAAAATAAATAAATAAACTTGGACCACTCTTGGCACAATATTTTTGCTAGATAACAATGTTTACAAATAAATAATTTTCGAGATTTAGTTCAGAGATACCACATTCTGGTTACCGCATAATATGGACTTCAGAGGTAGAGTTTATCCAGTTCCGCCACATTTGAATCATTTAGGATCCGATTTGGCTAGATCTATATTAATGTTTGCTGAACCACGACCTTTGGGACCTCACGGTTTTGACTGGATCAAAATCCATCTCATCAATCTGACTGGTTTAAAGAAAAATGAATCAATTCAAGAAAGGTAATTGTTAATCGACCAAATGTGACTTCGAAATTTTATTAGTGGGATTACTTTTTTAGGTTGAAATATGCTAACGAAATTATTCCTGATATTCTGGATTCTGCGGAAAACCCATTAACTGGCCGACAATGGTGGGCCCAATCGGATGAACCGTGGCAAACTTTAGCTTGTTGTATGGAAATCGCTCAGGTCCTTAAATCTTCCGATCCAGAAAAATATCTCAGTGGTTTTCCAGTCCATCAAGACGGTAGCTGTAACGGTTTGCAACATTATGCAGCGCTGGGAAGAGATAGCGTCGGAGCGTTTAGCGTTAATTTAACTCCTTCAGAAAAACCGCAAGACGTTTACAGCGCCGTAGTGAATTTAGTTGAACAACAGAGAGCTCTGGACGCCGAAGAGGGCGTCGTGGTAAGTACAATTGAAAAATTTCTAATTTACTGTTCAAAATTGTTGATTTTGGTACGATTAACATACGTAAAAGATGATTTATTAAAGAAAGAGACCTGTCAAAGGTCATTACTTTATGACCAATTAAATGGATGTCAAGTGCCGATTTAAACCGAATTGGTTACCATCCAACCATTCCTCAACTTATTCTATATGATTCCATATTCCCGATTAAAAATAAACGCGCGAACTTCTTTGTTTATTGTCAAGCAGGGTTATTCGACAAATGTCGTGTGTTTTTGACGTTTTATCCTACTCCGACTGATTTCACCGGAAGTTGTCCCTAACAATAATAATTCATCTCTACTCGTCGTGAAAAAGAAACATTTTGAAAATTTTGCTCTTACGTGTATTTTTTGTTTCAATAGCAAAAATATGCGCGAAAATAACGTCATCCTCGAATTTATGTTGATAACTAAATGGTGTAACTTTAATCGGTATCGTAACGGTTTTAAATTTGTAAGTCATCACAAAGTTTGCACAAACTAATCTAAAATAGTTTCATTATAGTCCGCATAGAGCTGAAAATTGGTACACGTCTTAAGGTACACTATTACAAATAAAATATTAAAAATCTCCACCGATCCTACGTCTGCTAAAAAAATTATTTAAGGTCAAACTTCAAATTATTGGTTTATTGCATTTGTCTCGTAAATGGCGTTATTATATAGTAGGTCAGATACAAAATTTAGATCAGGCAATTACCTACAAAAATTGTTGCTATACTTTTTTTTAGTATCACCATTCCTGATATATTACGATTCTAAAAGATAAAAAACTCTTTCTACATAATATACACACACTTCTGCACCTCCTGTGAGGAAGTGTAATTAGCGCATTTTTTTAACGTGGTTTACTGGTAGGCATACTTCAGGATCTATTGTGATTCAGTTTTATTAAATAATATTCTATTGAAGATTATCGGACATACATACATACATATAGTCACGCCTTTTTCCCATAGTGATAGGCAGAGACAACTTCCTTCCACTTGCTACAGTTCTTACACACATCTTTAGCTTCCTCTACTTTCATCAGTGCTCTCATACAGGCTCGTCGGTTGTTGGTACTTTTGACCTGGCCTTTCTTCAAAACAATGTTGATCTGATCGAGATATGTTCTCCTAGGTCGACCTCTACCGACTTATCCATTCACACTCGCCTTATAAACGTCAATCTTCATTCATCCATCCTTTCTACGTGTCCAAACCATCTGCATTCCTTTATCTATCTTTGTAACCACATCTTCTTTTACACCACAGCGTTCTCTTATCTTACTATTCTTTACTTTATCCAACCGAGTCACTCCGGCTATACTTCTCAGACTAACCATCTCCGCAGCATTAATCCTATTTTCATGCTTCTTCTGCCAAACCCAACATTCACTACCATAAATAAGTGTAGGAACCAACACACCTATATGCACAGCCAGACGTGCCTTTTTTGACACTTTCTGGCTATTTCTAAAACTATACAGTGCCCCAATCATTTGTTTACCTGGCAACACCCTTCGCGGAATGTCACTGTTATACTTTTCATCTCTCGTAAACTTTGAACCCAAGTACACAAATTCATTTACTTGTTCCATTTTTTCTCCCTCAATCGAAACTTCACAGTTTGTCATGCTTTCTTCTCTTTCAAAAACCATGACTTTCGTTTTGCTTACATTTATTTTCACCCCTTTGATTTTCAGGGCATCATGCATAACATTAACCATCGCTTGCAACTCCTCTTCAGATGACGCTAATATGACTTGATCATCGGCGTAAAGAAGGCATTTTACGATTAAATCATTCATTTTCAATCCGTACGCACTCTCTTTCAAATCTTTTAAACAATTTTCTATGTATAAGTTAAACAGCCATGGCGAAGCCACATATCCCTGTCTCACAATTTTTTCGATGTTAAAACAGATTATCGGAATATCACTTCTTATGGTGCCGTTTTTAAACGGACGTTGGCTATCATTATGGCTATTAGTACTTTCGACGCTGCGACTCTGAAAAGCTGGAGGGATGTGCATCCAAACCATTCTCTTAGATTTCTTATCCAGGATCTACGTCTTTTTTCTACCGATCTCTTTCCTGCAATATTTTCCTCCATTATCAGTCGTAGTATACTGTATCTCTCTCCACGCATAATGTGACCGAGATATTCCAGTTTTCTGGCTTTAATCAAGCTCTCCAGTTCTCTTTCTACACGGCTTAGAACCTCTTCATTGGTAATCTTTTTTATCCACGATATTTTTAGTACACGCCGGAAGATCCACATTTCAAATGCCTGGAGCTTTTTCATTGTGGCTTTGTTGATCGTCCATGATTCTAGTCCATATAAAAGTACTGGGATTACATAACATTTAACCATTCTCAGACGTAGTTGAAGGTTTAAGTGTGGTTAGTAAATAGTTGTTTCATTTTAAAGAAAACATTTTGAGCCTTTTTGATTCTGACTTTGATTTCTTGAGTCTGATCATGCCTATCGTTGATCCACGTGCCAAGATAGTGATATTGCTTTACTCTCTCGACCAACACTAAATTGATATTGATGTTGGTATTAGGATGGTTTAATGGGGTTTGACTTATAACCATGTATTTAGTTTTTTTATAGTTCATTTTAAACCGTACGCTCTGCTGACCCGATCGATCACTTAAAGTAATACTTGAAGATCATGTATGTTGTTGGTTATGATCAATGTGTCATCAGCATAACGTATGTTGTTGATAATCTTGCCATTTATATTTATCCCCTCGTTCCTGTTCCTGAGAGCTTCTTTGAATATAGCCTTTGAATAATAATTTAACAGATGCGGTGACAAGACACATCCCTGTCTTACCCATCGTTGTATTTTGATGTTTTTCCTTCAGAGCTGATCACAGCGACTTGATTCCAATAAAGGTTCTTTATTATTCTTACATCTTGCTTATCGAGCTGACTTTCTCGTAAGAGGTTAATCATCTTTTCGTGCCTCACCCTTGTAACGTGCTTTTTTTTCCCTTCTACAGTTCCATTATAATTGTGTCTCTGATGATTTTGTATTCCTCAGGTACTCGTAAGTAGTGTCGCGTACCGTATTTTGTTGTGACTTGAATATATCATTCGTTGTAAATGGTGTTGCATACCTTGTTGTGGTGGGATTCAGTTGTTGATCGCTGGAGATTGAGTGGGGGTTTTCGTTATTAGATTTTGCTTTGGTTTTTGGCCTCGATTGTTGTGTGTTGTCGGTTATATTATTGTTTGGTTTGCATTTCTGTGTGGCTATCAACACGGACGCGCGCGATTCTTGGTGTGGAGCATGGACTTGCGAATATTTTTGGTTGACGTTTATTCCGTGTCATTTTTCTTGATATCCGGCTTGGGAAGTAGGCTAGTCGTGTGGTGACAGTCTTGGGAGTGGTGTGGTGAGAGTTTTTGGGAAGGTGTGATATTAACAAGTGTGCGGAACCTCTACGGTTTTCTTTCATATCTGGCTGTATTTGGGACATCTTAATTGGATTTTGAAGAAAAACCATTTAATTTTTAACTTGACCATTCTATCTTACCTTCGTTGTTGATATTTTGGATTTTGGTGTCGAGTTAAAATAACCGCATGCGGGATTTATTTGAGGGAAGCCATTGTTAATTAGCAGTTGCCGTTCCATAATCAAACCGGCCACAGGAGTAGTGAATTCGTATACCCAAAGGTTACAAGTGATTTATTTTAGAATATTTAACGACGTGACTTATTTTTGACACCACGATTAAGTTTTGTTTTAATTTATTAATATGGTACATTGTTGAAAACTATTTATTGCATTGGATAATATGCCAAGGCTGAACTTTGATTAAAGTAATCTTCTCAATAGTTCTTTGTGTCCAAGTAAGAATGTTTTCTTCATACTTATTTGTAAATATCCTACAATATTGATATTTTGAAGGACAAAGGTAAAAAGAAATATTTTTAAATAAGCTCGATTGTTTTAACAGTGTAAATCTTTATGTAAATAGTAAAAACATGAGTAAATTAGCAGCCTTGTGTGAACGTTTGATTTAGTGTTATTAAGAAGTTGACTTATATACGTTTTTTTTGGTAACTTGGTAAGGTCTGTTACTCTTACTTTTGTTTTGGTTGTTTTATAAAGTTGTAAATTTTGAATTTTTGATTTATTGTTAGCTGTTGATTTTGATTATATTTGTTATAATGTTATTATTGAACTGAGTACTTCGATTTATTGTTGGCTGTTGATTTTGACTATATTTGTTATAATGTTATTATTGAACTAAGTACTTTGATTTATTGTTGGCTGTTGATTTTGACTATATTTGTTATAATGTTATTATTGAACTGAGTACTTTGATTTATTGTTAGCTGTTGATTTTGACTATATTTGTTATAATTTTGCTATTGAGCTGTGTACTTTGATTTATTGTAGGAGTAAAGTATCCAATATATTTTTGCTATAATTTCATTTACTTGGTTCACCATAATCTTAGTTGTTTATCGTGTGGCTCTGCTAGTGCCTATAAGACCTAGGAGTTTCCGGCTTGAACCGTCTAAGTCGGTGGCGCGGCTCACTTTTATTTTCTTTTTTTTCTTCTACCCTCTACGGCTGAGCTCGGGCATAATTTGCCAGTAGAGAGACCGCTGGCAGAGTACTCTATAGAGAACGAATAAGACGTGGCACCCTGTCAAACGCCTTTTCGTAGTGAATAAATCCCATATACATTTCTTTGTTCATATCCAAACATTTTTGTATTATTACATTCACCGCGAATAAGGCTTCACGTCTGCCCATTCCATTTCGAAATCCAAACTGATTTCCAATAATATCGATTTCCAGCTTTTTGTATATTCGATTGTGAATGATTTTGAGAAAGGTCTTCAAAGTGTGGGACATTAAGCTAATTATGCGATGCTCAGCGCATTCCTTTGCATTCACTTTCTTTGGCAACATTACGAAGGTTGATCTCAGCCAATCTGTAGGGATAATTCCTGTACGATAGATAGTGTTATATAGATTTACTAGTATTTGCAGGTGATCATATTACATGAGTTTTAGTAGTTCTGTCGGAATACCAACAGGACCAGGTGATTTCCCAATTTTGGTGCATTTTATGGCATATTCTACCTCAGTCCTAGTGATAGGGGGGGGCCTATTTCGACTTCTTGGGGTTGTAGTTCTTCTCGTTGATCTTCAAACAGTTCCCTAATGTACTCTTCCCATCTTTTCATTTTTGGGTAGCATCTACTACTAAGTTCCCTTGTTTATCTTTGATAAGACTGTAACGCTTATTTTTACCTGTGCCTGTGATTTCTTTGATCTTTTTGTGAATCCCTAAATTGTCATTTTTTTTCTAGCTCTTCTATTTCATGACACTTTTCTCTCATATATTCCTCTTTCAACTTCAATTATCTTCTGTTTTATTCTTCGATCTTTATTTTTATAAGAATGTGTATCAATTCCCTTATACCTTCCTCTTTTATTCATCATCTCGAGAATTTCACTTGTCATCCATCTCTGTTTAAATGTTCTCTTTGTTTCTATTATTTTAGTCAGTGAGGCCTCTAGTATTTCTTCTTTAATTTTGTGCCATTGTTCGTTAGCATTGTTGTCGCTTATTTTCATTTTCATTCCCTCATTTATATCTTTTTTTACTCCCATTTTGATCATTTGATCTCTTAACAAGTTGTATTTAGTCTTGGGGGTAGTGTCTTTTTTTTCCAGTTTTTTGAAGCTCATTTTAAATGTTGCCACTAGGGGGTTATGATCAGATTTTATATCGGCGCCTGGATACGCTTTAACCGATTTTATGGCATTTCGGTATCTCTTGTTAATTAACACGTAGTCAATTTGGTTTCTGATGATATGCTGCTTTTTTCGGTAGTTTATGCCATGTATTTGTAATTACCAAGTTATTTTGTTGGCAAAACTCCATTAATCTATCTCCGCGTTCATTTCTGTCTCCCCAACATATTCTCCGACCTTTTCTTTTCCAACTTTCGCGTTGAAATCGCCGAGAAGTAACGTTGTTTCTCCCTTTTTAGTTGTCCTAAGAAGTGTAAAGATTTCATTGTAGAATTTTTCGATTTCCTGATCCGATTTGTCGGCTGTGGGTGCGTATACTTGAATTAGTTTGGTCTTCGCGTTTTGAGATTTTAATTGTATCATTATAATTCTTTTTGAGTATCTTACTACATTCAGTGTTGATTTAACCATATTTCTTTTGACACATATCACTATTAATATTTTTAAAGATTCGATTAGGTGGGGAGAATTTATTATTATCAAATACTAAAGATTAAATATCCCACAGAATGATTGCTGCCGCAGCTTTCAGGTTTATAAATTATACTTCTTTTTCATTTTGTTTTTTATTCTTATACCAAGCTTGGTTAAGAATTTAAATAGATAAATGTTAACCTTCCTGGTTTTTCGGTTATAATAGTTTTGTAAAAGATAATGCCTGTAAACTAAAGAGATTGGTGTCACAGGAATCAAAGCTATTGGGGTTTGATAATTAACACTAAAAATATCAAATAATTACATCTATACAGGTCCGGCTTTTAAAATTTCCTGATAATGGTGAAAAAAGCTCAAAACGTCCTGTAATACTGCTTTTACATACCTAGTTTCATTCGTGATAACGTAATGACAACATTTTTGAAAAAAAATTCCAGGTCCGTATTTAGGTCCGTACGAAACGTTACAAAACTAAATAAGTAAAAATGTTGCATTTTTCAAGTATAACCAAAAGTTTCCATGAATTTTTTATTATTTTAAGAAATAAAGGAGTTAGCACAAAAATAAGATGGGACTTTTCCATTATTTTCAAATATTTTTAAAATGGATCTGGTTATCATAATGCAGATTTGACACTTTATTTGTTTTATAAATACGCAACTTTTTCCCCGTTTAACCATTTTTCTAGCTATTCTACTTCACGAGATACTAATACTGAGTCTATGATATATAGTACTCACCCTGTGTGTGTGCGTGTGCGTGTATATATGTTACTTCTTCATGCAAAAAACTACGAAACCGATTTTGATGAAAATTGTTATGTAGATAGCTGGAGACCCAGAATTACACATTTTATCCCGAAATTCTCATGGAAAAGGCATCACGCGGAAAAAACCGCGTGGCGCAGCATTAGTTATTATATTTTATGTACTAGTTGAAATTTATAATATATGGCTGCTAGGGGGGCGTCGATGAAGTCCGTGTCTAGGGCGCTCTTGATATTGAATCCACCTCTGAGGGCGACGGTGTTACGATACGAAGTTCTGTTGCAAGTTTGTAGGCACCTTAAAAACGACGAACCACTACGGCGGCTGTTATCTGTCTCGTACCATCGAAACCATGTTAACAATGTAGACCAGGGTCGATAATTTTTAAAACCAAAAAAAATAATAGTAGGATAAAACCCATTAGAAAAGGAGGGGAATATTATAAAAATGAAAGGAAAAATAATTTACGGGCGATCTGCGGTCGGGAAGGGGATGGGGGTGAGTTTTTAAGAGTAAAAAACGGGTTTTCTCGATTTCCGGCAAAACTAAAAGTCCTATGGAAAAAAGTCAAATGGCAAAGTTGTAGGTAATAAAAAGATCTAAAACTTTTGTATTTACACTTTTTTCACATAACCTCAAAATTTATGTGAAAAATTCAAAAAACCAAGTTTTTGGTTTTTTATTTTTATCTTTTACAAAAAAAATTTTTTTTCACGAAATTTGATAAAAACTTACCTTTTTATGTCCCAAATACGCTGTAATTTATTTGATTAAAAATATTTATTTTTTCACCTTATTTTGAATTAATATCAAAAAAGCACCCTAATTTTCAATCAAAAATTCACCCGTCAAAATATCAGCTTTTTTCAAAAAGTTGGTATGTTTTCTGTTCGTTGAAATCTCTACTTTCCGATGGTGAAAAAAAAAATATGTTACTATAGTAAATCTTCTCAGAAAATGCAAAAAATCTAAAAAAACTCGAATTCGATATTTTATTTTATTTTATTATAAATAATTTCATCTAAAAAATGTGATTGCTGCAATTTGTTTCAATTAAAAAGTTGATTTATTTATTGCTAATTACATTTATGTCATAGAAAATCTCATTATATATAAATATAAATGTAAATCGTACTATTAAATGTAGATACTTTATTCTGATTACGTTATTCATTACAATATTTTTAAACACATTAATCTTATCATTCATAAATACCCTATCTTCAATTCTAATCACTTATCCATTAGTTTTTTTTTTGATGGCATTTCTTCATCGTTAGATTCGTCAAACCTCTCCGATTCTAGTAGATCTTTGAAATCTTCATGACTATCACCTTCTTCCTCTCCAACATTATTTCCAGACTGCGTGGTTCTTCATCCACAATTTCTTCTGAATCATTAACTTCCTCGTAGGTTTCTTCAATATTGGAGCAATTTTCAGAACCATGACAATTTGAACATAAATTTGTGCATTTCAAACCATGTTACATCCAGTTTCACAGCTGCAGCAAATAGTTTTGAGCAATATTTCCGGAATTAATTCCTTTTGTGTAAATTTGGGCATAATTCCACGTTGATATTGCTTCCAGCCCTAATCTGCTGCTGTTAGTTCGTTACCCAACCAAGTTTGAAGCTGATAATATGCCCTAGTTATAAATAGATATCTACGCACATAATTTAAAGAAGATTCGACAACTTTCTCCAAATATTGTAGGTGTCTTATTAAATATTAATGTTATTAACTTATTTCTTTGTTAATTATAGTAGTATATTTTGATTTGCAATTTTTTTTATCAATGTAACATGTAATCTTACGTTTTTCGAGTAATTAAAGTGTAAATTTTAATAAATAGCTCAAAATTGTATATAATAATTAAAAAAAAATATTTCGAATTCGAGTTTTTTGCATTTTCTGAGAAGATTTACTATAGTAACATATATATATTTTTTTCACCATCGGAAAGTAGAGATTTCAACGAACAGAAAACATACCAACTTTTTGAAAAAAGCTGATATTTTGACGGGTGAATTTTCGATTGAAAATTAAGGTGCTTTTTCGATATTAATGTGTGTACCTTATGTTTGGAAAATAATTCATAAATATTTATTTTCTTCAAAAAGCTATCGTCAAAAAAGTATTTCGAAAGTTTGTAACACTTTTTTTTCGTTTGTTTAGGTCGCAAAAATCTTGGAAGGTTTTATAAAAAGAAAAGTAATTAAACAAACGATTATGACGACGGTTTACGGCGTCACTCGTTACGGCGCCAAGCTTCAGATAGCTCGTCAACTGAAAGATATCGACAATTTTCCCAAAGAGCACGTTTGGTTGGCTTCTTCGTATCTGACAGGTAAAGAAACGCGATAAAACATACCTAACCTAACCTATAACACCGCATTCAATATATTTTCTTTTTACAGGTCGAACATTCGATTCACTAAGGACGATGTTCACGTCGACTAAGGAAATTCAAGATTGGTTTACGGAATGTGCTAGGTTGATTTCGTCGGTGGGATCTCAACTAGTCGAATGGATCACTCCTCTTGGTTTGCCCATCGTACAACCGTACATTAAATATAATAAGTCAGGAGCGGTGAATACTATCGAATCTTTCATAATGGATAGATACGAGTAAGCTTTGTTGAATGTTCATTTTAGATTAATTTTATTCTGCGGTATTTTTCTAGAAATCTGAAAATTTGTAATAAGGAGTTTCCGGCATTGGTCTATCGAATGAAAATATGCTCGACTTCCGGCGACTTTCGGTTGTACCATCAACTTCGTTATTTTAAATAAAACACCCCGTATATTTTTAATTTTTTTGAATTGCTTACTTGATTATAAATAACTTTTTATAACAAGGTACTATACCTAAATTTAATAGCTTTCTGGATAATAATTATTTTTGTAAAAAAAAATGACGTTTTATTGTTATTTAGAAACTATTAATGTCGTGATAAATGGATAATTAGTAAATTTTTACCATCTACATCTATTGCTGTAAGACAGCTCAATGTTATCCTAGAAAATGTTTTTAATTATGTTTCACAGTGCGAAATAAAATCAACGTTAATTTTGGATTATGAAAAATGCTAAAAACTATTTTTTTTTAAATGGCACAAATATTTTTTTTCACCCTATTCAAATCTATAGTAGATTTAGAAAAATATTCTTAACATTTCCCATACCTAAGTTTAACAGTTTCCGAGATTTTTGGTTGTTATTTTTCATCATCTTATGAAATAACTTTTGCCATCTTAGAACGCCATGAATATAAATGACAAGACTACAGTTGTAATTGTTTAAAAGTCTGTCAGATAACGTTTATTTTTCATTGCTAAAATTAGTAACAATGGCTAGATAGTAAGGAATAAAGATTTTTTAAATCTTGTATTAATTCATGGAGAATGTCAAAAAGTTGCATCTAGAATATGTCGAGTTTTTGCTAAACGCTATCTATCTATCAATGATAGATAATGAGTACCATGCAATTAACGTGTTAGCATATTTTACTGCTTATCCGGCATCATCGATTCGAGAGGCTACAGTACATTTGTGATTATCTTATTCGGTAATTAAAATTTTTGAAAAAAGCACAAAAGGAGATCTTTTTTTTATACTCTTGTTCAGAACTTACAACTGACGGATCTTCCGAAAAGAGTTTTATTTTGCGAGTGATTTATATCACAGAAAGATGGTGATGTAAAATTTTTAAACAATATGATTTGGGTAAAGAGGCAAAATTTAGTAAAAATGTTATGTTCTACAGGCACACAGCCACTATTGAGCAGACGAAAACCCTCATGTAACTAAGAGGCGGGGCTTTCAAAATATATGGTTTTTAATGTATTTTGTGCAGTTAACCCTGAGTAACCCACCTGGGGGTGACATACCCCACTCGGTTATAAACCATCGTAACTTCAAACTTAGGTCACCGACGTACGTCTGGTTGCTTATAGCTTTCTTAAATACTATAATCTCGCAAGTAATTGCTTTTATTTCAGTGCGATTTTAACTTTCGGTCGAGTATTACGTAATGTCCCTAGGTGTGTGACATTCCCCAGGTGGGTTTCCACGTAGCAAAATGGTAAGTCGTGGAATATTTTTATTTGGTATGCTGGTTTCTTTTCTTTACGAAACCTGTGCTTTTGGATATTGATATTTGTACTAATATAGTAATTAATCAAAAGCAATAAACTACGCAAATAAAAAACATTGTGACTAAGCAAATATTCAAGTAATAAAGGCAGTATTTGGTGATCTGTACTTAGCAAGTGTCTTCAAAAATGGCACTCGTCATCTTAAAGATTTGTGGAAAAGTGATAAAACAGGCATAGATATATTTAGAGCTGTAATGCCTTTCAACCAATTTTCATTATTGTTGCTGTGTTTGCGTTTTAACCAAGTATTAACAAGTGTATAAATTAGCTGTTAAATGGGCAATTTTTGAACAATTCGTAACAAATTCTCAACAAGCATATTCACTCGGTCAGTACCTAACTCTGTTTGAAAAATTGGAGTCATTTCGGGGCCGCGGTTCATTCCGGCAGTATCAAAAAACCTGTGAAGTACGGGAAAAAAATTCATACAGTGGTAGACTTTTGTACGTTTTACATAAATTGGCATCGGTTGGTAATATGCGCAAGGACCAGAGACAAATTCCAACAGTACTTCTTAACATAAATAAAGAGCGAAAACCTTATGGTTAGCTTTTCAGAAAGATAATACACTAGTATCCTACATACCTAAATCAAACGCGAATGTTGTATTATTGTCATCTCTCTATCATGATGATATGGATAGATATGGATACCGGAGAGAAACTGTTTCTTGAAATGATCAGTTTTTATAATTTAACAAAGGGAGCAGTGGATATTGTGGATGAGATGTGCGAAAGTTGTTCTGTGGCGAGAAATTGTAGAAGGTGACGCCTCCAAATATTTTTTACTTTGATGATCAATAGTCAGATCATATATAAAATAAATACATGAGATGTAAGAAAAAAAAAGCAGTATTTTTATAAAGGAGCTAGGATTAGCACTGGTAAAACCTGTTCTACAAGAAAAGAACAATAATGTTTAAATCTCCAAAAATTTAAGAGTAAAAATAGCAGAAATTATGTCCAAGAACTCGAGATAGAAAAACAAAATGAAGATGTAATGATTGCAGCGTTCCCATATGTTTAGAACACGCATTGACATATTATTAAAATTGTACTCACTTCGTAGACGAGGAAAGGTTCTCTCGACAATTTAGTACCATAACACTATAAAAACAATCATAAAGAAAAGCTATAGAACTATTAACGCAATATTATTAATACAAAATTATCGATACAATACTAAAAATAGTTATTTTCAATCTGCCAAAAATTGGGAAAAAGTTAGAATGGGAAAAAACACAAAAAAATGTTTACACGCAATTTCAGGTCAATTTTTACAAGAAAATTGTTCCTAGGGGTACTAGGGCACTATGCGCTAGTTAGCGTCCTCTGCCGGATTAACTTTTTCACTGTACGGCAGCACTCTGTTTTTTTTAACTCTAATTTTTTTTTCTGAACTTTTTAGTTTTATCACACAATTCGTTCCTTCACAATTTACTACTTCGTATGGTCTATTATATCATGGGTTGTCGGTTTTCATTCGTGATGACTACTAAATCTCCAGTCCTCAGGTTTTTACTTTTGGAGTTTTTGTCGTATTCCCTTTTTCTCCATGGCTTTTGCTGGTCAAGCATGTCTTTTGTCCTATTATGAGAGATCTGTAAGCGAAATCTAATCCCTTTTCGTAAGTTAGCAACGTAAGCATCTACGTTATAAACAGTATTCACCTTGTTGAAAAATTCATTTGCGATTTCAGCTTTTCTTTCGTATACAAACTCAAATGGTGTGTACTCGTGGTATGCACTGGGGATGGTATTGTAACAAAATGCGTAATACTTCATCCATTTATCCCAGTCAAAGATATTTTTTCCCTTGATGTAATTAATAGTAAAATCAAATTCCTCGATGTCCAGCCTCATTCTGGTTAATTTTAACGATGGGTCTTTGAGAGCAAAAAGATAAATTAGGGCTTTATGATCACATTTTACTATGGACTTTCCCCCAAAAAGGACGTCTATTCGGGAGTTTTCCAAACATTTTAATATCGCCGTTGGCGATAATAAATCATCCGTTCATTTGATGACACCCAAAAACCACACCATTACCTCATGCCAAATAATAGGACAGGGGCGGACTCCGTTGACCGCAATCCGTAACGCGTTGTTGAAAATTCCGACTCGGAACATAATGAGATATATTTTATGTTAATTCGTTTTTAATGTCTCTTATAATTTTATTTTAAATCTGAAAAAATAAAACGATCGTTTTTTACAAACCACTAAAAAAAACAAAATTAATAAATAGGTAGTTCTTGTAAATAATAATCGGTTGACTAATTTCATTATTTGTTTGCTCTACTTATTGTCATATTTATCCTACAGGAAACCAAACGTAATGAAACAGAAAAACGCGTTTCCTCCAAATTTTATACATTCTTTAGACTCTTGTCATATGATGTTAACGTCTCTTCATTGCGAACGAGCTGGTATCACTTTTGTCTCTGTCCATGATTGCTACTGGACGCATCCATCAACCGTAAATATAATGAACAAGGTAAATTATTTAATAGTTTTCATCGAATCATATATAAATATAAATTTTTTTTAATTAATTACAAAAAGGTTTAATTTTTTTTAGATATGCAGAGAACAGTTTGTTGCTCTTCATTCTGAACCAATATTGGAAGATTTGTCGAAAGTTTTATGGGATAAGTTTAGTTATGGGGAACGGTAGGTAATATTTTTTTTTTGACATCATTGAATTTTTTAATGTATTTATGTATATATATATGTATATATATATATATATATATATATATATATATATATATATATATATATATATATATATATATATATATATGTATATATATGTATATTAGGGCGTCCCTTATGTGGACAAAAAAAATTATTTTTTAGATATCGAAATGCATACCTCCTATTTTTTTTAAACTACCCAGACTTACTTAAATACAAAATTTCATCTTTCTTTGTCAACGTTTACCTGTGCCGACAGATCTCTGAAGATTTTGAAAATTGTTGTTTTTAACCCTTTCCGTTATATAGCTAAATTCACTACAATGTTCGTTTTGGTTTATTCATTAACTTCATCATCAAAGAGTAATAAAACGGCAATTTATTCTGACAAGTACCAAAGATGTTGACTAAACTTGCTAAGGGTTGCTTTGGAGATCAATTTGTCAACAGTTTCATATTCCTTAACATACATACATAAAGTCACGCCTTTTTCCCATAGGGGTAGGCAGAGACCACTTCCTTCCACTTGCTATGGTTCGTACACACATCTTTTGCTTCCTCTACTTTCATCAGTGCTCTCATACATGCTCTTCGGTTGTTGGTACTCTTGCCTTTCTTCAAAACAATGTTGATCTGATCGAGATATGTTCTCCGATTCTACCGATTTGTCCATTCACACTCGCCTTATAAATTTGTTTCGTCAATCTTCCTTCATCCATCCTTTCTACGTGTCCAAACCATCTAAGCATTCCTTTGTCTATGTTTGTGACCACATCTTTTTTTACACCACAGCGTTTTCTTATCTCACTATTTTTAACTTTATCCAACCGAGTCACTACGGCTATACTTCTCAGACTACTCATCTCCGCAGCATTCCTTAAGCATCTCTAAAAAGCACAAATCTTGATTTAGTACCTTTACCGCCAGACTACATCCAAGCCATGTTTTAACATATAAAACCGCAATGAAGTACTCGCTTATCTTTGGCGCTAATTTTGAACTGGTATTGCAACAAACATATCTTTAAAGAGTAAGTAGCTCTAGCCATCCACCTTGCTTGATGCATCGCTCTAAGAGGTCTAATTTTAATTTTTTTTTCATTGTCTCCTTCTAAGAAAATAATACATAGTTCAATCAGTTCCCGATAATCGTCACGTCCAATGGTTTTTTACAGTTCTTGATTATAAAATGTCAACAAATCTTCTATTGTTGCATTACAAAAATAACCGTTACAAAATATTTAGGATACGGTTGATGCACTTTTAATTTTTCTCTACAAATTTTATTACTTACATTTTTATGTTTTTTTTTGTATTTGTAATTAATTATTACTCTGAGTCAGATATTTTAAAATATAATTATACTTATTTAGAAACGAATAATTAGGTTGCTAGGGCAAGTAATAATAATTTTGCTGTTAATCCCAAAACATTGTGAAAGGTCTTTTTTGACAAAAAATATTTTGTGATTAGTCTGTTATTGTAGACTTCTTGAAAAAATAGTAGCTACTACGGAAGCACATTGAGTTTTTACTGAGTATTAATTTTATTTATTTTTTGAATCGTTTCAGTGCTTTCTCCGATGACGGTTCTGTGGATGATATGTCGAAGAAAAAACTTAACAGAGTGCTTTTATTGTTACCAAAGAGAGGAAATTTTGATATAAAACAAGTATTAAAATCCGTATATTTCTTTAGTTGATCTTTTAGTTGTTTCCTTAGATTCAATAAAATTCTAGCAATTCGTTTGTGATCGTTTTATTTTAAATTCCCCTGCTTGGAATACGTAACTAATATTTTTTGATAGTTTTTTATATGGTGGGTCATAAGTCAGTTGTTATTGGAAATCCTTAGACTTTGTTTTTGGCAATCTTAGTGGTATCACTTCTTAACTTGACTAGGTGTAGTAACCATAAGACAGTTAAGACCAGTCTAAGGTTGTTGTTTTTTATTTGAGAACAATGAATAGAAAGTTAACTACAAAACATCGTGTATTTGTTTTGCATCCAAGGTAGGAACACGACCATAACTACAGTAATAATAAATCTTAAAGAAAAGCGTCCATGGAGTGTAGAATAGCAAGAATAAGCTTACAAAGGAGTTAAAAAAGTTTGCAATTGAGACCATATAGGTCTACTTTTAAAATCCGACAAGAAACCGATCTCAACTTTTACAAAACTGTGATATTATTGAAGTAAACCAGCTTTTCTGACCAAAAAACTGTCTTCACAAATACAAATTGACTTTTATTGACAAAATATCGTAGTTAATTACAAACTAGTTAACAGTTTGTTTCATACATACAAAGTACTTCGAAACTATATAAATAAATATTCAACATTTCTTCCCCTCATTAAAAAAAACATTTTTTTATTATGAACTCTTTGAAACATCTAATAAACAAAGTTTCGCCACCGGTCTTCTATATGTGCCCATTTTTGTCTTTACATCTGCTCTCCGGACGCAACCATTTTTTCCAAGGTGAACAGTTGTGACGATTCCTTTCAACCAGCAGTTTCTTGGTAAATTTGGATCGATAATGATAACCACATCATCATTTTTCAAATTTTCGTTTCTTTGGTACCACTTAGTTCGCTCCGTGAGAGTAGGTAAGTATTCTCGTACCCAACGTTTCCAAAAATGATCTGCTAAAAATTGAGAAATTTTCCATTGTTTCCTTATAACCATATCCTTCTCTGTAAAGAGACATGGTATGTGGGCTGCACTAGAAGTTCCCATCAAGAAGTGATTAGGTGTGAGGGCTTCTTCATCTTAAGCATCTAGAGATACATGATCTAAGGGTCTGCTGTTTATCATATTCTCTGCTTCTACCATTAAGGTCGATAAAACTTCGTCTCTTGGAGCTTGTTCATTTAAAGTTGATTTCAGGGTTATATTGACACTCTTCACCAGTCTTTCCCAACTTCCACCCATGTGTGGACTTGCTGTGGGTAGAAAAGACCATTCCATATCTTCAATGGCTAATTTTTTTGTCATGGTATCTTGACACATTTTTTCCAAATATTTTTTTAATTCATTATCGGCACCTTTCAAATTGGTTCCATTATCGGAAAATATTTTTTGAGGTTTTCCTCTTCTTCCAATCATCCGTCTTATTGCCATGACAGCTGAATCTGTATTCAAGGAGTAAGCTATTTCCAAATGGATTGCTCTTGTAGATAAACAGGTAAATAAGACGCCATACCGCTTTTCTCTCCTACCAACAGTAACATTCATTGGACCAAAATAGTCCATTCCAGTGTATGTAAAGGGTCTGACAAATCCACTCAATCTGCATTTGGGCAAAGGAGACATTTCAGGTACAATTGGCTTCGTTCTTGAGATTTTGCATTTCTGACATGAACTCCAACAGCTTCTCACTGCAGCTCGAGCTCGAAGTATCCAATACTTCTGGCGAATTTCATTCAACACATACTCTTGATCTACACTTTGATCTTAGCCAGAGGCCGAGAAGCGGTGGAGGGGCGACCACGCCCCACTCACATGAAACCTACTCTTGACCTATATGACCTACTTTTTCATGATAGTATTGAATGAGTAAACATGAAAATTTATTTTTTGGGTCTAAAATTATTGGATATTTCACGACTTCTTCTATTTCTGCTTGAACCAACCTACCTCTAACTCTCAAAATATCTTCATCATCCAACATTGGAGATAATTGAAATAGTCTGCTTGATTGACAAATTGGCTTTTTGTTCTTGAAACATATAATTTCTCATTTGAAATCTTCGTACTGAAGTTCAAGGTTTTCTTTCTTTAACAAAACTCGATAAATCCATGCAGTAGACCTAATTAGTTTTAACCACGATGAAAATCTATTTATTTTTGGAAGTGATTCTGAAAGATTCTCCGTTTCAATCGTTAATGCCACATAATCATTTTCATTTTGTAAAAATTCTTTTTTAATTTCTTGATCGAATTCTTCTTTGGGGTCTTCATCAATGTCTTCGAAATTCCATTGGTTCTCAGAAAATTGAAGAAATTTTGGGCCATTTATCCACCTTCTCGTTTTACTCCAGTCAGTTTTTATATTTTCCCTAGTTCCTTCATCTGCAACATTCTGAGCGGTGGGAACCAAATGCCAATTTGAACGTTCTGTAAGATCTAATATCTCGCTTACCCGGTGAGCCACAAATGGTTTTAATTTCCTCGTTTCAGTTTTCAGCCGGTCCAGTACTGTACGAGAATCTAATAATAAATTTCTGAAATATGTATTGAACTTTTCTCTATTATACATTTAGACAATCTACTACCCATAACTGCTGCCTGCAGTTCAAGTCGTGGAATGGAAACTGTTTTTAAAGGTGCTACTCTGGACCTTGCTATGACAAAACTGATACGAATTCCAGACTGACTCCTGAAACTAAAATAAGCTACAGAAGAGAATGTTTTTGAACTAGAATCACAAAATATATGAAGTTGTATATTTTCTGAAAGTGATGAATTTCCATGATAACATCTCGGAATCTTCCATTCTGTGATGCCAGACATTTCTCGCAACCAGTTTCGCCATACATCGTTTGTTTTCTTATCCACTTCATCATTCCATCCGAATCCTTGTCTCCATATATCTTGAAGAAGTATTTTTGTCTTGATAATAAAATTACTCAAAAATCCAAATGGGTCAAATACTGATATTACTATTTTCAGAATATTCCTTTTGGTACTTCTTTGTTTACTTTCTTCCGTTTTTGCTATATCTTTTATATTTAGTTTGAACATAGACTGATCATAATTTGGATCCCAATAAAGTCCTAAAACACGCTCTACAGGAAGTTCTTTATCTATATTCATCTCTTTAATTTCTCCTGCCCTAAGTTCTTCGGGTATTTGTTTCAAAACATTCCTCGAATTACTTGTCCAGTTCCTTATTTTGAAACCACCTCGTCTATGAACTTCAATGACAGAATGAATCAAATTTAAAGCCTATTCTTCAGTGTCAACACTATCCAAGTAATCATCTACATAGTGTTGATCACAAATAGCTCGGACTGCTAAAGGAAATTCTTTTTCGAATTCTTGTGCATTTTTCCTCATTATGTATTGCGCACATGTTGGTGAAGATTTGGCTCCAAAGATCTTAACATTCATTTCATATTCTTCAATCCTATTTTTCTTATTTCTCCAAAGGAATCTTTGTGCTTTTCCATCTTCTTGCCTAATGTTAACTCGATGAAACATGTCCTGAATATCTTCTGTAAAAGCAACTTTTTTCAAGCGGAATTTGAAAAGAACATTCAGTAAAGGATTCAGCAGATCTGGACCTTTCAGAAGTACATCATTAAGACTCACTCCATTTATTTTAGATGCAGCGTCGAAAACAAAACGAAGTTTACCAGGTTTCTTGTGATGACTTACTCCAAAATGGGGTAAATACTTAAATATTTCTTTCCATTTTCGACAATTTCTTCTACTTCATTTACTTCTCTTGCGTATCCTTTATTTAAATACTCTTTTATCTTCTGTGGATATTTTTCTGCGAATATTGGGTTTCTCACCATTTTTCTTTCAAGGAAATGTAATCTGTGGATTGCTGTAGGTTTCGAGTTTGGAATATTTATTTCTTCTTTTTTCCATAATAAACCGATCTCCCATTTCTCTTCTTCAACCCTTCTAGCTGTTTCTTCCATGATTTTCAATGCCCTTTGATTTTCTTTAGATTCTATTTCTTTTTCCATCAACTTGACTCCCATATTCTCGATACTAAATGATTGTTTCACCAGTTCATGTAGATCTTCATGGTTTTCTTCGTGTATCATGTGGAAAGTAAATTCATCATCAACTCGATTCCGAAATTGTGCAATAGTCGAGTGGGGAACCAACAATCTTGTTCAGTTCAACGCCCAAAAAACACAAAGTGCCACGTTTTCCAAGAAAGTGAATTCCTCAAATCATCCCATCACAATGTCCGGAAATACCCTTGAACCAAGTCCCTCCATCTCGATTTTGGGAGTCACGGTGTCCAATAACATGTCTTGGCATGACCATGTTGCTAACATCGCAAAGTCGGCAAGCCAGAGGCTAGGTTTTCTGTGGAAAGCCAGAAAGTTTTTTACTCCTGATCAACTGTTGACGACGTACAAGGCTCAAATCCGACCTCTACTGGAGTATTGCTCGCACATTTGGGGTTCAGCACCAAGGCATTCTCTTCGTCTTCTAGATTCCATTTAGAAAAGAGCCATTCGCTTGATAAACAGCTCAACTCTCACAGATACCCTTCACCCTCTAGAACATAGAAGAAGAGTTGCAGACCAGTCATTGCTCTAGAGATATTTCCATGGCAAATGCTCCAGAGAAATAAAAACTCTTGTACCGCCATTGGCCACATTCGGCCGAAGAACTCGGCACGCTGATCAGTCTCACCCATTTACTCTCAAGACTGACACTACAAGGACCAATCATCATCAAGAATCCTTCTTTTACAGGGCTACTACGGAATGAAATAAGCTTCCAAAATCAATTTTTCCAGAGAACTATGACCTGCAACTTTTTAAAAAGCGTGTCCACAATAATTTTCTTTCTATAATCCCTTTCCCTTCTAATATTCGCAGTCCGCGGCCCATCGACTGTATTGCCATGAATTGCATAAATTTATCATTTTCAGTAACTGGAAGTGCATTTCTTGTTTTTTAAATATTACATACCTCTTTTTCTTCAAATTGTCTCATTGAATTTGCAGAATGAATAACTTTGTCAGACCTAGAACATGAATCACTATCATGAATTACTGTTGGTATTTCATCAATACAGTTTTGAATTCTACTATAGCGGTTTTCAACAACAGACCCTTCAGGATTATCTACGTCTTCTAGTATATCTATTTCTTGTTCTTCAATTCTTGCTCGTTCTATCTCTAGTTCTTTCAGTACCAACCTTCTCTCCATTTCTATTACTTGTTCTTTCTCCAACCGTCTTTCTTCTTCAATTGCATCCAATCTTCTTTGAGCTTCAATCAGCTGCTTCTCTGCTCTCAACTCTGCTTCCATTTGTCTTCTTTTCACGGAACTGCTGATGCTTGTTTTTGATGGAACTTTTTGAATTTCATTTATTGAATGACCATTGCTCGTTCTTCTGGTTTCTATTCTGTCGACTGCATTTAATGATTGGCTCTCTCCATGATTTGCTTGTTGTCTTCTCCTACCATTATCACTATATCTTTCTGGAGGGACACCTTGTTCAGCCGCTCACTTTTTCGAAGTGTGGACATATTTTACTATCCACGGACGTTCAGAATATGCTCGAAGGACCAAATATTAACTATTTGATGATATTATTGAAGTAAACCAGCTTTTCTGACCAAAAAACTGTCTTCACAAATACAAATTGACTTTTATTGACAAAATATCGTAGTTAATTACAAACTCGTTAACATTTTGTTTACATACAAAGTACTTCGAAACTATATAAATAAATATTCAACAGAGCTAATTGGATCTTATTTTTAACGATACTGTTAATTTGTAAAGTACCGAAATATGCTTCATGATGTGTTGTTAACATGGGAAAATAGTCCACTTTATGGACATCTGCAGTCGGTTAAGGAAAAGTTGATATGTCCACAAGATATGGTGATATGGAGCACCCACGCATTAAAGAGTTGTAAGAAACTATAAATGAAAACTTTGATAAATGAATTGGGAGAAAGGGTACCATTCAATGTCCTCTACGATCCTCAAATATCATACCCAAACAGTCAGTGTACTAAAAATTGAGGTTTAATCTGTCAAGATTCGTAGAGAGGATGGATGAAAGAAAATTGACGGAACAGAATTATAAGGCCAGTGTGAATGGGCAAGTCGGTAGTGGTGGACCTAGGCGAACGTATCTCGATCAGATCAAAATTGTTTTAAAAAAATGTCAGGTCAAGAGTACCACCAACCGACAAGTATGTATGAAAGTGCTGATAAAAGTAGAAGGCACGAAAGACGTGTGTAAAAACCGTAACAAGTGGAAAAAAGTGGTCTCTATCTACTCCTACGGGAAAAAGACGTGACTATATATATGTAAGATTTGTGATGTTGAGCATTTCAAACGTGTCTTCAAATGCTCACTGAAGTAGAGTTTGAAAATCTATAGTCTCGAAAGATTTGCGACAAAATTTGTAAATCAGTGTTTAAAGGATGCATTGTTTGCTAAGAACAGCATGGACAACACTTTGAGCATATTTTTAGGTTAATATAGGTTTACTAGTATTTGCGTGTTGATAATAAAATTGTTGATAGAAAATTTTTATTTTTAACAATTGACTGATTTAATAAACCGATATTTTAGAGACCCAACCACTTTCAATATTTAAGGTATAGGGTTTTAAACATTTTTAACATCTAACAAGAGGCTTATTTAAAATTATGACATGGAAGACCTGTTTAGAAGGAATTTTGACATTTTTTAGTCTCTTAATTTGTTATTAATAGGTTTTTAAACTTTAGTAAAAATGTGTTTTTAAAAAACTAATTTCATTTTTTTAATGAAACTTTCATGTTTTATAAACTGGAACGGAGCTTTATCTTTATCGCCGATCGATCGGTAACTGCCTTAGTTGCTCGGGCTCAAGAAATGCTGAGCCCAGCAAAGTCAGCTTTAGTCTACCATACGCCGGACGTTGGATAAGGATATGGAGGCTGGTTTTATCCTCTCCACACAATCCACAATTAGGTATGTTGGCAAGCCCCTGATTGTGCATGTGGTATCCAAGGGTACTATGACCCGTCAGTATGTGTGCTGGCCGTCTGGCATCCTATTGAGTGAATTCCCTAAGACAGTCCTTGCCTGTCTACCCTTGTCCCTGGTTTCTGTTTTACAATACATTAAGTTCCGGTCCCTAAACCAGCACCCTATTGCTCCTTTGACTAGATAGAAGGGAAACCCCAAAGCCGGTTATGGGACTTAGGGATGTGATTTTGATTTCTCAATTAAATTCAATTCTAGGGAACAAATAGATTAGTTCTCGGATCTACTCTTTTTTTAATATTGTTCTGATATTTACTCTTTGGGTTCGGTGATTCTAAATACTCAGTACAATAACTGTCGGGCGGGGCAAAAAACTACGAGAATTGAGTTGAGATGAGTGGGAGTTGATCTGCTGTCTCAACCTCTTGGAGTTGTCGCCGTGCAAGCAACTAGAAGGAGATTTGACCTGCTATATCAGCCTTCTGTTGAGATGTCGCCGTGCCAAGCAACGAGGAGGAGAGTGGGATTTGAACTGCTGCCTCAGCCTCCCGGAGATGTCACCGTGACTTTCGCTGATGATGTTGCTGTCCGCTACGATGTGATGTTGAGTTTCCTTCGATAGTTCGATAGTCGATAGACCGTGCGGGGATGTCCTTAACCCCAACACGGCGCGTCCCAATGGCTGATAGGGAACTTCCTGGCTTACAGGAAAGGTGTCTAATATTAAAGAATAAACACCCGCGGATCAACTAAGGACATGATATAGGGCAGCGGCTATATCATTACTACCTTTGAGTACAAGGGAGTTCACTTCCTTGTATTCAAACTAGACAGGTGCGGTTGGTTTGTTTTAAGCCAGCCAAGCTTACCGCGATCATCAGGCTTTGCTAAAGGTGTCATGCGACCCGTGCCAAGGGGCGTACTATATCTATGATATTTGTGCCTGCCCCAAACAGATATCGCAAACGGAGCCTCTGGGATACCAGGCAACCTCCCGGTAGTATTTTTGCCTTGCTACGGTAATACAGAGGTCTGCCGTAGTCGACCATTTTTTCTCTAGCTACTCGTGGGAACTATATGAGTAACAAAAAATATAAAAACATTAAAACCATCTGCGACGCTGGCAATCTTCTCGCAGACGAACAAATGCAAATGGAGGTGTCTACTACAGACCCTCCTAGCAACCAAATCTCGCAGGAAGCTGAGAGGGTACTTTTAAAATCCCCCACTCCCGAGAAAACGGACCTGACAACAGGGGGCGAGGCTAAGCAAACGGCCAGCATAAACCTGGACAAGAAGGTCAAACTTGCCGGCGCGACGAGAAAACGTCTTAGCCGATTGATCAAGAGCGGGGTACCTTACAAAACCGCCTTAGATCAAATACTAAAAGAACGGGATGAGAAAAGGAGCGGGGATCAATCCCCCCTGCTCTCACCAGCAAGCGAATACGCTCGGATGGTAGCACTCCAGAAGCGGCGGTGAAAAAGCCACGCACTATGGAGGACTCAAACGAGCAAAAACGCTCCTTTGCAACTGTAGCTCAGGGCATCTAGGTGGGCATAATCCACCCAGAACACCCAAATGCTCAGCTGTCAAACGAACAGCTACGGCTGCTACAGCGATCCATTATGGACACTGTAGACAAACTACCAGACGATGGTCCACAAGTGCGATAGCTGCACCATTCGACCTGGAATCCTCTTTCTGTCCTGTACGGACGCTGAGACGGTCAAGTGGATGGAGGAAGTGATATGCTACCTTCAACCCTGGGAAAACGCCCAGCTGAAATTAGTTCAGAAGGAAGACATACCGAAACCCCACATCTGTGTGGCTTTCATCCCAGACGATGAGGGACTACCCAGACTGACGGGAGAACAGGTAACCAACCGTCTGCGGAAGATGAACCGTACCCTGCATACCCAGGAGTGGACCATTCTACACAGGGAAAACGCAGGACCTGGTCAAATGTGGACGTTCTCAATGGATGAGGTATCCATTAAAGATTTGGAGCGGATAAATTTCCGCCCATATTTTGGCTTTGGACAGGTGTAATTCCGGTCCAAGGAAGCCAAGAAAGATCCATCATCGGTGGAAATTCCAAAGTCTTCGGAGGTAACCGTTAGAACCAAAGAGGGAGGTAAATCTAACTCGGCGGCGACAGCGGGACTGAAGAGACCGGCCAAAACCAGCAAAAAAGCCGGAAAAGGGAAAAAAAACCTTCATGGTAAAGCGCCGACAAAACGACCTACACCAGGAAACAATACGGGGAAGGAAAGTAAACCTCCCCACTCTACCTTTAAGTAGAAATGGCTAACCACATTCAATTTCTCCAGGCGAACATCCAACATGCTAGAGCGGCTTCATTTGTCCTCAGCAGGAGGTTCGCCAAGGAGCAACTCGATGTGGCACTAATCCAGGAACCCTGGACTTCCAATACAGGCAGAATAAGCGGCCTAGGAAACTGCTCCGGTAAGTTAATAGCGTGTACTCTAGGTGGTAAGCCAAGAGCATGCATACTAATCAGGAAAAACATAAACTATTTTATGTTAACAGAGTTTTGCACCCCTGATGTGGTTGCAGCACAGCTTTCGATCTTAGGAGGAGACAGTAGTGTAGATGTAGTCGTCTGCTCTGCTTACTTCCCTGGAGACCGAAAAGAACACCCTCCTCCAGCAGCAGTGCGAGATCTAGTCGCCTTCTGCAAGAGGAACAACAGGCAACTGATCATTGGATGCGACGCAAATTCCCACCATTTGGATTGGGGCAGCAGTGACATCAATGAAAGAGGTGAGTACTTATATAATTATATAATAGGGGAAGGGCTAGCAGTCAACAACGTAGGCTCGGAACCAACCTTCGTGAACAGAATTCGCGGAGAAGTTCTAGACATAACTATTAGTAAACAGTTTATGAGTACCAAAATAGTTAACTGGCAGGTATCTACCGAGCCCTCATGCTCAGATCATAGACACATACGTTTTGACGTGAGAATAGGACAACGTCCCATAGTGCAATTTCGAGATCCAAAATGCACAGATTGGAAAGGGTATTGTGAATCCCTCCAACAGCACCTAGGTAACGGTAATAGCACTATACATAATAGAGCTGAAATAGAAGCGGCAAATGAGCATATCACATCCGCCCTTCTAACGGCCTATAAGGAAAACTGCCCATTAAAGGAGAAGAGGGACCATAGAGGTACACCATGGTGGAGCAGAAGCTTAGACAAGTAAAGAAAAGAAGTTCGACGTCTCTTCAATCGAGCTAAAGAAACAGGTTGCTGGGAAATCTATCGTACAGCTCCAACGACTTATAACAAAGAAATAAGGAAAGCCAAAAGAGAATCCTGGAGGAGGTTCTGTCAGAGTATATCAGATCTACCTGCCAGCACAAGAATCCACAAGGCTCTCGCCAGAGATCCGACGCAAGAGATTGGATCGATAAAACGACCAGATGGCTCTTTTACGGACTCTGAGGGACCAGGAGCAAATTCCACTCTCAATGGGATCGACATCACGACCCAAAAGGGAGGACTGGAGAAAGGTTTCAAAAGTGGTCACCCCAACATCTGTACAATGGGCGGTGAATTATTTCTCCCCATTCAAGTCTCCAGGGGAGGATGGTGTTTTCCCTGCCCTCATTCAGAAGGGCAGCGAAATTTTACTACCTCTTTTGGTTAAACTATTCAGAGCGAGATTGGCGTGGAGTTATATTCCGCTGGGCTGGTCAACGGCGAGAGTTGTATACATACGTAAAACGGGTACGGTGAATCATTCCCTACCCAAATCCTTCCGGCCGATCAGCCTTACCTCATTCTTAATGAAAACTCTGGAAAGAATTATTGATAGACATATTAGAGAGGGGAATCTTAGGGAACATCCCTTAAACCCCCACCAATATGCCTACCAAACAGGCAAATCTACGGATAAGGAAATTGCGCTGGCAGCTTCTCTAGATATAGAAGGAGCGTTTAATAACGCCTTACCATAGTCACTCTATACATCAATTAGGGATAGGGGGATAGACGGTAAAATCTGTAACTGGATCAAAAACATGATTGAAAACAGATATATAATATCATCACTGCATGGAGAGTCGGTTAGGTCCAGGGCGGCGAAGGGGTGTCCACAAGGCGAGGTACTTTCCCCCCTAATGTGGTCACTTCTAGTCGATTCTCTGCTGAGCGAGCTTTCCATGCAGGGAGTAGATTTTCAATGCTATGCGGATGATCTGGTTATAATAGTTAGAGGTAAATTTGAAGCGACGATCTCAAACGTTCTTCAAGAAGCTCTTAACACAGTATTCAGATGGTGCGAGAGGGAACAGATGTCTGTAAACCCCTGAAAAACTGTAATTATTCCTTTTACGAAAAGGAAAAAGCTAGATAAGCTTCGGCAGCCTGTCCTATACGGAGAGAGCATTCCATTTGCGACGGAAGTGAAATACCTGGGTGTAGTTCTGGATAAAAGACTCACCTGGAACGCCCACTTGAAAAAAACAATAAACAAAGCCAGGTTTTCTCTCTGGAATCTCAGAAGAGTATGTGGCAAATCTTGGGGAATGAACCCCAAACAGATTTACTGGATTTATCAAACAATGATAATATCTATGGTCACGTATGGTTCAGTAGTCTGGTGGACCAAAGGGTTACAACAGACAGCTAGAGCAAAGCTTGCTGGCCTTCAGCGGCTGGCATGCCTGGCCATAACTGGAGCTATGTCCAGCACACCAACGGCAGCGATGGAACACCTCCTACATCTCCCTCCCCTAGATATTCTCTTAGAGAGGGAGGCCAGGATAGCCTCCTATAGATTCCTGTCTTTGGAAAAGCAAATAAATGGAGAGCAACTCGGAGATCACTCCGGGATACTGAGTGAAACAAAAAACCACCAAATTCTCGGGATGGTTCCTGACTTGCTAGCTACAAAATACACGTAGGAAAGTCGTTCAAAGTCCTCTTTCCGGAGAGAGACGAATGGATGAGGGGACAAATCCTCTTCCCAGAGACTGAATACGTAATGTACACAGACGGCTCAAAAACCCCAGATGGAGTTGGGGCCGGTGTTTTCAGCAGGAAACCAAAGAATGAAATATCTGCCAGTCTTGCAAGGTATGCCACAATCTTTCAGGCTGAAATATTCGCTATCGAATTGTGTGCAAGAGAGTTGACCAACAGACCTCTAGCAAACAAAAACATAAATATAATATCAGACATCCAGGCCGCTTTAAAAGCACTGAGCTCCAACAAGATAAATTCTAAACTTGTATGGAATTGCATCGAATCCTTAGAGTACCTTGGTGCGAACAACAGGGTGACCCTACTGTGGGTACCTGGGCACCAGGGGGTGGAAGGAAACGAAAAAGCCGACACCCTTGCAAAACAGGGGGCCGAATATGCGTTCACTGGACCAGAACCGGTTTTTGGAGTCGCCACAAGTGCCGCCAAAACAATTATTTCGGACTGGGCGGAGAGGAAAATACTCACGTACTGGTCCGACTTACCAGGGCTAATCCACTCGAAGGCGTTTTTACCGTTATAACCCTCGAGAAACACAACTAAGCAGATCCTAGAATGGAGCAGAAATGACCTGCGTATTCTAACAGGACTGCTTACGGGACACTGTCGTCTGAGATACCACCTCAGAAAGATAGATCTGAACCAACAAACGGACTGTCGGTTCTGCTGCGTGGAAGACGAAACTGCTGAACATATACTATGTTCATGCCCCGGCCTGGGAAGAATAAGGTTCAACATATTTGGTTACACTAACCTGGAACCTACCGATTTTAAAAAAATCTCACCCTATACAACCATGAACTTCGTAAGAAGGGCTGGATTGTACGGTGAACTGTAGCCTCTAGGGGTGAGCCACAATAGACCTACTAAGGGTCGCGGTGGATGGGCGACCATGCCCCACTCACATAAAACCTAACCTAACCTAACCTTCCTTCGATAGTTCGGGTCGTCGCTGATTCTAATGCTCCTACCTGTTGTAAGATTGCCGAGGGTTCTTTCTGGAATTTATCGCCGTAGTTTTGTTTTAATTAAATAAAACAATTGTCATCTAGATTATATTGAAATTGATACATGGAGCAGTTTTGTCTCACACCGAGAACATGAAGTTTACAATTTCATGCCTCTTGTATCGTTAGAAAGTTGTCACTGGTTGCCGACTTGATTGAATTTAATCCATTATCGGATTACATTGATATACTGTTTTAAAGCTGCAGTTAGATAACTTGAATAAAGTAAAAATATTGTGCTTACTACATTTTAACACGTGGGGTTCGACAAGGATATTGTTCGATCGGAGGTCGGAAGGGAAGAGAGAGGACGCGAGGCCGGAAACCCGGTAAAACGTGGCTTCGTTTCTCGCGCTGAATTCAGCGTTTTTATTGGCTCACGCATATAACGGTCATTTTTTGCACACGGCTTGTAGCTGTTTTCTATATAGTTGATTGCTAACACGTGCAAAGCGAATGATAACGTGTCGGCGTGTCTTGGCGGCAATTAAGGGATTTAAATAAAATAATTTCTTGAAGAGAAATTGTACTGTTGAAAGTGCAAAGTTTTAACAATAACTAAACAATTTTTATTCTAATATTTCTACACAATAAAGTTTACTTTACAAATCACTTAAATATTCACAAGTGTATAACACTTTATAATTAGGTACTTCAAAACTTGACTTAAAACTAAACTAAAAAATTCGTTCTGTGATTTTGTTTATATACCTGTAAACCTATGTTCTCGACAAACGATGCTCTTCTGGACATTTTCCGAAATTATTGGACATTTCGAAAATCGCCTGTTGCTATTATGCATTTTCCCTTCATTGTTGCCGCCGGCTCGCAAATCGTAACAATATCTAAAAATATCTGACTAAACTAATTTAACTAAACTAAAATGCAGTTAAGCGCCAAGTAATTTTTAATAATAAAATTACTAAAAAGAATGAATAAAATCTCGAACAAATTTAACCTTATTTGTGAATTTTAATACCAAGAGTAACGAGTTAAATGAGCTTCAATGTTGTTGACACCTATTTTTGGAAATAAATAAAAAGTTGCAGTTTAATAAATAAATATGAAAATAAAATTAAGTCCAAACAATTCGACTACAGTAAAGTTATATATAAAAGAGCTACAAATGGTACATAAATCAGAAAAAGAACTAAGACTGTGTATTAGGGTGGGCCAAAAATGAAAATAATTTTTTTTATAAGTTTAAAGTTGGACTTTTAAGCAAAAGTTGTGACTCATGATTATGTTTGTACCAAAAATAAAATTAAAAAAAAATTAGCCGGGACTCTTGGACTCTTGTGGTTTAAAAATATTCTAAAATCTACCAAGGCTATTGCTTTTTTTTTAATGAAAATAGTCGCAAAAAGGGTAGACCTATCGTGTGGGCCGTGGACGGCCCGCACTGCGACTATTAGAAGGGGAAGGGATTATAGAAAGGAAATGATTGTGGACCCGCTTTTTGAAAAGTTGCAAGTCATAGTTCTCTGGAAAAGCTGATTTTGGAAGCTTGTTCCATTCCGTAGCAGCCCTATAAAAGAAGGATTCTTGATGGAGATTGGTCTTTGTAGTGTCAATCTTGAGAGTAAATGGGTGATACTGATAAGCGTGCCGAGTTCTTCGGCCGAATGTGGCCAATGGTGATACAAGAGTTTTTATTTCCCTGGAGCACCTTCCTTGGAAATATCTGTAGAGTAATGACTGGTCTGCAACTCTTCTTCTATGTTCTAGAGGGTGAAGGGTGTCTGTGAGAGTTGAGCTGTTTATCAACCGAAGAGAATGCCTTGGTGCTGAACCCCAAATGTGCGAGCAATACTCCAGTAGAGGTCGGATTTGAGCCTTGTAGGTCGTCAACAGTTGATAAGGAGTAAAAAACTTTCTAGCTTTCCATAGAAAACCTAGCCTCTGGCTTGCTGACTTTGCGATGTTAGCAACATTGTCATGCCAAGACATATTATTGGACACCGTGACTTCCAAAATCGAGATGGAGAAACTTGTTTCAAGGGTATTTCCGGACATTGTGATGGAATGATTTGAGTAATTCACTTTTTTGGAAAACGTGGCGCTTTGTGTTTTCTGGGCGTTGAACTGAACAATATTGTTAGTTCCCCACTCGACGATTGCTTCAAGATCTCTATTGATGGAATCAACCTGTTCCTGCCTGATTCTATTTGTATCATTTACCGAAAGTGATAGATAGGATGTGAAAGTTGAGACAAGTGTGCTATCGTCTGCGAAACTTTAAATGGGGTTCGTGGTGGTTTTCAAGAGGTCGTTGATGTGTAAAAGAAATAAGGTGGGGGACAGGGTGGAACCCTGGGGGACCCCGGCATTGGTTTTAAACGCATCAGTCTATTTGTATCATTCACCGAAAGTGATCGATAGGATGTGAAAGTTGAAACAAGTGTGCTATCGTCTGCGAAACTATAAATGGGGTTCGTGGTGGTTTTTAAGAGGTCGTTGATGTGTAAAAGAAATAAGGTGGGGGACAGGATGGAACCCTGGGGGACCCCGGCATTGGTTTTAAACGCATCAGTAGAAATACCGTCAACTGCCACATGTAAGGAACGATCTTGCATGAAGCTCAAGAGCCATTGGCGCAGTTTGGTTGGGAGACCGTAGGCAGATAATTTACTTAACAATGCCTGGTGCCAAACGCGGTCAAAGGCTTTAGATATATCCAAGGCTATTGCACGGGATTCACCAAACTTCTCAATAGTGTTTGTCCAGAGCTGAGTGACATAAGCCAGCAAATCTCCAGTAGACCGAAGTTGTCGAAATCCATATTGTCTGTCATGGATTATCTCAAATTTCTCCAGATATTTGATGAGTTCTATGTTAATCGATTTTTTCATAACTTTGGATATGACTGAGAGCAATGCAATAGGGTGATAATTCGAAGGAATAGTTTTCTTTCCTTTTTTCGGAATCGGTTGGACTTTAGCGTTTTTTCACATGGACGGAAATACTCCTTTGCTGTATGATAATTTAAAGAGTCTACAGAGAACTGGGGTGAGCTCTTGAGCACAGGTCTTCAGGACAGTCCTACTGCCTCATTAGAGTCAAGATTTCGTAGGATTTTCCTGATAGTGCGATGGCGGATAGCGACCTCAGGCATTGATGCGTTTATTTTAGGTATCGTTGGGGATTTTTTTCCATTGGTATCGAGAGTTAAGTTAGAGCTGAACATTCCGGCCAGCAGATCCGCTTTTTCCTTAAAAAATACAGCTGTCGTGCCGTCGGACCTCTCGAGTGGTGGTAAAGAAGAAGTTGTGAAATTCTTATTTATGGCTTTAGCCAAAGACCAGAAGGTCTTTAATCCAGGAGGGGCATTGACAAGCTTGTTGCATATTCTCCTGTCGTAGGATTCTTTGGCAAGATCGATCGTTCTTTTGCAGGCGTTCTTCGCGTGGACAAAGGCTTCTCGGTTGGCAATTGTCAGGACTTCGCACCAGAGTCAATGTGCTTAACCGCACGGTTGCATTCTTGGTTAAACCAGGGTTTGGGGTTGAAAATCCGTCTTGTACTATGAGGAATGTATGAGTCCATACTTAGCCTTATGATTTCAGTTACAGATTCTGCACATGTTGATGGGTCTTGTGAGCGAAAGCAGACATCTTTCCATGGAAATGATAGGTAAAAGTCCCTCAGTTCATTCCATTTGGCTAATCTATAATGCCAGACAATAGAGGTAACAGGCATGATTTTGAGCGGGGTTGTTTGTTTGGACGTGGCTGAGATGAGTTTATGATCAGATTTACCAAGTGGAGAGGTTATAGAGACTTGGTACTGGTCGGGGTGTGTCGTGAGGAAGAGATCAAGAATGTTGGTTTGGTGATTGGGGTTATCGGGTATGCGGGTAGATCCTTTTACTAGCTGGGTCCCGTTGTGGCTTATCGCAAAGTTCTCAGCTTCCAGACCGGCGTTGTCGGTGCGGTTGGATCTCAGCCAGTTCGCGTTGTGAACATTGAAATCACCCAAAAATATAACTTCTGTGTTAGGGTCGTTAGTTTGCAACTGCTCCAGCGTGTCGGAAAATGTTGAAAAAGGTTGATGTAAGGAGGGTTCGTAGGAGAAAGATACAGCAGCAGAAAAATTTTGTTGATTTTTGTAAGGATAACTTGAACCACATGAGCTCTAGGCCGTCCTTTGGTTTTAAGTTCTCCTGTCTACAACAGGAAATATCGCTGCGAGTGTAAACACAGAGGCCGGTCTTAAATTTGAATCTCGTTTCGAGTTCGAACCCTGGACACAAAAGATGAGTATTGTTGGAGGAGGGTTTAATTTTTGTTGCACTTTTCATGATTTGGTTTAATGATTTGATTTAAAAAAAGGGCAAGAGTAACAGGAAGAAGAAAGAAAAAATAAAAATAAAAAGGGGAGCAGATATGTGGACTAGCTTCTACAGAAATTTCTGCATCCAGGACGGTCAGTTGACCTCGATGGACTGTGGCCTCGGCAATGCCCCCCGAATACACGAGCTCGGATCCCCTCCAGTCACGAACGGGCAGAACAGGAGTATCGGGATTATACACCAATTGATGTGGCAGCCTCCCAGAGCGTTACCAATGGGTTGGGGCCACTGCACTACTTGGCGGCCAGCCTGCGGAACTGTTTCAATGCTGTACCCTCAGCCCCAGAGAGGCCTGACTGATGCCTGGCTGCTTCCATTCGAATATAAACCATAACACATTTCACCCGAGGGTCCGGAAACTCTAACCAAGTGCTTTAATGACTATTTACTGCCTTAATAAGGTTTATATAAAATATTTCAATATTTCGTCCAGACCCGCCTCTGTTAGAAAAAAAACCTATTACTTAAAAATTCTATAATTCTGTGCAGCTCTCCGCTTAATTCAATATTCACATTTAAGAAATATGATGATTGTGATTAAATATTTATTCGTATTTAGTTGAATAATAATCAACCCAGAATTCACCACGAGAAGGTGGCCGCACTTCTAGTTTCACCCACCATTTTATTTTTAAATTTTGCGTCAAGTTTCGATCTTATACAGCTATCTCTGGATTTTTCTTCGCACACTTTTAAAGATGCATCTGTTATCACTTTAAAATATCTTAAGACTGCCTGAGTGTGGCATGAAAATATTTAAAATGTGATCTTACTTTTTATAATGTCTGAGAGCTCTTCTTCAGACATACCTTTGGTAAGGGGAGGTTCACTAACAGCACAGTTCAACCAGTTAATAAGGCCAACGTAGTCTAAGTTAATTTAAGGAATTTGAAAATACGTTTTTTTATTCTGCCTTATTTCTGGCCTTAGGAACTCTTCTGCCAGCTAATTTCAGTGTATCGGTCAACATTGCCACCAAGATATTCTCGGGATGTGCGATATAGGCATTTTCCTAAATAACTTTATCTTTAATAATGTTACAAATTTTTAGTTCTATCTTGGGTTCGGCGATTAAAACTCTCAATCCAATAACCAAACAATGTTTATTTCAATACAATAAATTCTATTTTCATTAACCACTTAGATATTCACTTAGCTATACAACTTTTACAACTCTATAAAACTATTTACATTTATTAATTCATAAACACATAAGCCGAAACTGTTCTTGTTATGATCGTTTCCCCTTTTATATCTCCATATCACGATTCTAGATCATTCCACCTGTTTCTCCAAAGTTCGACGTGGCTTCGAGATGGTTGCTCGACCTTTCCGGACCCCTTAGGCGGCCGACAAAGAAAAGCGGTCGAATACGGACCCTGGTGCGATCGATTTCTCGGTTGCTGACAGTACCGGATTTGTAACAATAACTTGTATGTCGTTCGGAAGTCTTTTGGATAAGTAAATCATTTACCACAAATATCTTGCTCTATTTTGCAACCGTGGTTGAGTTTTTATTTTAAATCATTTTTGAGAGTATATAATAATTGCAATATATAACCTAAACATTCAATTTGCCGTCGTGAGCCATCGAGAGTGTGCCATATTACCAGGATTTCTTTCTGCTAAACTTGTTGAACATATTTTTTCTTCAATTTCGAATAATTATTTTTAATCGGTAGGTACTTAGATCATTTTCATTTACCAGTGGAACTAATTGGTCCTGAGTGAGTGCTTGGGCCTTTGGTGCCACATCCAGTTTGACCAGTAAATGCTTTATTGGTAGCTCATTTGCATGTAAAAGGTATATACTCCATTGAAGCGGTCTACCTAATTGATTTTCCAACTGTCGAATAGCTTCATCTTTCCAACCCGTATTTACATTCGTTTCATCGAATCCAATAACCTTCAATTGCATTAATTCTATGCCTCGGGTTTTTATGTCGCTCATAATTGCCTCGGCAATATCTATCGCTCGTGATATGCGTGATTGCTAAATGCCCGAAATATAAACTTCCGGTATCTTCCTCCATTTTAATGACTCGGCGGCGCTTCTTCTGAAACATGGTCTATTTTTTTCTCCCATCAAATTAGAGACCTTTGATAAAAATGTTTCTTTTAGTTTTCGCTTCTTGTAGCCGCAGTCGATTTTCATTAATTTCCGTCGAATCTTATTCTTGTCGATGACTTTTACTATATCGTCTTTCCTAATAAGCTTTATATCTTCTAAAACAGCACTCGCAATTTTTGCTGCAGTGCGACTAGAAACACCTTTCAGTCTGCAACTTGCAGTATGTAACAACGAATGCCTCATTTGAAACACTCTTTTGCTTCTTTGGTTTTGGTCGCTTTTTTAATTCAAAATCTTAATATTTGTATCTGAGCTCGTAGAGGTATCAGTATTTCTTTTTTTGACGTTTTTCGATTCTTTCTCGGTAGTGGCGCGACTTTTGTTTCTACACTTCAAAAATGGTTTTTTAAAAAAAGAACGAATTTTACAAAATTAAGATATTTAATGCTCGAAATGAAACATAAATCTGACTCTTTATTACAATTACGTGAATTTATATAATTTTACAGAAAATGCAACTTAAACAATATTTTTATAATAGGTCAGCGGATTCTGTTTCTTAACTCGCGTAATAATTTAAATTATATTTCATGAAAGATGCAGGGCTAAAGATTGAGATATATTCAAAAAAAAATTTTGTGTGATAGGGAGGTGACTTTTTCTTACTAGCCATGATTTTTTTTTGAAAAATTAAAATCTCAAAATTTTAAGCCCTCAGGGTCCCGGCTGAATATGACTGAAAAAAAATGAAGTACAAGGGACCCAAATTTTTCACGCTCGCAACCTTTAACAATAAAAACATTTTTTTTTGAAGGAAACAAACTACATCTAGCTATATAACCTGAAAATAAAAAATCCTCTTGAAGAGTGAAGCTCAAACAAAAAGACTTACTAAAGTATATTTAAAAAAAAACAAAGAGTGAAGCTCAAACTTAAACAAGGAAACTTACAAAACTACTAAACAGGTCCATTATTAAGAGTATATAGGTATTACTACATCGGCAACCCGACCTGATTTTTTTCTTAAAAGACTGGTCCCAAACTAAAATTTGACCCTACTCTACTTTCATAATGACGGTCACTAAGAATATTAGTGCCTTAAAAAATACAAAATTTTGACTAAAACAGAAATAAACACTACTATTTATAATATGTCTGACTGCAAGTAATTTTGGCTTAACTATACTCATACTAACTCAAAATCTTAAAAATAATACATTAACATTGTGCTCAAACTTAAAAATGTCGACATCTCGATATCACTCCAAAACCTACCATGAAGCTCAACTAATATACTGAAAAGAAACCACACTCTAATCATAGAGTGGTTCATAAATCAAAATTCATTAATAGAACTAATTGCATTAGCTTAGTTATGTCGACGTCTTGCCATGACTTAACTAAATAAATTACTTAAACCCAACTCATCTCAACTAAATGGGTAAACCTAGAAAATTAATCTTCTAATTTCTAATTTTTTAAGATTTTTGAAATTTAAAAGTGGAAATTTTATGCCAATACTTACTGAAGTAGGTTGATCATGAAATTCTTTCAAAATCGCTTCTCTATTTTTCGTCGATACAACTATTTTCCGATCACTAACATAACTAAAAGGTTCAAATCTATTAAAAATATGCTTACACAAAAAATATTATTTTCAACTTAAAGTTAGGGTAGGTACTTTGGGGCCATCCATAAATTACGTCACACGTTAAGGGGGGGAGGGGGTCAACGAAATGTGACATTGTGTGACAAGGGACCGGGGGTCAAAAGTTTAGTGACGTCACATGTTAAAATCTAATATATGTAAATGAAATATTACTAACTTGATCTATATTTATAAGGCTTATGTAGGTTTTAGTCGTCGGCGAGTGCACGCTCGTTGCCTTACCGTTGTGCATGCCACAGAAATATAATAAATAATTTAATAAATAATTGGTCTTTTGTTTTGTCCATTTATCTAAAATATTTGACTCATGTTTATGTTAATTTTATTGAAGATTATTTTTAATTTAAATAAAAAAAAATTGGAAAAACTGCTTAATTTAATTACTTCTAAATATAAAATTTAAAAATATGTGACGTCACACAAGGGGAAAGGGATTTTCACAAGTGTGACCACCTGTGACAAGGATGGGGGGAGGTCAATTTATGGATGGCCCCTTTTCAGGTGGTCTAAACTTTACTTATCATATTAATGTACCAACTATCAGGTTTTAACAAAGAAATATCTAAAATATGTTCTAACTTCAGGAATACGCGACAAAGGATCAGCTACAAAGAGGTGAAGGTTTTTTCATGTTATTGAGCTATACTAACGAAGAGTAATTTGTAATTACAGTAAATTTTCTGCCAGTCAAGTAGTATCGAATATGATCAATACTTAACAAACCTTCAAGCAATTTACGCTCGGTCGTACTAAATTTATTTATTTATCTATACACGGGAGAAATCCCTTTACAATAAATCTATAGTAATAAAAATACAGTACAGTACAAGCAACCTAACCTAAAATTTGATAAAATAAAAACAATAAAATAAAATAAAACAGGTACAATAATATAAGATAAACAATAGTATACTATATTTAACGACTATTAATTGTCAAGTCCAGGGCGTAACTGACACATTTGTTTTTTAAATTGTGAAATAGGTGTATCTATGTATAATATCACAATTATGATTATGGTTGTTGTACAGACGCATACATCTAGTTAGTGGATTAAAATAACCGTAATTAGTTCTATGATGGGGTATCGTGAAGAAGGCAACATTGCGTGTCAACTTTGCTGGTACATGAATGGACAACGATGATTCTAGTTCATCAATTTGTTTTACCAGATAAAACTTTGTGTAGAAATACTAGATCATTAATATTCCTACGTACATATAAAAATTCTAGATTTAAAAGACTTAAAATAGTGTCATAATCATAATAACCCTGTTCATAACCCATTTTAAAGGCACAGATCCTTAGCGATTTTGAATAGATCCAAGCCTGTTGATATGAACTGGGTAATGTGGAGACCAGACCACTGAGGCATATTCAAGTGTAGACCTAACATACGCTAAATATAAGGTTTTTAATGCTGCCATACTCAGATCTTTAGAGTTCCTAGTGATAAAATCAAGTAATTGTAGTGATTTGGAAATAATTGAATTAATATGTAGCACAAAGGAAAGATTACTATCAAAAAGTACACCCAAATCACGAATTTCATGGACTCTCTGTAGCGGACTATTATTTAAAGTATAATTAAAGGTAATAGTTGATTTAAGCTTAGAAAAAGTTAACATGCAGCATTTTTTTGGATTTAGTAACATACCGTTATTTATACACCAATCGCATATAGAAGTAATATCCTTCTGCAGTTTGAAGCAGTCCTCCACACTGGTAACCCTCATATATGCTTTGAAATCATCAGCAAAAGAAAGGTAATCACAGTAATTAATCCGATTATATATGTCATTAATAAATAAATTAAATAAAAGAGGACCTAAGTGAGATCCTTGAGGGACACCTGATGTAACTTTAATGCTCTTTGACCTAAAGTTTTTAATACGTACAACTTGATGTTTTAATATAAGTAACTGACTAACCACTTGATCAAATATGGGGGAAAACCAATGCCATCCAATTTAGAAATCAATAGACTATGATTAACCCTATCAAATGCTTTAGTAAAATCTAAGTAAATTACATCAATTTGAGATGCTGATTCAAGAGCGGTATTGATATCCGAATGAAAAATAACTAAATTGGTGGAAGTTGATTTTCCCTCTACAAAGCCATGTTGCCGGCTGTTGATCAAATTTTTGCAAAACCAACGTAAATAATGTTCGATCAGCTTTTCAAATAGTTTTGGTATGGTAGACAGAATGGAAATTGGACGATAGTTCTTAACATCACTTTTATAGCCGCTTTTAAAAATAAGGGTAACATAACCATCTTTCCAAACAGCAGGGAACAAGGATGTCATCAAAGATAAGTTGAAAACTATTTGCAAAGGGACACATAATGAGACAAGCATCTTTTAATGAAATAAGCGGGTATTCCATCCGGACCAGTGCTTATTTTATTTTATTTATTTATTTTTTTTTTTTATTTAGCCTATGGCAACATCACAGGCAAGTTATAAATAAACACAATAAATAATACAAGAAAATAGATAAAAATACATTACGAACATTTACACTAGGTAACAATATCACTTAATTCTAAAAACAAACATCGAGGTTACAAATATACTCAATTGACTCCTTTGTCGCAACTAAGAAATCAGATGGGTTACCACTGTAGGATCTAATCGGGCATTCCTCGACCAGGTGTTTAACAGTTTGTCTTCCTGCGCCACAGTCGCAATTTGGGGAGGGTATTTTTCCCCACCTGTAAAGCGAATCGGAGCATCTGCCACAGTTTGTTCTTATTCTATTAAGTGTGGCCCAGATTCGTCTTGGTTGGTCGAAACCCTCTGATCTGCTTGTAACGCACGGCATGTTCAGTTTGGCAGGCGGTACATTATTCTCCCAGTCCTCTTTCCAGCGTTCAGTTATGTCGAAGTTATTTTCTATAAGCATTTTTGCAGTTTTTAGGGGGGGTTTTCTTGAGCGAAGCCTATTTATGTCTCTGCCGGTAACTAAAACGTGGGAGCGTAGCATGGGATCAGAGTTGATTTTTCTATACTCTCGGACAAGAGCATGTTCTCGACGGATGTGTGGAGGAGCTATGTGACTTAGTGCGGGCAGCCAGTAGGTGGGTGTGGTCTTTATTGTTCCTGATATAATACGCATAGCTTGATTGAGTTGCACATCAAGGCGGCTTGTATGCGGGCTGTTGATCCACACTGGTGCACAGTACTCCGCAACGGGATACACTAGGCCTAGTGCTGTCGATCTAAGTGTGGACGCTGTAGAACCCCATGTGGTGCCGCATAGCTTTTGCAGAATGTTATTTCGGGTTCTGAGTTTTGCAGCTGTCTTCATAAGATGTTCTTTGAAACTCAATGTTCAATCGAGTGTGACACCTAGGTATTTAGGATGGTTATTGTGGCTGAGCAGTCTATCCTCAAAGTAGATTTTAAGTTGGTAGTTGGCCATCTTGTTGTTTAGGTGAAAGCACGATACTTCCGTCTTGACGGCATTTGGCTGCAATCTCCAGTTACGGAAATATCTCCCAAGAGCGTCCAGGTCGTTTGTTAGGATTTGCTCGGTAATCTGTAAGTCTTTGTGGCTTATAGCAAGTGCCCAGTCGTCAGCGTATCCGAACCAGTGCTAATTTTATCCTTTAGAGAGCAAATACCATTGAACACCTCCTCTAATGAAAGTTTTATTAAGGGAACACTTGTATTAAGTACATTAGAATTGTTAAGAAAAATTTGAGGAAATATATCATTATTGTAATTTGCACTAAAAAAGTCGGCAAATAAATTTACAATTTCCTGCCCTGTATTACCTTCAATATCATTAAATTTAACAGAGTCGGGACTATTGACAGTTTTCTTACAACTATTTATATGTTTCCAAAAGTAAGCTGGATTTAAAGTAAGCTATTGGTTCACATAAATAATGTACTTATCATAGCATTGGTTGGATAACGTTTTGCACCGGTGGCGCAGATTAGAAAAAGTAATGTAGTCAATTTGGGAATTAGATGACTTATATTTGATATGAGCTTTTTTCTTTTCGTTAATTAATACTTTGAGCTCATGGGAGAACCAAGAAGGATAAGTGGAAAATTTACGCTTACGTAAGGGTACAAACTGATTAATACCATCATTAATAATGTTGTAAAAAGCTGTCACGGCCTTCTCTGCATTGCCAATAAGAATTTGATTCCAGTCTATGGGACCAAAAATCCGCATTTATAAAATCTTTAAAATATTCCTCATAAACTAAAGACATAACAAAATTTAAGTCGCATTCAAGGGCCACATGATGAAAATTGTTGTCTAATAATAAATCAGAACATTTATTAACTATAATTGTGCCAGGATTATCCACAAAAATGAGATCTAAAAACCTACCATGATCATTGGGTATAAGATTAACCTGATTAAAGTTCAGATATGAGAAACTTTCGTTAATCACTTTAGCAGGATAGCCATTAGGACAGTTTAACAATAATTCATTATTAAAATCGGTATTACATGAAGCTAATGGTAGATTATAATTACCAAAAAGGTAAAATTTGGAATCGGTGTATGCGTTAGCTAACTGTTCAATAGCAGAGCAATGGTCCTCGTAAATATAAATGCTAGACACAGGTGGTATATAAACTAAACAAATAACTACAGACTGCGAGCGTATATTAATAAACGTGAAAAGCTGTTCGACATTATTAAAATTAGTTGTAATATTCTTAGATCTAAATTTATTTCTTACTGCTAACAGAACACCACCCCCACGAGTAGATTCACTAGTACACGCACCACGGTCACATCTGTACACCACATAACCCTGTAAACCAAGTTCTGCATCATATATTCCATTATGAAGCCAAGTCTCAACCAGCAGAATCAAATCATATTTGGAGACACGTAAAGCAAGTCCAAATTCTTTCATCTTAGTTAGCATTCCACCCACATTTTGGTAATAGATGGTGAATGGTAGAAGATCTGTATTTAGTTTTTTGACCTTTCAGCTACTTGTGAAACACCCTTAACATATTTGATGAAGACATCTTCACCTTTACTTCTTTTGGTGGCAAGTTTGTCTCTGACTCTTTTCCAATTAGCCAATTGCAATGGAGTTCTATCCATGTCAATAAATATCTTCCGATTTTTATTCAAGTTCTTTTTATTTTTAAGTACCATCAGCGAATCAACGGAATTTCTGAAAGTTACTCTCATAGGACTGGCATCGTTTTTGTTGCGCTTACCAACTCTTACACATCTAACTATTTCCAGGTCTTCTTAAGTTGTTTCCTTAATGATTTCACTTACAATCTGGATATCAGACCTGCTGGAAATATCAGATAATAGATTATAAATCTTCACATTATTGGCTCTTCTTTGCCTATCATAAATTTCAGAAATTTCCTTTGTACCTTAGCAAGTTTCTTACTAATATAGACTAAAGGGTGTTCTAAACAATCTTCAAGTTGAAAGAATACTTCCTATTCCTACATCACTAGCATCACACATTAAAAAGAAATCTTGACTAAAGTCTCGACTATAAAGAATGGGTGTTGACACCCAGGGGGATACCGGATAATAACGCTGCTTAATCGGCTTGGTTCCGGGTTCTAAAACGATGTCATGCTCCGCTACCTTACAACAACCAAGACCAGTGCCTATTTCTAACATTTTACAGGTAACCATTTCATCTAGGGCACTCCTTTCCAATGGATTTAAGTTATCAGCACTCTTTATAAACGATACATTGATATCAGCTGAGGGTTCCGAAAAACGCCACACATCCTGCTTAAGGTACGGAATAATCTCCATTGCCCTCCAAAAATCTATTCCCAAAATGATGGTATGTGAAAGTTCAGGAAGTACTAAAATATCTATAATCCTAGTTTTGTTCAACAAAGTGACAGGCGTTTGTATATAACCAATACTGTGACAAGTCCCACCATTCGCAACTGTACAGGTAGAAGAGTGCTTAATGAGTTTTAGACCTAAACTTAAAAGTATTTCAAATCCTGGCAATCCTACTATAGTTCGACTAGCACCAGAATCAAGAAGACCTAGCATAGAATAGCCCAATACATAAACCTTAAGATAGGGACGCTGATCACCTTGAGCATGTGAGATGACGAAATCTAAAACTAATTTATTAGGAAAAGCATAATCGGTCGTTAATGTTGGGGAGAGAAAGCCACGACCTAACGGTTCTCCCTTGTTCCGTTTCCCGAACTACTGCATTTCGGACAAGCCCTAACTGTGACATTAGGCGTTCCACAACGAAAACAATGTATTTTCCGGGGATTTGGACAGTTCCGGTTCATGTGTCCCGTAGTCTGACAATTCCAACAAACGATATTCTTGTTTGGACGACTACTATCAGGTGTATCGATCCTATTAACGCCGACAGAACTATTATCAAGATTCAAAAGATGTTGTGGACCGGCTGCCGTGGATCTTACATCTACAAAAGCGAAGTCAGGTTCCACAAATTGATTTTTCCTACGAGAAGGAGGAACATAGTTTTCAACACGATACTTTTTAGTCTCTAGCTTAAGACATTCTGCTTCAAGCTCCTCGATGGTTTGAACGACAGGAAGCTGCGTGAATTAAAAAGGTGACAAATTACGAATCAAAAGATCTAATTGGACTCCATCAGTGAGATCACCATGGCGCCTAAACGTGCAAGCCTACCTTGGGGATCTTTTAATCGATGGAGCCACAGCAACGACGCATGATCGGTGATAACAACGAAATGTACATGATCTAAGTAATGACGTAGTTTTTCGACAGACCAAATAACCGCAAGACACTCTTTTTCAGTAACTGACAACTTCATTTCTTGTTTAGACATAGATCTAGACAAATAACAGATAACCTTTTCGCCTTCTTCATACTGCTGGGTTAGAACAGCACCAAGACCGTAATTTGAGGCATCAGTTTGCAAATAAAACGTTTTTTCAAAGTCGGGATCTGTGAGAATAGGAGCAGACACTAAAAATTCCTTAAGGATGGTAAATGAACGTTGACAATCTGTTGTCCAATTCCAATTGGCATTTTTCTTGGTCAATTTGAGGATCGGAGCTAATAAAGAGGAGAAGTTGGGTACAAATCGTCTATACCACGAAGCTGTCCCTACAAACCTACGTATTTCGTTAACATTACGAGGTGGCGGAATATTCACTATAGCCTCTACCTTCTCAGCATCCGGACGCAGACCTTTATCATCAATTACGTAGCCGAGATATTTTAACTGCGGCTTACAAAAATGACACTTCTCCTTCGACACAACTAAACCGGCCTTACGCAAACGGTCAAAAACTTCCCCCAAGAGTCGTAAGTGGTCAGGAAAGTTATTCGTAATAACAATGATGTCGTCGAGGTATACCATAACGTTTGGTTCGAGTTCAGGACCTAAAATGGTGTCTACGATCCTCTGCCAGGTTGCAGGAGCATTTGAAAGTCCGAACGGCATTCGACGAAACTGGAAAAGACCTCTACTAGGAACAGTAAAAGCTGTATACTTGCGAGATGACTCACTAAGTGGTACTTGCCAAAAGGCAGATTTGATATCGATGGAACTAATGTAACGAGTATCTCTCAAGCGATCTAGGATAGTGGAGATATAAGGAATCGGATATGCATCCTTCTTAGTGACTGAATTTACTTTACGAAAATCAACACAGAATCTATACGAACCATCTTTCTTACGAACAAGACACACTGGACTAGACCATGGACTATTCGACCTTTCGATAACACCTAAATTCAACATTTCTGTAACCTCGTCGTCGATGATCTTCTGTTTAAAAGGGGATACCGGATAATAACGCTGCTTAATCGGCTTGGTTCCGGGTTCTAAAACGATGTCATGCTCCGCTACCTTATAACAACCAAGACCAGTGCCTATTTCTAACATTTTACAGGTAACCATTTCATCTAGGGCACTCCTTTCCAATGGATTTAAGCTATCAGCAATCTTTATAAACGATACATTGATGTCAGCTGAGGGTTCCGAAAAACGCCACACATCCTGCTTAAGGTTCGGAATAATCTCCATTGCCCTCCAAAAATCTATTCCCAAAATGATGTTATGTGAAAGTTCAGGAAGTACTAAAATATCTATAATCCTAGTTTTGTTCAAAAAAGTGACAGGTGTTTGTATATAACCAATACTGTGACAAGTTTCACCATTCGCAACTGTACAGGTAGAAGAGTGCTTAATGAGTTTAAGACCTAAATTTAAAAGTATTTCAAATCCTGGCAATCCTACTATAGTTCGACTAGCACCAGAATCAAGAAGACCTAGCATAGAATAGCCCAATACATCAACTTTAAGATAGGGACGCTGATCACCTTGAGCATGTGAGATGACGAAATCTAAAAGTAATTTATTAGGAAAAGCATAATCGGTCGTTAGTGTTGGGGAAAGAAAGTCACGACCTAACGGTTCTCCCTTGTTCCAAACTACTGCATTTCGGACAAGCCCTAACTGTAACATTAGGCGTTCCACAACGAAAACAATGTATTTTCCGGGGATTTGGACAGTTCCGGTTCATGTGTCCCGTAGTCTGACAATTCCAACAAACGATATTCTTGTTTGGACGACTACTATCAGGTGTATCGATCCTATTAACGCCGACAGAACTATTATCAAGATTCAAAAGATGTTGTGGACCGGCTGCCGTGGATCTTACATCTACAAAAGCGAAGTCAGGTTCCATAAATTGATTTTTCCTACGAGAAGGAGGAACATAGTTTTCAACACGATACTTTTTAGTCTCTAGCTTAAGACATTCTGCTTCAAGCTCCTCGATGGTTTGAACGACAGGAAGCTGCGTGATGTAAAAAGGTGACAAATTACGAATCAAAAGATCTAATTGGACTCCATCAGTGAGGTCACCATGAAAGATATTCAATTATGCCTTCTGAAGTGTCTTGAGTTCGTTCAATGATTTCTTTGAAAAGACGAGATCTATAATCAGGAGGTTCGAAATGACGACGAAGTAGGTTCGATAAACTAGTCCAATCGTGAAACCTATCGATATTGGCTCGATACCAATTCAAAGCCTTACCAGTAAATAGATCTATAGCGCTATCGAATAACTGATGTTCCGAAATATTACAAGCCCTACTCAGTTCTCTAACCCTCTCAAGAAAATTATGCACAGACGATTTAGCATCTAAAAAAAAAATAAGCTGTCCTATAAGCATTTTTTAAGTTACAAGTGTTATTTTTCTAATCCCTAAAATCCGTTCGTCATTATTTTTACCACACAAATAATTTTGACATAATTCATTAATACTTTGGTGTGAATAAAATACTGCACTTTATTTTAAACTCCGTTGTAATTGTTGGCAGTTCTACAGCATGTTTTCTGTAGTGTTGTAGTATCCTAAAAATACTGTCAACAAAAGTCGAAAATCATAATGTTCGTATAAAAACCTAGCTGAATTTCTTCTTCTTTATAAGTGCCAAAATAGCGTAAAAACGCGTTTTTATTGTTTTCAAGCACCTAATTTTCAAAAAATTTACGGACCCCGGACCCCCGGTTGGTAGGGGTATTCCATACCTCTTAGACCCCCCGATAGACGGTCCTTTTACATGTTTTAGCTGAGGGCCCCAAATGGTCCCAGTCTTGGCCTTTGTGTAAAGATGTTTTGTGAAAAAGTTGTATTTTTCCTTAGTTTGGGCGATAACATCAACCTTATTATTTAATTGTTTGATGAACATGTGACAATCATAACTGCTTATATTATGGCATATAATTGGAATGAAATTCGGTATCTTAAAATTCAAATTGCATATAGAGTGCGCTGCTGAATATATTTTTATTCCCGTGAGTTACATGCGTCATTTCCGCTCACTTTTATTAGAATAGCAAGATCACCATTTTTGCAACTCGGCAGTTCTATGAAGAAGCTTCCAGAAATTGCTTATCTAAAAGAATGTCACACTCGCATTTTCCTTTGTTTAACTTTATTATAAATTATGCTTTATGTATCAAAATTAGTTAGTCTCGACTTTATTTCTGAATTGTTAGCTTCGTTGTTATATTTTTTTATATTATATTTATGTGTAATAATTTTGTTAAAGTAAATAAAAGTTTTTTTTAAAATAATTCAAAACGAATTATAAAATTGGCGCAGTCGCAGTAGAATTGTTACAAAGAATCCATCAGGAAAACTTTTCTATTTTGATAGTTAAGTAACAATTTAAAGTTCCTACGATTTCTACCGAAGAAAACATGTGTTCCCAAGAATCCAGTACGTGTCCCACGAAGCCAATCGACAAACAATTCAACAAGCAGCACAAGCAATAACCACAGGCAGATGTCTACAAGAATCATACTGTAAGTTATTTGTTTTTGTCAGACTCCTCTAGTTTCTCTCAATCCTTTTGTGAACGTGGAGACAACTCAGAGTTAAAATTAAGCAATTTAAGAAATACCTTAAATAGTTTTTCAATTAACGAAAAATCTACAAAAAAAATTAATTTACTTGAAGTATTTTTAGCAGGTTTAAGAAACCCTACAGGTGTAATGGTCAAAACTAAAGAACCAAAAACCAAGTTAGAAGCTATAAATTTTATAAAAAAAGAAGATAATATTAGATATTTACAAATTGCTACTCTTTCAAATCAGTCAAATTCGCAATCTAATCAATTTAAGAAACAAAATAATTCACGATCAAATCTAAGATCATTTCCAAATAATTCTCAACGATCAAACCAAAATTATAATAATCAAAACTATAATAACCAAAATAATTATCAAAACCCTCGATCCTTTAATAATCCACAACAAAATTTTCCTACCCAAAATAAACAAAATTTCCCAACAGGACCAATTAATGTTCAACCCAAGCAAAATTTTAATCAAAGGTTCCCCACTAACCAACAAGTTTTTGGAACTCCAAAAAATGTTTGGAAACCAAATAACTCAAACCCTAATCAATATAAACCTACCTCTATGAGTACATCTACCAGACAATTCACGACGAATCAACCTACAAATCCAAATCGCAAATGGATTTCAGAAGAACTACACAATACCGAACATGTAGAAATTCCTAATCCTGATACCGAATGTTCCGAAGAATTTTCATACGATTATTCAGAACAACCCCATGATGAAAATCAAGAGTATTCTGAACATCAATCTTATGAAAATGAGGATTTTTACGAAACACTCTCTCAGAATGCACCGACGTAATTAAATTCCACAATTCATTTGATAAAAAACAGCTACCTTATATTAAAACAAAAAATCCGCCTTTAAAGTTATTAATCGATACCGGTGCTACAAAATCATTTTTAAACTCCGAAATAATAAAAAAATATTTTGAAAAATTTAAAACATTTGACCTATTTGTCGTTTTAACCTCCTTTGCTTCTTCAAAGCATGAATATTCAGTTACAATACCAGCATTCGAAGAATTTAAAGAAAACAAAAAAATAAAATTTTATTCCTACAAATTTCATAATGTATTCGACGGACTAATAGGAATCGATCTTATTAAATTTTTAAATGTACAATTAGATTTTTTAAATTCAAAATTAATCACGCCTAAATCAGAAATAAAAATAGAATATTTTGATGCAAACCCTCAAGTATTTTTCGAAAAACTACTGCTAAGTAATTCAGTAACACAAATTAAAATACCAGTTACTACTAAATCCGGAGAAATATTAATACCACAACAAATTATTCAAAATTGTGTTATACCAGAAACCTTAACTACATCAGTTAATGGTTGGGCTTTAGTAGAAATTCGAAATAATTCAAATCAAAATATGAAATTTACCATCCTTCACCCAATGAAATCAATCCCAATAGAAAATAATTTTGAACTATATAATATGGAAATTCAAAAGGATTCCTTAATAAATAAAAATTTTAATATTGATAAATTAATCAGAACAGAGCATATGAACGAAGAAGAAAAGTTTCATTTATTAAATTTATGTAGAAAATTTGCAGACGTATTTCATACTGATGAAATTTTTTTAACATTCACTAAACAAATTCAACACCAAATAAAAACTCAAGATGAAATCCCTGTCCACACCAAAACCTATCGTTACCCGTTCGTTCATAAAGCCGAAGTAAATTCCCAAATTCAAAAAATGTTAGAACAAAACATTATTAGACCAAGTAATTCCCCATAGTCTTCCCCTATTTGGATTGTACCCAAAAAGGCCGATGCCTCAGGAAAAAAAAATGGCGAATAGTTGTTGATTATCGAAAAATAAACGAAAAAACTATTGACGACCGATATCCTATCCCCAACATCAGTGACGTACTTGATAAGTTAGGGAAATGCAATTATTTTTCTATCCTGGATCTTGCTAACGGATTTCACCAGATTGAAATGCATCCCGATGACATTTCAAAAACCGCGTTTAATGTCGAAAACGGACATTATGAATATATAAGAATGCCTTTCGGTTTAAAAAACGCACCTGCAACTTTTCAAAGAGTAATGGATGATATTCTAAAAGGACTTCAAAACGAGATCTGTCTTGTATATTTAGATGACATCATAATATTTTCCACTTCTTTACAAGAACATATAGTAAATTTAAAAAAAGTTTTTACTCGCCTCCGTGAAGCAAATTTAAAGATACAATTAGACAAATCAGAATTTCTAAAAAAAGAAACAGCTTATTTAGGTAATATAATAACGACTGAAGGAATCAAACCAAACCCTGATAAAATCAAAGCAGTAAAACAGTTTCCAATACCAAAAACCACGAAAGAAATAAAAAGCTTTCTAGGTCTTCTTGGTTATTACCGCAAGTTTATTCCTGATTTTGCAAAAATTACTAAACCTATGACAACCTGTTTAAAAAAAGGAATAAAAATTGATTTGAACGCTGATTACATCAAATGTTTTGAAACCTGTAAAGAATTATTGACTAATGACCCAATCCTTCAATATCCCGATTTTACGCAATCTTTTAATTTGTCCACCGACGCAAGTCAATTTGCAATTGGTGCCGTTTTATCTCAAGGTCCAGTCGGACGAGATAAACCTATAGCATATGCATCTAGAACTTTAAACACCGCTGAACAAAATTACAGTACAAATTAAAGAGAACTTCTTGCAATTGTATGGGCAACAAAATATTTTCGACCCTACTTGTACGGACGAAAATTCTTTATTTACAGTGATCATAAACCTCTTCATTGGCTTTTCAATATTAAAGACCCAAGTGCAAAATTAACCAGATGGCGTCTTAAACTCGATGAATACGACTACACTATTATATATAAAAAAGGCACACAAAACTCTAACGCCGACGCTGTATCCCGAATAAAAATAAACGAAATCAATGCAAATGATATTTTTGAATACATGAAAAATTTTAACGAAACCTTTTTATTAGAAAATTCTTCAGATCCTCTAACTAGTAATAACAGAGAATTAGACACAGAATCAATAAACGCAAATATTAACGAAGATCCTAATCTCGCGGATGTTGACCCACCACAAAATGTCGAAAATAATGACGATAATGAAACTGTTCATACTACACCTTTTCCACATGTATTTCAGAAAGCGTCAAGTTAATTTCAGAAAGCGTCAATTGAATTTCAGATTATTCAATTGTATTTCAGAAAGTATCAATTGTATTTCAGAATAGTGAGATTAATTTCAGAAAGCGTCAAATGTATTTCAGAATAGCGAGTTTAATTTCAGAAAGCGTCAATTGTATTTCAGAATAGTAAGTTTAATTTCAGAAAGCGTCAAATGTATTTCAGAATAGTCAATTGAATTTCAGAATTCGTCATTTGAATTTCAGAAAATATCATTTGTATTTTAGAAAGTGTCAAAAATACTAAATAGTTATCATAGTTCTGTTTTATTTCCTATTATTATAATGAACAATAAAATAAAAAATGATTCAAACTCAAAATAAAATCATATGTTGTACATCCATCCATGATTCCTCACTTGAGAGAGTTGAAAAACCACGAGCGTATTCAAAGCCCAACAGGCATATCTTCCAAGGCTATTGCAGCCGCATGGTGTGTTGTTGAATGTTGTGCTGCACGTGCACAATCCCCTCCTACTATATGTAGTGTTTTTCGCATCATCAATGATTTGTTCTAGGTATATTAATCTTTGCTCCGTGACTCCGTGACTGATAAATAGTCGCCCTTCTAAGTAATTACCTATGGTGGAAATACTAATCGTAACTTGAAATTCTGCCAATATTTTCGCCTGTAGCTGTTTTAGTGTATGGCTAGAATCTTGTTCCAACCATTCAATCATTCTGTCTATTTGATTTTCCATCAAGGCTTTGCGTTTCTTTCCTCCTTTCTTCATCATGAAATCTCGTCCAGATGTAACCCAGTGAAATGCCGTTTTGTAATTAACATTTAACGTTGTTGCTAATTGAACCCAGTCTTCTCCTTTGTTGGCACAAGCTACAATCCTTCTCCTATCTTGAACAGAATTCCGTGTGTATGACTGTCGAATCACAGTCTCATGGTGTGTTAGTGGAGTTCTGCATAAAGGGCACAATGCATTTGGTACATCAACTATCTCTTCCGAGCAGCTGACGTGAAATAAATGGTTACACGGATGTACTCTCAAGATTGGACGTCTCAACATAGAGACCCGACAAATAGCGCAATTGTCTGCTAAATTCATTTTAATTATTGCGTTTTCGAAAATGTGTTTCTGAATGACTTTTCTTTTTGACGGGATGCTATTTATCGATAACCATGGGAACAACATAAAAACAATTATGTGACCAGTCAAGTCCTCTCTATCACCTTAGCAACTACACGATTTTTCAGAGAGAAATGGAAAATAAGACCAACAAAAAACAGGGTGTTCACATTAAACCTCTGTTTTCTGAAATACAATTGACTATTCTGAAATTTAATTTATGCTTTCTGAAATACAAATGATATTTTCTGAAATTCAAATGACGAATTCTAAAATTCAATTGACTATTCTGAAATACATTTGACGCTTTCTGAAATTAAACTTACTATTCTGAAATACAATTGACGCTTTCTGAAATTAAACTCGCTATTCTGAAATACTTTTGACGCTTTCTGAAATTCAACTCACTAATCTGAAATACAATTGATACTTTCTGAAATACAAGTGACTATTCTGAAATTAATTTGACGATTTCTGAAATAAAACTGGAAAAGGTGTAGTCAAGAAAATCCCATTTTCGAAATTCCAATCTCTGAAACACCAATTAACTATTTTCAAAAGCAACTATTTTTAAAGGTAGTTTTACATTCTCCAGGTTTACCAAGAGTAAAACGCTTATTTGAAAACAAAACAAGGACAACCATCCAGTTATTCGAAAATGATTTCGAAAAAGACGTAATCAACACCTTTAAAGAATTCACTTACAAAGTTGTTGTTGTTGTTAAATTATGTCATGAAGGTAAAACTAACCAGCGCGTCATTAATGAAACAGAAACTTAAATTAAAAGACGTTATTACTGGCCTAATATCCGAGGTACAGTAAAAAAATATATTAACAATTGTGAAATTTGCCAAAGAATGAAATATGACAGAAATCCTCCGAAACGAAAATTCGAAATTACTCCAACCCCTAACAAACCCTTTGAAATCGTAGACACGGATACTTTTACGATAAAAGGACAAAAATTTCTGACAATAATTGATAAATTTTCCAAATACGCTCAAGCCTATCCACTTACTGGACTTACGGCGGCTATTAATATTTCAAAAGTCTTTTTAAATTTCATGACTCATCACGGTTCCCCTAAAATGTTAGTACTTGACCAAGGTAATGAACTCAAAAATAATATCATTAAAGAATTTGTCAATAGAAAAGAAGTGTCAATAGAAAAAATAAATAAAACTAGGCAAGAACCAATCGTTTACGAACCCGGAAAATTAGTATACCATAAAACTAGAGCGTGAAATAAAATAAGCCCTCGATTTAAATCCCTACCTGTAATTGAAAATAAAAAATATTACCGTAAAAACAACTAGACAAAGCGATGAAAATCCAAATGTCACCCCTCAAACATACCACAAAAATAACCTTAAAAAACACTTAACTAACCAAAGTAAAATCTCTTTACAAAATACTCCTGGCTCTGACGGTAGTCAACGAAGCTCAAGAAATAAAAATCACTAGCCTTTCCTCCAATCCTGGCATCCTACCCTATAAATTAGGAAATGCAAAAAAATAAAAACCCTAATTCAAACAAAATATAGTCCTTATATGGCAGAATTAAAATTTTTTGACAATTCCATTTCTTTTCAACTCACCCTTTCATTAACAACTTAAATCATCAATGATTACAATTATACTCTCTCGTTAATTAAGCAAAACGAAGAGAATCTTACATCAAAGATAAATCAACTTACTTATGAACTTGAAAATTTTCTATTTGATTTTGATGGTTATATAACAGCAAAAAATTCTCTGGATCAAATAAGTGCAGTTTTAAACATCCTGTTACAAATTTTAATTAATCTAGAAAATGCCATAATTTTCGCAAGACTCAAAACTGTTCATGATAGTATTCTAAAAATAGAAGATTAAGAATTAATAATTCAAACTCTTTTAAAATTTCATTCACCTAAAGAGTTATTTTTTGACAACAATAATTCTAGCATTTATAAATATTATGACATTTTGGAAGTAGAATCCTACCATTCAGGTAATCGACTGGTCTTCATAGTTCACTTTCCAATTATGTACCCAGAGATATTCTCATATTTCTACCTATATCCTATACCTACTGAAAATAATACCATTCTAATTCCTATCAAACCTTATCTGGCAATGGAAAACAATTTCTATCAGTATGAGGATAACCCATGCGAAAATACACATCCAGTGTATTATTGTACCAATGGAAAACCTATCGAACAATCAAAGCAAACCGATTGTACTCATCAGCTATTCCACTTAAAGAGTGACGAGCCAACTATCTGCGAGTCCGTTTCAGTAAAAATCAAACACGAAATCGTCGAGCAAATAAACACTGTCCATTACATCGGTATTTTCCCAGATAATACCAAAATAAAACTCAATTGTCAAAAGAGCGACCTGGCTACCCTTAAAGGTTCCTATTTCATAGAAGTACCACTGGGCTGCAGCTTCCAGATGCCAAGAAGCATCTATTCCAATAATGAAAAATTAATAACAGGTCAACCCTTATTACTACCAGCAGTCAAAATATATACAATCGTCCGAAAACATCAAGAACCACAGACGAAGATGAATAAATACTTCGATCCATCCTACGTATGTATCTTTCTACGAAGAGAAGAGTTACATGCGTCATTTCCGCTGACTTTTATTAGAATAGCAAGATCACCATTTTTGCAACTCGGCAGTTCTATGAAGAAGCTTCCAAAAATTGCTTATCTAAAAGAATGTCACACTCGCATTTTTCTTTGTTTAACTTTATTAAAAATTATGCTTTATGTATCAAAATTAGTTAGTCTTGACTTTATTTCTGAATTGTTAGCTTCGTTGTTATATTTTTTTATAATATATTTATATGTAATAATTTTGTTAAAGTAAATAAAAGTTTTTTTTAAAATAATTCAAAACGAATTATAAAATTCGTGAGATGGCAATGATCCCTAGCCTTTCCCATCCCATTCTGTAAAAGATTTTCCACATATAACACATTCAGTAGCATCATGGAATTTCTGTTCCTCCACAGCGGTTTGTTTGGTCAATGCTTTCACATACCTCAAATGACTTTCATACACATTATTCAGATCATCTTCCAGTCTCACCCTGAAAAAATTTGCAGCATCCACACCTCTATATGAAACGATCTTTGAGAATTTATCATCGAAGGAACATTTTATAAAATAATCAAAAGAGTAAGGTTCATGTTGAAAGGTTCTATTGGTGTAAGGAAGTTTTGGTTCTGGCTCACAAGTATAAATTGGTTTGAGTACAGATTTAAAATCTGCATAAACAACAAATGGTACTATCATTTGCCTTTTGAAATTTTCAAACATTCAAGACCGTCTCGTAGTGTGGGTATGAAGAGATCTCCGAAACATTACGCTCAGATGGAAATAAGGCTGATGTGATAGCCCATGCAAAGCAGTGCTGGTCTTCATTCCTCACATTAATCTGAATCACGCGGCTCACATTCAGTAAACATTTGTTTTACCCACTCTATAGCTTGTGATAGGATTCTTGAACGCATTCTTGATTATATGAACACCTTCACCAACTTTAACGCATGCATTCGTCCTGTGTTTGAGTGTTCCGTTATGACTGTTGACTTGACATTGTTAAATTTCACACGTTTTACTGAAGGACCACCCTGGCAACTTTCTCGTTGATGTCGACTGTTGGTTATTATTATACATTTATACTGGCAACACCAAATGTCAAGTTAACCTATCCTGCGCCGAAAACTTCCTGTCATGGCGTCACTAAACAAAAACGTGTAATGTGTTGTATCAAGTGAAAGAAAATAAAATTAAAATACTACAAAAGCGGTGTTTCAATCATATTATATTAACATGGTAGCAGAGCGTGGTTTTGAAATTGTTGTTTAGTAGTAAAAACGAGAAAAAGTTTGAAGAAAAATAAGATTTCTATTAAAACAAAAACAAACAAAAAACCACGTGTGAATATGGCCACCAAACTCGAAATTACAATACCGATATTCGATGGAATAGAATACAAAAACTGGAAGATACGACTGTTCAAATTTTTGGAATTCAAGAAATGTTTAGAACCGGCAAAAAGAAAGAAAATTAGTACTGATGATGTAACAGTATGGACGGAAAAAGATGTGCAGGCCACAAACTATATTTATAGTGTGATAAGCAATAAACAATTGGAATACGTCTGCGAATTACATTCTGCATATGATATTATACAAAAGTTCGATGAAATGTATCTGAAAAAGTCGACGGCTTTACAAATTGTGTGCCGTCATAACCTCGAAATTGTGAAACTCAATAATTACTCTGAGGTAAATTTATACTTTGATGACTTTGAAAAAGCCGTCAACGAGCTTAAACAGGCAGGCGCAATTATATCGGAGCAAGAGAAACTAAACTATATGCTAAAATCGTTACCACAAAGCTATAGCCACATTGGTGATTTAATTGACGTTTTACCAGAAACTGAGAGAACTGTCGAATATCTGAAAAGCAAAATAAAATTAAAAGGTGCCGAAGAAAAATCGAATGAAACAACATATGATAGAGCAAATGCTTTTCGAACTGTGGCGAGGTCATCTGGTCAAAATAATTTAAAATGTTTTAACTGTGGAAAACCTGGCCATTTTAAAAGAGATTGTCGTTCTTCAACTGTGTACCGTGGTCGAGGTCGTGGATACTCTGGTTTCCGAGGACGTGGGTATAATACAAGAAATTCTCATCGAGGACGAGGAAATTATCATAATAATAATCATCATGATTACCAAGGAAATAGTTTCCACACTGCTGTAGTAAATAATGTGTCCACAAATGAAGATGAGAAGCCAAGAAAAGATGAACTGGAATGGTTACTTGACAGCGGATGTACAGATCATATTATTAACACAGATGAGTATTATGAAACTTCTGAAACTTTGAAGAAACCTGTCAAAGTAAAAATTGGTGATGGAAAAATATTAGAGGCTACAAAAGTTGGTAATATAAAAACCTATTTCTCTGTTTATGGAAAGAAGTCTGAAATTGTATTGAAAAATGTTTTTTATGTGAAAGAAATGCAAGCAAATTTATTGAGTTACTCTAAAATTACAGAAAAAAATTCAGTTGTTTCAAGAGGGAAATCATCAAAAATATATAACCCATATGGATCACTCATAGCCATTGCAATTAAAGAGGAGAGACTATACAAAATGAAAAGTTATGTAAATGAAGAGATATTTTATGCAAATGTAAGTAAAAGCAATATGTCAAAAAAAGAAAAATTACACCGTACATTGGGCCATATAAACTTTAATAATTTAGCAGAAATGTGCAAGAATGAATCTTTAGAAGGATTACCAAAAGAGATTGAAACACATCATCTAAAGTGTGCAATATGCATAGAAAACAAAATGCATAACTTACCTTTCAATAACAGCCGGAGAAAGGCAGCAGATATATTAGAAATTGTACATTCAGATTTAAATGGACCGCATCAAACTACTGGTAATAATGGTGAAAAGTATTTTCTAAGCTTCATAGACGATTACAGCAAGTTAGTCAAAGTTTACTGTATCCGGACAAAAGACGAAGCATATGAATGTTTAGTACAGTATGTTAATGAAGTACATAACATAACGGGAAAAATGATAAAGGAACTGCGATGTGACAATGGAAAGGAGTATATGAATGCAAGAGTTTTTCAGTTTGCAAAAGAAAAAGGAATCATGATAAAGCCTTGTCCAGCATATGTGCATGAACTAAATGGAACTGCAGAGAGATATAATCGATCATTAATGGATATGGGAAGATGTCTTTTATCTGAATCAAAGGTGGAAAGGAAATTCTGGCCAGAAATAATTAAGACAGCTGCATATCTGAAAAACAGAACTTTGAGTAATACTATTGAAAGAAAAACGCCATATGAAATATTATTTAAGAGGAAGCCATCAGTAAAGTATCTAAAATTGTATGGAAGTAAAGTGTTTGTCAGATTACCAGAAGAGAGAAGAGCATCTAAATGGGATAAAAAAGCAGAAATTGGAATTTTACTTGGATATACGGAGACAGGATACAGAGTATTAATAAATAACAAAATTAAAATAGCTAGACACTGTGACATTATTGAAGAAGACATAACTTTGTGTGGATTTGACGATGATGACGATGAAGAGAAGGAAAACAGCATGGAAGAAGAAAAAGAAAAACAAAAAATTTTAATTGAAAGTAAAGAAAACGAAGACGAAATTTTTATTGATGCAGATGATAAGAAGGATACAACGGAACACAAGAAAAAAGAAAAAAATGTACATAAAGAGAGTATGGTAACAAATAGTGAAAATAAAGAAGATAAGAAAAGAAGAACAGAAAGACAAACTAAGCCTCCACGCCGATTTGATGAAGAATTTGGTTATTATTGTATAAGTGTAAATTATTGTGATGCTCTGGTTCCAGAAAATTTTCAGGAAGCAATCAAATGTGATGAATCAAAAAATTGGAAAGCAGCAATGAATCGTGAAATGGACAGTTTAGTAAAAAATAATACATGGATGCTTGTGAACAAACCTCCAGAGGACAAAAAGGTAATTGATGTGAAGTGGATCTATAGAAAGAAGAGTGTGAGTGAATATAAAGCAAGGTTAGTGGTTAGAGGATTTCAGCAGACTGATTGTGTTGATGACACTTATTCTCCTGTTGCTAAAATGCCGACATTTAAATTATTGTTGTCTTACTGTTGTCAAAATTCCTTAAATATTCATCAAATGGACGTAGAAACTGCATTTTTGAATGGTAAAGTTTTATCTGAAGTATATGTTAAACAGCCAGTTGGTTATGAAGATGGTTCGGACAGAGTCTATAAATTAAATAAAGCACTGTATGGTTTAAAGGAAAGTCCTCGTGCATGGTATGAATGTTTTAACGAATTTTTGACAACTCTTGATTTTCAGAGGAGTAAATATGACTACTGTTTGTATGTTAGAAAACAAAATGATATGACTGTGTATATTCTATTATTTGTCGATGATCTTTTAATTTGTTGTAAAGATATAAAAGTTATTGAAAATATTAAAGAACAATTATCAAAAAAATTCAAAATGAAGGATATGGGCATAGTTAAAAACTACATAGGGATAGATATAAAATACAATTATTTTGAGCAGAATAATACTTTGACTTTAAGTCAGAAATCATATATTGAATCTTTGGCCAAACGTTATAATATTGAAAATTCAAAATTGTATAAGACTCCCATGGAAATAAATCTGAAACTAGAACAATCTGAAGTAAATGAAGAAGTGAAATATAGAAATTTGATAGGTGCACTTTTATATATTAGTTCTGGTACTAGACCAGACATATCTTTCAGTGTAAACTATCTAAGTCGATTTCAAAATTGTTACAGTGAGACACACTTTAAATATGCGTTAAGAGTTTTAAAATATTTATATTTGACTAAAGATCTAAAATTAAGATATTATAAAAATATTAATGCTGATATCTTAGATTGTTTTGTGGATGCTGACTGGGCAGGAGACATTACTGACAGGAAGTCTACTTCCGGGTTAGTAATTAGATTATTTGGAAATGTAATTTTTTGGAAATCAAAGAAACAAAACAGTGTAACAAAGTCTTCCACATTTGCAGAGTATATTGCCTTATCAGAAGTTGTAACTGAACTAAATTTTCTAATTTGTCTTATAAATGATATGTTTACTAAATTTAGTAACCCAATAAAGATTTTTGAAGATAATTCAGGTGTAGTGGCTATTGCAAAGTATGGAAATTTCACTAAAAATTCTAAACACATTGAGGTACACCATCATTATATTCATGAAAATGTTAAACAAAATAAAATTGAAATTGTAAAAATAGACTCTGAAGATAATGTAGCAGACATATTCACAAAGTCATTGGGTAATGTTAAATTTATTAAATTCAGAGAAATGTTAAATGTTAAATAAAATAATAAGTAGTTAGGTTACAAGTTAGTAGAGGTTGTTTACTATAAATGGTTTCTAGTAAAAATGTAAGGAGGCGTGTTGGTTATTATTATACATTTATACTGGCAACACCAAATGTCAAGTTAACCTATCCTGCGTCGAAAACTTCCTGTCATGGCGTCACTAAACAAAAACGTGTAATGTGTTGTATCAAGTGAAAGAAAATAAAATTAAAATACTACAAAAGCGGTGTTTCAATCATATTATATTAACATCGACGAAGATTAAAAGAAATAGTAAAAGATTTACCACAATTGCATGTATACAGAAGAAGCATGAAAATAGGATTAATGCTGCGGAGATGAGTAGTCTGAGAAGTATAGCCGGAGTGACTAGGTTGGATAAAGTTAAGAATAGTGAGATAAGAGAACGCTGTGGTGTAAAAGAAGATGTGGTTACAAAGACAGATAAAGGAATGCTTAGATGGTTTGGACACGTAGAAAGGATAGAAAAAGGAAAATTGACGAAACAAATTTATAAGGCGAGTGTGAATGGACAAGTCGGTAGAGGTCGACCTCGGCGAGCATATCTCGAATAGATCAACATTGTTTTGAAGAAAGGCCAGGTCAAGAGTACCAACAACCTAACCTAACCTAACCTACTAACCGAAGAGCATGTATGAGAGCACTGATGAAAGTAGAGGAAGCAAAAGATGTGTGTACGAACCGTAGCAAGAGGAAGGGAGTGGTCTCTGCCTACCCCTATGGGAAAAAGGCGCGACTTTATGTATGTATGTATGTATACATTTTCTTTTGAAGTATATTTGTCACTTAAAAAGAAGCTGATTAAACGGAGAATGAATAGACAACTATATATATATATATATATATATATATATATATATATATATATATATAATTCTTTTTGTAGCTGAATACAATTGTAAATGTAAAATTTTTTTCGGGGATGCAGTTTTTAATCAACACTCTTTTTTAACTTTTTTGTAAAAGCTTTCGAAATTAATTTTTATTTCTTCATCAGTTACTCTACAAAAATCTTGGTATAATAATGGACAATTTTTAAAAAAAATACCAACAGTTTATGAGTTAAATATAAATCAACATTTAGAAATTGAAAAAAAAATTTTTGACAGTGGTTAATGAAAAGTCAATATTAATTAATTAATTATTTAATGGAAGATATAAGTATAAAGGATGTAGTAGAAGAGGTAATAGAAATTATTTTTGTAAAAGGTTAAATCAAGTTGTTGCTGAAATATTGAGTATATGGTTTTTCTTACCCAATTTCATTTCAATATCCAAAATATTGGAATAAAATATATTTAAATTTTGAAAATCAGTTTTTTTATTCATTGATTTTTTCTTTTTTTTTATGTAGACCATTTCTATAAAACGTCTTTTAAATAAATTATTTTCTTTGGTTAAAATTGAAATATTACTAGAATCAATTAAATGTCCTGTACTATTTGCATGTTGTGATAATGCGCAAGCGTTTGGTCTTAAACGAATGTCACTTTTGTGAGAAATAATTCTTGATTTCAAATTTCTTGATGTTTCACTAATATAGTTTCTATCGCATTCAAGACAATTGTCTTAAAATTTTTTACATTTATATATATATATATATATATATATATATATATATATATATATATATATATATTGAGATGATATAATATTAAAGTAAGAAAATTTAAAACAAATTACATGGAAATAATCACTATTACATTGAAAGAGCTCTGATCGAGAATCTCAAAAGATCCATTAGAAAGGTTTTTAGACAAAGATAAGAAGATAACAACTAAATAAAGAGATCAAAGCAGCAAGCAGGCGAGACAAAAATGACCACATCGTAGAGGTCTGTAGGGAACTTGAGGAACATTCCAACAAACATGAGTCTCGAGAATTGTGTAAATAAGTAAGATATCTCTGTAAAGAATTCAAACTACGCACCCAAGTAATAAAAAACGAGGAGGGAGAAATTATAAACAACGCCAATGGTATAGCAGAAGTTTGGAAAGTATACTCTGAAAAACTTTACAAAGGTGATTTAGAACAAATTTCAGAAGAAATAAATACCCTTCAAGAGCCTGAGATACTAAGATCGGAAGTTGAAAATGCCATAAAACTTCTCAGAAAAAAAAATCACCAGGTGCGGATCAAATAACAGCAGAGGTCCTAAAGGCTCTGGGCAAGGAGAGAATAGAAATCTTTCACAAAATCTGTAACCTTATATGGAAAACAGGACAGTGGCCTGAAGATTGGGGAGAGTCGCTGTTTATTCCAATATTCAAAAAAAGTTCGCCTGTGGAATGCAGCAACTACAGAACGGTTTCTCTTATCTCTCACGCTAGTAAGATCTTCCTCCATATCATACATAACCGTCTTAAACCATTTCTTTTGCCACAGCTCTCAGAGGAACAAGCAGGTTTTGTGCCAGGAAAAGGAACTAGGGAACAAATATTAAATGCCAGGCAACTTATTGAAAAAGCGAGAGAATTTAATATCCCATTGTATCTCTGCTTTGTAGACTATCAAAAAGCATTTAATAAAGTAAACTGGAACTACTTTTGGACTATAATGGAGGAAATGGGAACGCCAAAACACCTGGTTCAACTGGTGCGCAACCTCTATCAGAAAAACAGCGCGAAAGTCAGAATCGACGGGATTTACTCGGGGAGCTTCAAAACGACAACGACAAAGTTAGACAGGGCTAAATTCTTTCACCTACCTTATTGAACGCTTATAACGAATACGTTATGAGAGAGATTTTAGATGAGTGGCAAGGCGGAATACCAGTTGGTGGAACCTCCGTTACGCCGACGACACACTGATCGTAGCGTCAACAATACCAGAAATAACGGAAATTATGAGCAGACTGTCAGTTATTAGCGAAAAATATGGCTTAAAAATAAATAAATCTAAAACGAAAATAATGATAGTTGATAGACAAGACAACAATTCTCCACAAATAATAGAAATTGCAGGCTATGAAGTGGTAAACAATTTCAATTATCTTGGTTCCTTGATTGCCAACACTGGGAAATGTGAAAGCGAAATACGGCGTCGCCTTACTATGGCAAGATCAGCGACTACCAAGCTAAATAAAATATGGAAAGACAAATCTATCACCAAAACAACGAAACTCCGTCTAGTTGATACTCTTGTCTTCCCCATAGCAACGTACGCAGCGGAAACATGGACTTTAAACAAAGCAGATATAAACAGAATAGAGGCTTTTGAAATGTGTGTTTATAGACGACTCTTGAGAGTATCGTGGACAGAACACCGAACCAACGTATCCGTATTAAAAGAAATTGGTCCACGTTCAAGGCTGCTAACCAGAATAAACCGCATGTATCCGCAATACCTTGGGCATATAGCTAGAAGATCAGGAACAATGGAGCGACTAATCCTAAAAGAGAAAGTAGAAGGCAAACGCTCAAGAGGCAGATCTCCAACTAGATGGGTAGACCAAACAAAACCCTTAATAAACATGAGACTGCATGATGCCGAAAGGATTGCACAGGATAGGCAAGCATGGAATCAACTGCTGAATCAAATATAAATGGTGTCACTACATCCTTTGGAGCATAATGGAAAGAGGAGAAAGATGAGTCAGGTGATTATTATTCCGAAAAGATGTACCCAGCATTATTATAAATGTAAAAAATAACATTTTTAGGGTAAAAATGTACCCAATAGATACTAGTTCTAAAAAACACGTGTAAATAATACTATCATTTCGATTTCATGATGTTGAGATAGTACATCTTTGTTGTAGCTTTCCTAAACAAAAGAACACAATGGGCTAATTTTATGAAAAATCCAAATTTATTTCCAAAAGCAGTTGTTTCCATCATTTTGCTGAGGATTGTTTTGATAGATCATCTAAGTTAAAAGTGAGTCCACTTGAGTTACCCAAGTGGTGATTTAGTAGAAATTTGTAAAAAATATTGCGCGGTCGGGGGACCCTCGTAAGGAACGAAGTTGTTTAAAAATTTTAAAACATTTTATTATTAAATATTTAAATATTGAAAATGTAATCTTATTTAACTCCACTGGAAAATCCTAAAGTGTAGTTGATTGAATTCATTTGTTATTGTAAGGTTAGGTGACATGTTAGTGGGGCGTAGGTCGCCTCTCCACTGCGACTCTTAATATGTCTATTGTGGCTGACCCCTATAAATTACAATTCACCGCAAAATCTCACAAAGTTCATGGTTGTATGAGGCGTGATTTTATTAATTGGTAGGTTCTAATTGGTAAAACAAAATATGTTAAACCTTATTCTTTCCAAGCAGAGGAAAGAACATAGTATGTGTTCAGCAGTCCGTTTGTTAATCTATCCTTCCGAGGTGGTATCTTAGACGATAGAGTCCTGTAAGCAGTCCCGTTAGAATTCGCAGGTCGTTCCTACTCCATTCCAGGATCTGCTTGGTTGTGTTTCTCGAGGGTTTAGGTAAAAACGCCTTCAAATGAGTAAACTGTGATATATCGGACCAGTGCGTGAGTCTTTTCTCTCCGCCCAGTCCAAAAAGATGCTTTTGGCGGCATTTGTGGTGACTCCAAAGACTGGTTCTGGTCCAGTAAACGCAGATTCGGCTTTCTATTTTGCGAGGATGTCGGATTTTTCGTTGCCTATACAGTTCCATACAAGTTTAGAATTTATTTTGTTGGAGCTCAGTGCTGTCTGATATTATACTAATGTTTTTGTTTGCTAGAGGTCTGTTTGTCAGCTCTCTTGCATACAATTCAATAGCTAAGACTTTAGCCTAAAAGATTGTAACATACCTACCAAGACCGGTAAATATTTCAATCTTTAGTTTCCTGCTCTAAACATCGGCCCCAACTCCATATGGGGTTATTGAGCCATCTGTGTACATTACGTATTCAGTCTCTGGAAAGAGGATTTCTCCCCTCACTTATTCATTTCTCTTCGGAAAAAGGACTTTTTTACATGTATTTGTGTGACTAGCATGTCAGGAACCATCCAGAGGATTTGTAGGTTTTTTGTTTCACTTAATATCTCGAAATGGTTCCCGAGTTGCTCTCCTTTAATTTGCCTTTCCAGAGACAGGAATCTGTAGGAAACTATCTTGACCTCCTCTAAAAAAATATCTAGTGGTGGGTGATTTAGGAGGTGTTCCATTGCTACCGTTAGTGTGCTGGACATAGTCTTAGTTATGGCCAGGCATGCCAGTTGATGAAGGAGAGCAAGCTTTGCTTTAGCTGTCTATTGCAACCCTTTGGTCCACCAGACTACTGAACCATACGAGACCATAGATATTATCATTGTTTGATAAATCCAGTAAATCTGTTTAGGTTCATTCCCCAAGTTTTGCTGCATACTCTTCTTAGATTCCAGAGAGAAAATCTGGCTGTGTTTATTGTTTTTTCCAGTTAGGCGTTCCGTGTGAGTCTTTTATCCAGAACTACACCCGAGTATTTCACTTCCGCCGCAAACGGAATGCTCTCTCCGTATAGGACAGGCTGCCGAAGCTTATCTAGCTTTTTCCTTTTTGTAAAAAGAACAATTACAGTTTCTCGAGGTTGACAGACATCTGTGTTAAGGGCTTCTTGGAGGCTTTAAATTTCCCTCTAACTATTATAACTAAATCATCCGCATGGCACTGAAAATCTACTTCCCTTATGGAAAGCTCGTTCAGCAAAGAGTCGACCAGGAGTAAACACATTAGGGGGGAGAGTACCCCACCTTGTGGACACTCTTTCGCCGCCCTGAACTTGATTAACTCTTCATGCAGTGATGATATTACATATCAGTTTTCAATCATGCTTTTGATCCAGTTACATATTTGTCTGTTGATTCCTCTATCTCTAATTTATGTATGGAGTGACTGTGGTAGATTAAACGCTCTTTACCATACTACAGAAATAAATTATTATTTATGTTCTTTTTATTTTAGTTTGCATATGCAACCTCCATTCCGGTCAACACTTATCTGAGACCATGCTCCTTCCTGATATTTTATATTTAAAGGTCCTCCCCCTTTTAAACTATCCAACACTTCACATTTTAAAAGAAAACAAAGTAACCTGTACAATAACAATTTATTAATATTCAAAACATATTTTTTAAATATAAAAAAATAAAATAAACAGTGTGATCTATTTAAGTAGCAAAAAACATCTTAATGGAGCAAAAAATCTCTGCAAATTAAAACAGGAAAATGTTTTTTTTATTCATAAGATAAAAGCTTTGATGCACAAAAATAATGAAATATTTTTGTTCGTTATGCCTTCATTGGTTGTGCAATTTTTGTTTTATTACCACTGAAATGAATTACCCTGTATATTTGAAGTATTTCAAAATTAAATGTAAAACTATTAGGTACACACGTTTTATAAAAAAATAAATGCCTGCTGCTTTTGATTTTTATTGATCCTAAATTTGTTTGTATTGTGTTTTTTTGTAACTTTATGAGAGATTATCACTTAAATTTATTACAAAAAAATAAGAACCCAGAATGGTATGTTTAAAGTTACTACTCAAATAAATGATAACTTTAGCATTAAACTTTGTCTATAGGACGTTATTTTTATTAAATGTTTTTAATTATCTTAAAGGTTAAATGTTTGTAAAACTTTTTAATATGTTAACAGATTAGAATTGTATATTTTTTTATAAAAAGGATTTATCTTAATAGTTTTTTCATCGATTTTTAAGAAAAATTATAACAAGATAGCAATAACAATCAATTATTATTAAAATCTCAAATTAATATATCAACAAAGTTTGTTCTTTTGCTTTTCCGGAACTATTTTTTTCTTCTTTATTTTCGTGTACTCCTTTAACGTGTCTTCTTAAATGGCTACTTTGTGTGTACTTTCTTGGACACAACTGACATTGATATGGCTTTCGACCACTGTGTATGATTAAATGCGATTTTAAATGTTCGCTACGGGCAAACGCTTTCTGGCATATAATGCACTTGTGAGGTTTTTCGCCAGTGTGAGATTTATGATGAACTCGAAGGTGCGAACTCGTTACAAATGTTTTATCGCAATGTATACATATGTAGGGCCGCTCATTCGTATGAAATCTGTAAAAAATAAAACAATAAAATTGTTAGTCGTAACTTAGTAACAACTATTTGTTTATATCGAAATTCAGTGTAAAATTTGTATACATTGTAATTATTGATTGTATAACTTTTGTAATAGTTGTATCGATAGACTTTATTACAACAACACTTACAAAGGTAATAAAGTATTACAAATTACGACGTACCGACTTAAATGAATTAATTTCTTATACTTCGTTGCTTCTGTTCTTTTCCCTACGATAATGGTACAAAAGCAGAAAAAACTCTGATTGGTTAACCCTTTACAGAGAAAGCAAAATAAAGGGACAAATACTAATACGTGGAACTGTTGTCCAGATGTCTCATCTGCTTTTCCGTAAAAGTAATAAAAACGTTTTTGCGCCTTAAATGTTCGTTTATCAATAATAAATTTAGATGTGAGAAATGCAAAAATAACAAATTTTAAAAAAACAAAGCAGACCTATTTCACATAAAAGAATCTTTCAATCATACATACATACATATAGTCACGCCCTTTTCCCGTACGGGTAGGCAAAGACCATTTCCTTCCACTTGCTACGGTTCTTACACACATCCCCTGCTTCCTCTACTTTCATCATACTCTCATATATGCTCGTCGGTTGTTGGTACTCTTGACCTGGCATTTCTTCAAAACAAAGTTGATCTGATCAAGATTTGTTCGCCGAGGTCGACCTCTACCGACTTGTCCATTCACACATGCCTTCTAAATTTGTTTCGTCAATCTTCCTTCATCCATCCTTTCTACGTGTCCAAACCATCTAAGCACTCCTTTATCTATCTTTGTAACCACATCTTCTTTTACACCACAGCGTTCTCTTATCTCACTATTCCTTACTTTATCCAACCGAGTCACTCCGGCTATAGTTCTCAAACTACTCATCTCCGCAGCATTAATCCTATTTTCATGCTTCTTCTGCCAATCCCAACATTCACTACCATACATAAGTGTACGAACCAACACTCCTCTATGCACAGCCAGACGTGCCTTTTTTGACACTTTCTGGCTGCTTATAAAGCTATGTTGTGCCCCACTCATTTGTTTTCCTGCCAACACTCTTCGATCAATGTCACTGTTATACTTTCTCCCTCTCGTAAACTTTAAACCCAAGTACACAAATTCATTTACTTGTTCCACTCTTTCTTCCTTAATTAGAACTTCACAGTTTGTCATGCTTTCTTCTCTTTCAAAAACCATAACCAACACTCTTCGATCAATGTCACTGTTATACTTTCTCCCTCTCGTAAACTTTAAACCCAAGTACACAAATTCATTTACTTGTTCCACTCTTTCTTCCTTAATTAGAACTTCACAGTTTGTCATGCTTTCTTCTCTTTCAAAAACCATAACTTTCGTTTTGCTTACATTTATTTAAGTCATAGAAATTAAGCATATCCCACTAGTTTTCAAATGGTAAAATAAATAATTTTCAGCCCTTTTATTTTCATGGCATCATATATAACATTAACCATCGCCTGCAACACCTCTTCAGATGACGCTAATATGACTTGATCATCGTAAGGCATTTGACGAACAAATCTTTCATTTTCAATTCATACGCACTCTCTTTCAAATCTTTTAAACAATCGTCTATGTATAAGTTACACAGCCGTGGCGAAACCACACATCCCTGTCTCACACCTTTTTCGATGTTAACCCAGTCCATGCAAGCTCCGTTTATCCTGACACAAGCAGAGGAATCCTCATAAAGTGACTTCAGTTCTCGTATTAAACTACCGCTCACCCCATACATATGTCGACCACTCCTCACCACTCTGTCATAGGCCTTTACCAAGTCTATAAAAGCGCAATAGACCTTCTGACTTCTAGCTAAGAATTTTTCAACTATACCTCGTAATGAAAAACCCTGATCCATACATCTCCTTCCTCTTCTAAATCCTGCTTGCACATCCCATATCATCTTCTCAGTTTCATTCGTTACTGTTTTAATCAATATCTTTGCATACAGTTTGCCGACTATGCTGAGTAAACTAATACCTCGGTAGTTCTTACAGTCCTGCTGCGAACCTTTTCCCTTGTAAAGCGGCACGATAACGGCCTTGCACCAGTCATCTGGTACTCTACCACTCCTCCAACAAAGATTAAAAAGGCGGTACAGTATGCCTTTATAAAATATTGCTGTGGAAAAAGATAAGAGGCGTTAAATTTGAAATTTTGTTTTCATTTTTTGCTAATTATTTCACTGTAAATTTATTAATTCCAATTAACATCGAGGCATAACTTTAGACAAGGAATATTATTTTATGTATAATTTTACATTTTGTCATAGGGGGCGCCATGTGAATGATTCCTGATGATAAATTCGATTGGTAAATTTTTTGACGAAACTTTTTAGTAATATTGATTAGAAAATATGACGCAGACATCATTTTTACGTAATATTGGTACTCCCGTTTAAACACGATACTTTCATCCGTTTTCGAGAAAAACGCAATTGAACAATTCAGAGTCTCGAGAAGGGGATTTTAAGTGGGTAACAGACAACAACAAAAACTAACGTACGGCTATTTCGACGATAAAGCAGAATTAAAAACAATTTAACATAAACAGAGCAAACTCAAATTAAATGTTCTACGTGGCCTCCTACGACTTCAATGCCTTTTCTAATTCTTTTAATAAAGGACTTTCGGACTTAAAATAAAATATTATTCTCGTCATATTTTGGTCTAAATCACTCGCCCTTAGCCCATGTTCCAATAGTTATGAATCACCCTGTATACACCCTTTCACCGGTCGGGGGAGCGTCTACAGATTTTCAAAAATGTAAAAAAAAATAGTCACATACAAATACTCGAGCGCGTCAGATATTAATAGTGTATATGCCTTACGTGTCTCTGATATTGGAGGTATGTTAATCTGCCGGTTTGCATGGTGGGGGTACGATTCGGACATGATGCAAGCTCGAGGCGGTTTTTTAAAAATGCAAAAAAAATCGCCATTTTGAAATACTCGAGCACGTCAGATTATTATACAGGCGACTTAGCTTGATGTCCTAGTAGTGCTGATACATAACCTGATGATTAAGTGGAGGGATTTTCTTAATCTGACGAATGAAAAAAAAAAAAAATTAAATCACTAAATGTGACAAATAAAATGCACGGAAAGGCCCCCAAGTAAATAATTTTTTTTTTCGAATTGCGGGTATTCTTAAACTTGAATACAATACTTATTTGAGCGATAGCTAGATCATACGTGATCTGGATGTAAGGAGTTTGACATTTTCTCGTAACAGCTTGACTCAATTCTAGAGTTTTTAAAACAGTCGAATTATTGTGAGAAAAGTTTGTTAGTGTAAGATAAGAAACTTTTTGGACTGGTGAATCGTTAATAAAAATCTTAACATTGGAACATCTGATATACTATGCATATGTAACATCATCCACGCAACATCCAATTTGTAACGTGCCTTTTTTTCCCTTCTACAGTTCCATTATAATTATATCTCTGATAATTTTTTATTCCTCAAGTACTCGTAAATAGTGTCGCGTACCGTATTTTGTTGTAACTTAAATTTATCATTCGTTGTCAATAGTGTTGCATACCTTATTGTGATAGAATTCGATTGTTAATGGCTGTGGCATTTTTGTTGATCGCTGGAGATTGAGTGGGGTGTTTTCGTTATTAGATTTTGCTTTGGTTTTTGGCCTCGATTGTTGTGTGTTGTCGGTTATATTATTGTTTGGTTTGCATTTCTGTGTGGATGGGGCTGGCTATCAACACGGACGAGCGCGATTCTTGGTGTGGAGCATGGACTTGCGAATATTGTTGGTTGACGTCGGTTCCGTGTCATTTCTTGATATCCAGCTTGGGAAGTAGTGCTAGTCGTGTGTTGAGAGTCTTGGGGGTCGTGTGGTGAGAATTTTTCGGGCGGTGTGATATTAGCAAGTGTGCAAAACCTCTACGGTTTTTCTTTCATATCTGGCTGTATTTGGGCCATCTTAATTGGATTTTGAAGAAAAACCATTTAATTTTTAACTTGACCATTCTATCTTACCTTCGTTGTTGATATTTTGGATTTTGGTGTCGAGTTAAAATAACCGCATGCGGGATTTATTTGAGGGAAGCCATTGTTAATTAGCAGGTGCCGTTCCATAACCAAACCGGCCACAGGAGTAGTGCATTAGTATACCCAAAGGTTACAAATGATTTACTTTTGAATATTTAACGACGTGACTTATTTTTGACACCACAATTGAGTTTTGTTTTAATTTATTAATATAATACATTATTGGAGACTATTTGTTGCATTGGATAATATGCCAAAGCTGGACTTTGATTAAAATAATCTTCTCAATTGTTCTTTGTGTTCAAGTAAAAATGTTTTCTTCATACTTATTTGTAAATATCCTACAATATTGATATTTTGAAGGACAGCCATTGTAAAAAAAAATATTTTTAAATAAGCTCGATTGTTTTAACAGTGTAAATCTTTATGCAAATGGTAAAAACATGAGTAAATTAGCAGCCTTATGTGAACGTTTGATTAAGTATTATTAAAAAGTTAACTTGTATACGTTTTTTTTGGTAACTTGGTAAAGTTTGTTACTCTTACTTTTGTTTTGGTTATTTTATAAAGTTGTAAATTTTAAATTTTTGGTTTGTTTTAGCAAGAAAATTTACCATAGCTGTTAATTTTGACTTTAGTTTGTTATAGTTTTATTATTGAACTGTGTACTTTGATTTATTGTAGGAGTAAAGTATCCAATATATTTTAGCTATAATTTCATTTATTTAGTTCACCATAATCTCAGTTGTTTATCGTGTGGCTCTGCTAGTGCCTATAAGACCCAGGGGTTTCCGGCTTGAACCGTCTCAGTCGGTGGCGCGGCTCACTTTTATATATATTTTTTTCTTCTACCCTCTACGGCTGAACTCGGGCATAATTTGCCAGTAGAGAGACCGCTGGAAGAGTACTCTATAGAGAACGAAAAAGACGTGGCAAATTGTTTTGACATCATTAAACTGTCTGGAGTGTGATTGAGTACGGAGATGTCTAGTTGATTTCAGGTTGCAATTTTTAAATTTTTGTATATAGATGCAAGTTGAAAGTAATTTCATAGAAAGCTCGGCTTTTTCGCTTTCTCTTAGATGATTCCGAAAAAATGCTATGTACCGGATGGCCAGATAAGATTGCTAAGTGCTGTATCTTATTCGTCGTGGTTACTTGTGGTAAAAATTATTATTACTAAAGTGACCAAAAAAAAATCCTAAAAATTATTTTAAGGTTTCCAAGATGGCCACCAGGGGGCGTAACCACCATCTCAAACTTTTAAAGTGATTTTTCACTGAAATACCATGTACCAAAAAAATATACGTTCATTAAAGCTTGGCTTTATTCAAGTAATTTTTGTTTTACACTTTTTAACGTACCTATCTATTAAAAAAAATGGTGGGGGGTGATTTAATGTTTTCAAATAAAAAGCTGTAACTTCTAAAGGACTGAACGGATTATAACAAACTTGGTCTTGTTAGAAAAAGCATTGTCACGTGCCTATTTTTTCATTCTACAGTTCCATTATTAATTGGGTCTCTGATAGTTTCGTATTCCTTAGTTACTCGTAAGTAGGGTTGCATACCGTACTTTGTTGTAACTTAAATATATCATTCGTTGTAAATAGTGTTGCATACCTTGTAGGGATAGGATTCGATTGTTTGGTTTGCATTTCTGTGTGGATGGGGCTGGCTAACAGCACGGACGAGGCGATTGTGGAGCCCTGACTGGAGAAGATTGTGGGTTGACGTTTATTCCGTGTCATTTCTTGATTTCCGGCCTGGGAGTCAGTAGGTTGGTGGCAGTCTTCGAAGTCGGGTGTTGGTGAGAGTTTTTGGGACGGTCTGATATTAGCACGTGTGCAGAACCTCTACGGGATTTCTTTCATATCTGGCTGTATTTGGGCCATCTTAATTGGATTTTGAAGAAAAACCATTTAATTTTTAACTTGACCATTCTATCTTACCTTCGTTGTTGATATTTTGGATTTTGGTGTCGAGTTAAAATAGCCGCAAGCGGGATTTATTTGAGGGAAGCCATTGTTAATTAGCAGGTGCCGTCCCATAATCAACCCGGCCACAGGAGTAGTGAATTTGTATACCCAAAGGTTATAAGTGATTTATTTTTAAATATATAACGCCGTGACTTATTTTGACACCACGATTAAGTTTTGTTTTAGTTTATTAATATAGTACATGTGAATTCGTATACCCAAAGGTTATCAGTGAATTATTTTTAAATATATAACGCCGTGACTCATTTTGACACCACGATTAAGTTTTGTTTTAGTTTATTAATATAGTACATTGTTGGAAACTTTTTATTGCATTAGATAATATGCCAAAAATAAACTTGGATTTAAATAACCTTCTCAATAATTCTTTATGTCCAAGTAAAAATATATTTTCTTCCTACTTTTTTGTAAATATCCTACAATCTTGATATTTTAAAGGACAACCATTGTAAAAATATTTTTAAATAAACTCGATTGTTTTGGCAGTGAAAATCTTTATGTAAATGGTTAAAACATGAGTAAATTAGCAGCCTTATGTAAACGTTTGAGTTAGTGTTATTAATGAGTTGATTTATATATGTTTTACTTTTTTTTTGGTAACTTGGAAAAGTCTGTTACTCTTACTTCTGTTATGGTTATTTTATAAAGTTGTAAATTCTAAATTTTTGGTTTGTTTTAGCAAGAAAATTTACCATAGCTGTTAATTTTGACTATATGTGTTATAATTTTATTATTGAACTGTGTACTTCGATTTATTGTGTGAGTAAAGTATTCAATATATTTTTGCTATAATTTTATTTATTTGGTTCACCATAATCTTAGTTGTTTATCGTTTGGCTCTGCTAGTGCCTATAAGACCCAGGGGTTTCCGGCTTGAACCGTCTCAGTCGGTGGCGCGGCTCACTTTTATATTTTTTTTCTTCTACCCTCTACGGCTGAGCTCGGGCATAATTTGCCAGTAGAGAGACCGCTGGCAGAGTACTCTTTAGAGGAAGAAAAAAGACGTGGCAGCATTTATTGCTCCATAAAAAAGAAAAAAACTAAACTTTTATTTAAAGAAAACAAAAATTTATTTCTATACGATTCAGTAAATATTGGCGCAATTTATCCCAAGTTTGTAATGTTTACTTCTTATAGTATAAGAGCAACAGTGTCCATATTTGGACAGTATATTGAGGATTTTCTTGCTGTTACACAAGCTCTTCACTGCGAGAAAGTAGTATGGGGATGGTGCCAGAGACTAAGGGATAAAGAAAAAGTGAAAGGGAAAGAGAGGCGCGGAGTGGAGAATACATGCTTCACTACAGCTGCACGCACTAAGCTTCATTGACGATTTGTGCTACTTTGACTTGTGGAAATCGGCAGATTATATTTTTTTCTTTAGTTTTGAATTATTTCCATCAAAATAAAAAAAATCGACCACGCTCAAGGTGACGTTTTTTTTGTATGTTTGTGACCCTTCCATTCCCGTACGTCACGCTCAAATTGTCAGAGTATTGAAATGCATACTTTTCAGCATGTAATTAACTCACCTTACCTTAATCTGACGCGCTCGAGTATTTCTAACCATCAATTTTTTTTATTAATCTGATCATGACCTTAGACGCACCATCCAATATTAAGGGCGTATGTATGATGAAGGTACTCAATAGGGTCAAGGTATCCCCTTTATGTTAATCTGCCGCGTTCAATTAAATCCCAAAATCCCCAATTGGGCTCCCTTCTAAAGTAGATAAGGTACATGCTATCGGTACATTTGATTGACAAAATCAAAACAAGTTTACAAAAGAACTACGACAGGACCGTATTTAAAAATTGTTTTCATTGATGAGATTGATTGTTTTCATAATTGAGATAAAACGCTAATAAAGTCTTAAGTGTGATATATTGCTAAATTTGGATTTCAAAGATTGACTATACCTATAGGGACATCAGTTCATGCGTCATCCATAGATGGTCGCCATCAACTTCCGATTGACGTCATCCAATATGGCCACCATTACCGGCGGGAAATTCACCAGCGGATAATACCCATTGTGTTCCACATTTTTATTGGTCGTCACAGGCCACGTGTGGAAACTGTGATTGTTAGGTAAGATAGAGTTGTTTCTTTTATTGTTGTTTTTTTATTCGCATTTTCTTGTGTTTATCCTTCTTCTATTGCCTTATCTGATTACGGACGTTGGCTATCATCATAGCTATACGGATCTTATTGGCAGCACATCGAAACAGTTCAGTAGATGTTGCTCAAACCAATTTCACAAGTTAGCCAGCCAAGAAATTCTTTTTATCCCAGGCCCTCGTCGGCCATCAACTTTGCCTTAAACTATGTTTTGGAGACTTCTGTACTTGCTATTTCTCTTGATATGGCCAAAATACTCTAATTGTCTACGTTTCACATTAAGCATGATTTCAGGTTCACATCCCATTCTTCGAAGTACTTCTTCGTTGGTAATTCTTTTTATCCAAGTGATTCTAAATTTCATTTGTATAAACGTATTTCTCGCTATTTCAATTCTATGTTTTTTCTTCTGTGGGTGATCCCAGTTTTTGTTCAACGTGCAGCCGAAATAAGTTAACTTTGGCGTCCTTTCAACTGGCTTATTGTTTACATACAAGTTCCCTGGTTGGACTGGATTTTTACTAATCACCATATATTTGATGTGTTTATCCATATTTGTAAAATATCTCCTCGTAATTTTTTTGTTTTTTGAGATTTGTCTCATTTATGAAAAATGTCTGTGTTGTGTTTGGTGTGCGAGAAAATATTTTCAACGCAGTCTAATTTAAATAAACATTCCAAAAAAGTTCATAACAGCAAACCAAAAATTGTATCATATGATCTGTCAAAGACGAACAACAAATGTTTAGTTTAAAAAATAAATGCAATAGTTCATTTCGAAATAATATCGATTTAATTAATCATATATTTGAAGATCATCACATAAATATGCAAAGCGAGACAATGACTTTTTTAAACTAAGAAGGTGGGTATCTACATAACCCCATATGATTTATAAGTATTTTTAATATATAGTATTATTATATTAGTATTTTTAATATCTGTGGCTTAGGCTTACTATAGGCACAGACACATATTATTACATACATACATAAAGTCACGCCTTTTTCCCATAGGGGTAGGCAGAGACCACTTCCTTCCACTTGCTACGGTTCGTACACACATCTTTTGCTTCCTCTACTTTCATCAGTGCTCTCATACATGCTCTTCGGTTGTTGGTACTCTTGACCTGGCCTTTCTTCAAAATAATGTTGATCTGTTCGAGATATGTTCTCCGAGGTCAACCTCTACCGATTTGCCCATTCACACTCGCCTTATAAATTTGTTTCGTCAATCTTCCTTCATCCATCCTTTCTACGTGTCCAAACCATCTAAGCATCCCTTTATCTATCTTTGTGACCACATCTTCTTTTACACCACAGCGTTTTCTTATCTCACTATTCTTAACTTTATCCAACCGAGTCACTCCGGCTATACTTCTCTGACTACCTATCTCCGCAGCATTAATCCTATTTTCATGCTTCTTCTGCCAAACCCAACATTCACTACCATACATAAGTGTAGGAACCAACACACCTCTATGCACCGCCAGACGTGCCTTTTTTGACACTTTATGGCTATTCATAAAGCTATGCAGTGCCCCATTCATTTGTTTTCCTGCCAACACCCTTCGCTCAATGTCACTGTCATACAAATTCATTAACTTGTTCCACTCTTTCTCCCTCAATCGAAACCCCACAGTTTGTCATGCTTTTTTCTCTTTCAAAAACCATTACTTTCGTTTTGCTCACATTTATTTTCATCCCTTTGATTTTCAGGGAATCATGCATAACATTAACCATCGCCTGCAACTCCTCTTCGGCGTAAAGAAGGCATTTGACGATCAAATGATTCATTTTTAATCCATACGCACTCTCTTTCAGATCTTTTAAACAATTGTCTATGTATAAGTTAAACAGCCATGGCTAAGCCACACATCCCTGTCTCACACCTTTTTCGATGTTAAACCAGTCCGTGCAAGCTCCGTTTATCCTGACACAAGCAGTGGAATCCTCGTAAAGTGTTTTCAGTGCTCGTATTAAACTACCACTCACCCCATACATAGACAATGTAGACCACAATTCACTCCTCACCACTCTGTCATAGGCCTTTTCCAAGTCTATAAAAGCGCAATAGACCTTCTGACTTCTAGCCAAGAATTTTTCGACTATACTCGTAAGGAAAAGACCTGATCCATACATCTCCTTCCTCTTCTAAATCCTGCTTGCACATCCCCTATCATCTTCTCAGTTTCATTCGTTACTCTTTTGATCAATATCTTTGCATACAGTTTGCCGACTATGCTGAGTGAACTAATACCTCGGTAGTTCTTACAGTCCTGCTGCGAACCTTTTCGCTTGTAAAGCGGCACGATAACGGCCTTGCACCAGTCGTCTGGTACACTACCACTTCTCCAACAAAGGTTAAAAAGGCGGTCCAGTAGACTAGCTACCACGTTTTGTCCAGCCTTCAGCATTTCAACTGTTATCCTGTCGTACCCAGCAGCTTTACCCAATTTCATACTGTTCAACGCTTCCACAATTTCTGTCGTAGTAATTTCACTTTCATTGCAATTTTCACTCATGTCTTCGAATTGGGCCTGTACTTGTGTATCCTCTTTTTTAAAAAAAATTTCGAAGTATTCCATCCACCTCTTCAATAAGCATTCCTCTCCTTTTAACATATTACCATCTTGGTTTCTGATTCTTTCCAATTGCGAGGTAGTTTTTTTACCTCTGGCTGTTCTTATGGACTTATTAATTACATAAAATATAAATATATTTAAAATTTTTTGCATAGAAACAACTGATTAAAAAAAATCGAACTGTCATCTTATGCTCATGCAAAGTTGATGGCAAATTAGTGAGATATTATGCATGCAATATATCAGGTGAGGATTGTTTATTAGATTTTACCTCTCCCATGATCATTAAGCTCTGGTAATGTCAGGATTACCAAATCTCAGGAATCATGTAAAATAAATCGTTATTGTACCAGTAGTATAAAAGATATCCAAGTTAAAAACCCTAACTAACCCTCTTTTTTTAAATCAAATAACTTTCTTATTAAAATATCAGTGGTAGTATTTTTTTACGATTTTAGATTCTTACCGAGGTAAGAGCAAAAGAAAGTAAGGGAAGAGAAGGAGAAATTGATGAATGAAAAATGCAACGAAATCGAGAGAATGCAAAGGATACATGACACTTTTAATCTACATAAAAAGGTCAAAGAAATGACCAGCGGCTTCAGAAGGAATCAGAACAACATACTAATGGATGAAGGTGGAAACATAATGCTAGATTTAGAAGACAAACTTAAAACATGGAAGAAATATATCGAAAAACTGTTTGAAGACGAACGAAACAGGCCCCAACTAACACGAAAGGTAAAAACAGACAATCCAGACATAACAAACGAAGAAGTAATATATGCACTTAAAAACACAAAAAATGGGAAAGCACCTGGCGCGGATGAATTACCTGTGGAATTGCTAAAACTACTCGAAGAAGAACACATACCAATACTTACGGAACTGTTCAATACGATTTACAAAACTGGAGTTATACCCAGAGAATGGCTAACATCCACATTTATAGCAATACCAAAGAAAAACAATGCGAAAAAATGTAGCGAACACAGGACTATTAGCTTAATGAGCCACACATTGAAAGTATTTATAAAAGTTATACACAACCGGATACACAACAAACTGGACAATGAGATAAGTGATTTCCAGTTTGGGTTCCGGAATGGAACGGGCACAAGGGAGGCATTGTTTGTTGTAAACGTACTGACACAGCGATGCTTAGATGTGAATAAAGAAGTATACGCATGTCTAGTAGACTATGAAAAGGCGTTTGACAGAGTACGACATGACCAACTCATAAAAATTCTAAGTGAAAAACAAATAGATACTCAAGACATAAGAATTATAGAAAACGTATACTACAATCAAACAGCAAACATCAGAATAGGCATTACACAGACGGAAGATATAGAGATCAGGCGCGGAGTGAGACAGGGATGCGTGCTTTCCCCTTTGCTGTTCAACATCTACTCAGAAGCGATCATGAAAGAAGCATTAGCTGAAGAAGAAGCTGGAGTGCGAGTTAATGGGATACCTATTTCAAATATAAGGTATGCGGACGACACTATGTTGCTAGCCGAAAATGCCATCGACCTACAAAGAATGGTAAAAAAGGTACATAATGTCAGTATTCGATACGGGCTAAACATGAATCTCAGCAAAACAAAATTCCTTGTATTCACAAAGACCCGAAACAACAACACACAGCTGATAGTAAACAACCAGATAATAGAACGGGTATATAAATATAAATATTTGGGAACATGGATTAACAGCAACAATGATTATGCTAGCGAACTAAAAGCAAGAATTGAAATCGCACGCAGAGCCTTCATAAATATGAAACAGTTTTTCTGTAACAGAAATTTAAATAACGATCTCAAAATACGTATGCTGAGATGCTACATATTCACCATCTTAGTATACGGCATAGAAGCGGCCACATTGACAAAAGTCATGATGAGAAAAATAGAAGCATTCGAGATGTGGCTATGCAGGAGAATACTGAGAATATCTTATATGGTCAGAATTACAAACGAAGAAGTACGAAAAAGACTCTCAAAAGAAACAGAAATTAATAACGAAATAAAAATCAGAAAATTACAATATCTGGGCCACACTATGAGAGGAGAGAGATACCGAATGCTACAAGTGGTGATGCAGGGAAAGATTGCAGGGAAGCGCAGCGTGGGAAGAAGACGAATGTCGTGGCTCCGCAACCTGAGAGAATGGTTCAACTGTTAATCCAATCATCTTTTCAGATCAGCAGTCAACAAAATGCAAATAATCATGATGATCGCCAACCTTCGACGGAAGACGGCACCATAAGAAGAAGAAGACCGAGGTAAAATTCAGGAAAACATAAATCGTGAAGACCTTATTACTCGGAAAGACATACAAAATATTAAAAACATATATCACATCAATATATCGGAAGGAATCAAACATGAGAATAATACCATTTCAGTGGAGTTGTGAATAAAGCAATGTGATTAAGAAAAAAATAATCATATATTGCTTTATAAGAGGACAAGAGAGGCTTACTTGCTGAAGATTTCTGTTTAGTTATTATGACTGATTTTCAAAAAAACATGTACTCATGGTTTAAATAATTACAATTTTAAACTAACAAATGTTTTGGTAGCGGACATCAGTCACAAACACTTGCGCTCGATCTGGTGCGATATAAGGTTCTGACCACAAACTTCTAAACTCTAGCCTTACCATAAAACTTAAGATTTTGACTCTTTTTAAACCTAATCGAAGATTACCAACACCCAAAAAGAGAATTTTCCAAGAAACACTGCGTACTTCCGGTCCCGCGCTGACTGAAGGAGACTCAAATCAAACGTGGGAAGAGATCAAAACATGGATCGTGTCTGGTGTGAACAAAACCACGAACCCAAAACCGATAAAGAAAAAACACTGGATGACGAAAAGAACAATCGGCCTAATAGTTGGCCGGAGAAGACCAATCCTGGCCAAAACTATTACCCCGGAGAATAAGAAGGCTCTCGACAAAGAAATTCAAAAGTCTTGCAAAAACGACAAAAACCAGCACATCGCAAGAGTATTCCAAGAACTTGAAGAACATGCAAATACAAACAGATCCCACGAATTATATGATACAGTCAAATATCTGTCCGGAGAATTTAAGCCGCAGACACAAATAATAAAAAATGACAACGGAGAGACAATTACGGATGACAACAACATAGCAGAAGTATGAAGGTAATACTGCGAAACACTTTTTTCTACTGATAAAACCGAAGACCATGGTCTACCAAATCTTAAAAGCCGAATTAGAAAAAGCCATAAGCCTTCTAAAAAACAACAAATCACCTAGTGATGATGGCATACCTGCCGAAACAATAAAAGCCATGGGCGAGTTTGGTGTTGATGCAATCTACAAACTGTGTGTTAAAATCTGGCAAACTGGGGTAAGGCCAAAATAATGGTGTGAATCGGTGTACATGCCGCTACACAAGAAAGGCTCACCTACAGACTGCAGCAACTACAGAACAATAGCGCTTATGTCGCATGCAAGCAAAATTTTGCTACATATTATAAACAACCGTTTAAAACCTTTTTTACTTCCACAGATTCCCGACGAACAGACAGGATTCATGCCAGGAAAGGAAACAAGGGAACAAATCCTGAATGTAAGACAAATAATAGAAAAATCTTATTAATTTAATGTAAAAACTTATTTGTGCTTTGTCGACTACAGCAAGGCATTCGATTGTGTCTGAGGCTTATCTTGGAAAACATGGGAGCACCAAAACATATGATTATTTTGCTTAAAAATCTCTACAACAGTTGCGGGAAGTTGAAAGTCAACAACACGCTATCTAAGTCTTTTAGTCCAAAGTGCGGTGTAAGACAGGGCTGTATTGTGTCACCGATACTCTTCAATATATACGGAGAGTAAATAATGAAAAAAGTTATGCAAGGCTGGCGAGGGGGATTAACCATAGGAGAAAAAGAATTACTAACCTTAGATATGCAGATGACACCTTAATATTAGCTCGTTCGGAAAAAGAACTCACGGAATTCATGAGAAAGTTGGACAGGATCATGGTCTTACGTTGAACAAAAAGAAGACGAAAATTATGATAATAGACCGCAACCCTGCAAATGTTAGACAGATCGATGGTTTTGAAGTGATTGAGAATCACTTATCACAAACAAAGGCGGTTGTGACGGTTGGACTTTAGAAATAGCCAATCGAAGAATAATAGATGCTTTTGAAATGTGAGCCTACAGAAGAATGCTGCTAATATCATACGCAGAACACCGTACTAACGTGTCAATTCTTAAAAAACTAAAAATCACCACAAGGCTATCAACCAGGATAAACCAATCATACCTACGGTATTTTGGACACATTTTAAAAAGAACGAATGGGCTGGAAAAACTTATTGTAGAGGGAAAAACCAATGGTAAACGACCAAGAGAAAGGTCTCCGACGCGTTGGGTGGACCAAACCAAAGAAATCATTGGTCACGGTCTGCAAGAAGCTTCTCTTGCAGCTCAAGACAGAGAAGGATGAAGAACTACGACCCCAGTAATTGAGACATGATGTCACCATACTCTCTCGAGAGTAAAAGGACAAGAGAAAGAGTTTGGTAAAGGGATACCGGTGGCATTTATGTTTACAAATAGGAAGGACACTTACATGTATGAACTTTTTTTAACGCTATTAAATTATGTATAGGCAATTTGTCCGCAAAAACACTTATGACTGATACTGTTTCTACCTATTACAGTGCGTATAGTAGCATAGCAGGATGAGAGTGAATTCTCCCTAGGACAGTATGGGATAGGAGAAAGAAACGATAGAGGAAACTTTCTGCTACAGTTTCTCTTAGAACACCGCCTAAATGCTATGAATACCTTCTTTAAGAAACCGGAACAACGGAAATGGACCTGGGCTAGCCCTGATGGAAACACGAGAAATGAAATAGATTTCATCATTACAGATAAGAAGCAAACCATACAAGATGTAACAGTACTCAACCGTGTATCAGTGGGAAGCGACCATAGAATGGTGAGAGCAACAATAACGTTGAACTTAAGGAAAGAGAGAAGAAAGCTCCAAAACACAAAAAATAAGAAATGGAATACAGTTGCAAACAAAGAAGAGTATCAAAGAACCATAGCTGAAAAATTGGGAAATATAGACACAAATGATGTAGAGGACTTGAACGACACAATACTGAAATCGCTACGAGAAGCTCAACAAATACACTGCACCCAAAGAAGTGATAAAGAAGAAAGACTATCAGTGAACACCCGCCACCTTATGAAACAAAGGCGAGAAATGATACACAAACAATCAATCAACAGAGACCAGTTGAGAATATTGAATAGGAATATATCGAGAGCCGCACGGAAAGATATCAGAGATTACAACACAAGATGGGTAACGAAGGTCATAGAGGAAAACAAGAGCATGAAAGTACTCAGAAATAAACTCGCTTTGGGGAAGACAGAAATTATTAAACTGGAAAACGCAGATGGACAAATAGTCACAAATAAACAAGAGATTCTAGAAACTGTGAAAGATTTCTATGCAAATTTATATTGCAATAATGAACAGCTGAGATGCACAGAGGACATCCCTCGAGTTTTAAACCAGGGATCGGAGGAAATACCTGACATAACAGAGGAGAAAGTCCTAAAATCAATGTCGGAAATGAAAAACAATAAGGCTCCAGGTGAGGACGACATCGTGATTGAGGCAGTTAGGGAAGGTGGAGAACAACTGTTAAAGGCCATAACAAAATTATTCAATAAATGTCTTATGGAAACCACAACACCTACGAACTGGAACAATGCAATCATAATCATCATGCATAAAAAGGGCAACATTGCCGACCTGAAGAACTATAGACCAATTAGCCTGATTTCTCATCTCTATAAATTGTTTACCAAAATTCTAACTAAGCGTCTAACATCGAAATTGGACTTCTACCAGCCGACAGAACAGGCAGGTTTCCGATCCGGATACGGAACAAATGACCATCTGCAAGTTATTAAGACATTGATCGAGAAGTCCGTTGAGTACAACAAGCCACTCGTGTTAATATTTGTGGACTACGAAAAGGCGTTTGATTCCATCAAGCACAGTGAGATGTTTAAAGCACTTGCCGACTGCCAAGTAGACCACAGATACTCTGCTATACTGCAACATATATACGAAAATGCAACAGCGAGCGTAAGACTCCATGAAGAGACAGAGAGATTCAGAGTGCAGCGCGGTGTACGACAAGGCGACACAATCTCCCCTAAACTATTTACCACTTTGTTGGAGTATATGTTCAAGAGTGTCGAGTTGGAGAATATGGGTATAAATATTAACGGTGAAAATTTCAGTCACCTTCGGTTCGCGGACGATATTGTACTGATTTCAGATAGCTTGGATAAGGCAGAGAAACTGCTTATGAGACTAACATCTGCTTCACATAAAGTTGGGCTTAAAATAAATCCATCGAAAACAAATTTCATGACAAATCTAGTCCCAAGCCGAAACTACTTAGTAGAAGGAAAAGAAATCTTCCAAGTTACATCCTACAGATATCTGGGCCATGATGTTACGATTGGCAGGGACAATCAAACCTGTGAAATCAAAAGAAGGATAGCGCTAACGTGGGCCGCCTATGGGAAGCTGAAACACATTTTTAAGTCCGAAACCCCCATATGCCTTAAGCGGAAGGTGTTTGATCAGTGTGTTCTGCCGGTTCTGACTTATGGTTCGAAGACCCTAACTCTAACACGAAAATCGGTAAATAAAGTAGGAGTGGCCCAGCGAGCCATGGAACGCTCCATGTTGGGAGTCACGCTGAGAGACAAGATCCCGAATGATCGGATACGTCAGAGAACAGGGGTTACCGATGCAATCCAGCGAATAACATATTTAAAGTGGAACTGGGCTGGACATGTCGCAAGAATGACCAACGAAAGATGGACCAAAAAGATCATAGAGTGGAGACCTAGGCAAGATGCGTTCAGGAACAGAGGTCGTCTGCCGACCCGGTGGACGGATGACATAAAAAGAGTAGCACCAAATTGGATACAGGATGCCCAGGATCGAAATAAATGGAGATCGTTAACGGAGGCCTATGTTCAGCAGTGGACGAGACAGGCTGTTTGATGATGATGATGATGAGTAGCATAAGGCACCCAGATGTTCATCAGTTATTTTGCTCCTGACACGTAGATCGAGCGTGGCAGCAAAATATATCAAAGATTAGTGATAAAACCAAACGATCCGAAGTATACAAATTAATTAAATTTCTTCAGCAGAATACAGATTACTAAAAATCTTAAAAATACCATTTTTCAATTACTATCAGTTGTTGACACCCAAAACTTTGGCATTTATTTACAAAATAATTATAGCGCGAACTTCGAAAAATTGTCATAGTTTCCGAAGGGGTTGCGCTATAAATACAAATATGCGCTTAGAGTCAGTACACAAAATATTAAAATATTTTTATTTAGATGCCAAAAAAGTTAAAATATTAAATAAATCTTTACATGTTTTATTAAAATATGTCAAAGACAAATGTGTGGATCGAGTTATAAAGACAATAAAAGGAAAACAATCAATTCATGCCAAAGACATAATGTTGAGACATAAAACTAAATGGTATATAAATACTATTGCTTCCAACAAAGATCAAGAACTATTCTGCGTAGAAAAACTTTTTGATCAAAGTTGTTTTGGTTCAGAATACAGAAAATGTAAAATTTGTTCCCACACTTGCAATGATTTTTGTGTTGCTCACAAGATTTGTAGGCATATTCATTAAATAGAAATGACCTTTTATCAAAGAACCAGAACAGAAGAAATATTACAAAGTAGTAAACTTGGTGAAATGAAGTTTTCAACAAAGTATGTTGATAAATCAGATATATAAGGAAAAATTTTTCTGCTAATATAATAAAAACAATGACTAAATGAAGTAATTGTGCAAATTGAAAGTCATTTAGCTACAGTTCAGAAATTACTGGAGCTGCTGTCTATATCTCATATCCTATTTCTCTTTCACAGATGTCACATAATGAGCAACTAAAAAAATAGATAAACAGCAGCGGTTTTATTCGAATCAGAAGAAAAAGACCAGTTGCAAAACTATCTGTAAAAAGGCATTAACATGTAGACTCCAGACGTCAACAACAGCCATCTTGAATTTGTAGTGGTTTGGATTTCACTTGTAGCATTATAGGACAATCTCAAACGTCCGGCAACAATGTCAATAGAACGTTGTGCTATCTTTGAAACGGATCTGCTCAGTTACGTATCTGTCAACTGTCACATGTCACGGCGGCCATCTTAAATGACGTCACCAAAATTAAAATTTCCAGTCAACTGCTATCTGTCACGTACGTATATACCCTGTATAAGAACGTCAAGCGAAAAGGATATGAAACCACAACACATTGACCTTATACAGCTTACTGGTCAGGAGTTCCGAAAACCAGCAGAGGTTCTCAGTGCGTTAGTGAGATACTCTCTGCTAGAATGAATAAATATGTGACTGACTTTCAATGTGTAAGTCCAAGACTCCTCTGGGTGAGGCTAAAGGTTGGTCTTACTCGTATCTTTTTGCTAGGGGTTTATGCCCCACAAGATGCGCAGTGAAACCAATCTTTAAAAGCCCAAAAGAGAGGCAGAAGTTTTGGGATAGTTTGACAGATATTTTAAATAAGTGTAACCAGAATGAAAGAATTGTAATGTTGGGTGATTTTAATAGTTGGGTAGGAGTAAAGCGTGATGGATATGACAGTGTTCTGGAAATGTACGGTGACGGAAGAGTAAATAAAAACGGAGAAAGTCTACTTGAAGTATGTTTGGAGCGGAATCTTGTGGTAACAAACACAATGTTTAACCATAAAAGGATCCACTTGTACACAAGACAAGAAGGACACCAGAGAAGTATAATTGATTTTGTAATTGTGGATGAAGGATTAAAAAAGAAAGTAATGGACAAACGGGCATACCGCGGTGCAGGTATTGACACAGACCACTTCTTAGTAATGAGCCGAATAAGAGGTCTCTTTAAGCGGTGGCGCCATCGTGTGCAGGAATCAAGTAGTGTACTAGAGCGTATAAAAGTTGAGAATTTGCAAGAAGAAGGTATAACAGAGGAGTTCGTTAGTAAATTGACCGAAAAATTTAACAGTTTAAATGAAGCATATGAGGTTAAAGAATTGTGGAATTGTGTAGAGGTTCAAAAAGCAATGCTTATTAAAGAGATTGAAGGAATACTTCGAAAGTTTATATGAAAAAGAGAATACAAAAGTACAAGCCCCATTCGGAGACATGAGTGAAAGTTGCAATAAAAGTGAAATTAGTACGACAGACATTTTGGAAGCTTTGAACATAAGCCGCGAGGCGACGCCACAAAAAAGAAAAACTGGGGCTGGGAGCTAAAAAATCACAGGACCCAGTGGCCCTAAACAAAAAGCAAGACGCTCGGACCAGCACACTGGGGCCGGGCAAAAAACGCCGGGCCTAGGAGCTGAGCACACAAACCCTGCGACTGGCCAGAAGAGCAAGAGGCCCAAGACGACTAGTCAAGGGACTTATGCACAAATGGCCAAAAATAACATCAGGTTAGCTGTCATACCAGACAACTATCCTGACAAAAAATTAGTGGCCGAAAAAGCGAGGGAAGTGAGGAACCTGGTGCACGGTGGGATCTTGGAATCCGGTCGTGTCGAAGGGGCCCAAGTCCCACTCTTTGAGGGAACCTTGGACAGGGACGGAGCAGTCATCTGTGACTGCACGGACCAAGAAACGGCGGATTGGCTAAAGCAGCTGTTCACCGAAAAACAGCTAGGGGATGAAAATAACCTAGCTGTTGTACCAATCGGGGAGCTACCAAAGCGGCACCGAATAGTGGTCCACATACAGGACCCAAACATATCAGTGGTAGACGCTACAGTCTACCTTGATATACAAAACCCGGGCCTAAAAGTAAAGGACTGGGTTCAGGTAAGGAACAGCGAAAGCAGGGACTCTACTAGTACCCACTTCGCTGCTCTGATTACGGAAGAGGCCTTAGAAGCTCTCCGAAAACTAAACCTAAAACCCCACTGCGGGATGTACCGGGCGACTGTCAAGTTGCTTGATAAGTCTAGCGGAGGGGTTGAAGGAGAAACCACTGCACAGGTAGAGCAGGACCAAGGGAAGGCTTAATCAATGGCTGAGACGGTCCTGCAAATAGCACAGATTAACTTGCATCATAGCAAAGGCGCCTCGGCTATTCTTGCCAGGAGCCTTCTAAAATGCAAACATTTATAGCACTCATACAGGAACCCTAGATTGTGAGGACCATGTTGCATGACCATGTTGCTAACATCGCAAAGTCGGCAAGCCAGAGGCTAGGTTTTCTGTGGAAAAACAGATATTTTTTTACTCCTTATCAACTATTGACGACGTACAAGGCTCAAATCCGACCTCTACTGGAGTATTGCTCGCACATTTGGGGTTCAGCACCAAGGCATTCTCTTCGTCTTCTAGATTCCATTCAGAAAAAAACCTTTCGCTTGATAAACAGCTCAACTCTCACAGATACCCTTCACCCTCTAGAACATAGAAGAAGAGTTGCAGACCAGTCATTGCATTACAGATATTTCCATGGCAGATGCTCCAGAGAAATAAGAACTCTTGTACCACCATTGGCCACATTCGGCCGAAGAACTGGGCACGCTGATCAGTCTCACCCATTTACTCTCAAGATTGACACAACAAGGACCAATCTTCATCAAGAATCCTTCTTTTACAGGGCTGCTACGGAATGGAATAGGCTTCCAAGATCAGTTTTTCCAGAGAACTATGACCTGCAACTTTTTAAAAAGCGTGTCCACGATCATTTTCTTTCTATAATCCCTTCCCCTTCTAATAGTCGCAGTGCGGGCCGTCCGCGGCCCACACCATAGGTCTACCCTTTTTGCGACTATTTTCATAAAAAAAAACGCTATCAAGGGACTGGGTGGACGATGGAACCTGTTTCATGCGAACACCCAAGAAAAGGTAAAAACCTGCATTTTAGTAAAGGGATCACAGGCAACTTTTATGCCCCGCCCAAAATCACGCCTGGTACCTCTATTGTCTGGCATTATAGATCAGCCAAATGGAATGAACTGAGGGACTTTTACCTATCATTTCCATGGAAAGATGTCTGCTTTCGCTTACAAAACCCATCAACATGTGCAGAATCTGTAACCGAAATCATAAGGCTAGGTATGGACTCATACATTCCTCATGGTACAAGACGGATCTTCAACCCCAAACCCTGGTTCAACCAAGAATGCAACCGTGCGGTGCGTGATAAAAATCAAGCACATCGACTCTGGTGCGAAGTCCCGACAATTGCCAACCGAAAAGCCTTTGTCCACGCGAGGAACGCCTGCAAAAGAACGATCGATCTTGCCAAATAATCCTACGACACGAGAATATGCAACAAGCTTGTCAATGCCCCTCCTGGATCAAAGACCTTCTGGTCTTTGGCTAAAGCCATAAATAAGAATTTCACAACTTCTTCTTTACCACCACTCGAGAGATCCGACGGCACGACAGCCGTATCTTCCAAAGAAAAAGCGGATCAGCTGGCCGAAATGTTCAGCTCTAACTCAACCCTCGATACCAATGGGAAACAACCCCCAACGATACCTAGAATAAACGCATCAATGCCTGATCAATGCCATCGCACTATCAGGAAAATCTTACGAGATCTTGACTCTAATAAGGTAGTAGGACCAGATGGAATTCCGACAATTGTCCTGAAGACCTGTGCTCAAGAGCTCACCCCAGTTCTCTGTAGACTCTTCAAGTTATCATACAGCAAAAGGAGTATTTCCGTCCATGTGGAAAAACGCTAAAGTCCAACCGATTCCGAAAAAAGGAAAAAAGACTATTCCTGCGAATTATCGCCCTATTGCATTGCTCTCAGTCATATCCAAAGTTATGGAAAAAGCGATTAACGCAGAACTGATTAAATATCTGGAGAAATTTGAGATAATTCATGACAGACAATATGGATTTCGACAACTTCGGTCTACTGGAGATTTGCTGGCTTATGTCACTCAGCTCTGGACAAACACTATTGAAAAGTTTGGTGAATCCCGTGCAATAGCCTTGGATATATCTAAAGCCTTTGACCGCGTTTGGCACCAATCATTGTTAAGTAAATTATCTGCCTACGGTCTCCCAACCAAACTGCGCCAATCGCTCTTGAGCTTCATGCAAGATCGCTCCTTACATGTGGCACTTGACGTTATTTCTTCTAATGCGTTTAAAACCAATGCCGGGGTCCCCCAGGGTTCCATCCTGTCCCCCACCTTATTTCTTTTACACATCAACGACCTCTTAAAAACCACCACGAACCCCATTTACAGTTTCGCAGACGATAGCACACTCATCTCAACTTTCACATCCTATCGATCACTTTCGGTGAATGATACAAATAGACTCAGGCAGGAACAGGTTGATTCCATCAATAGAGATCTTAAAGCAATCGTCGAGTGGGGAACCAACAATCTTGTTCAGTTCAACGCCCAAAAAACACAAAGAGCCACGTTTTCCAAAAAAGTGAATTCCTCAAATCATTCCATCACAATGTCCTGAAATACCCTTGAACCAAGTCCCTCCATCTCGATTTTGGGAGTCACGGTGTCCAATAATATGTCTTGGCATGACCATGTTGCTAACATCGCAAAGTCGGCAAGCCAGAGGCTAGGGTTTCTGTGGAAAGCCAGAAAGTTTTTTACTCCTGATTAACTGTTGACGACGTACAAGGCTCAAACTCCGCCTGTGTTGATCGATGGGTGGACTGAGTAGCTCATTAGATCACACTGCCGGTCCCAAGCCCTAATAAAGCAGGAGGGTTGAGCGGAGGGCCAACTACCCACCTTTGGAAAAAACCTACTAGTTATGAAAACTACAATACTGCCTCGGACCCGGACCGATTCAAATGGAAAACGACAATCGCAACGAACAAGGACAATGAATATTGGAACATGGAACGTTAAGAGCTGGTATAGGGCAGGGGCTGCGACCCATGCTATCCAGCAGGAAAAGACAAAGATGGACGTCACAGCGATACAAGAGATCAGATAGCTGGACTACGGAAACATGCAAATCAGCCAGTCAGTAGTATTCTACAGCGGAAGCCGGAATGGAAAGCACAAGTTTGGGACAGGTTTCGTAATCAGAAAAGAACTTCTAAAAAATATATTGGCCTTTAAACCAATCAATGAAAGACTATGTTGGATTAGACTAAAGGGACAGTGGTATAATATATCGATAATATCAATACACGCCCCAACGGAAGAAAAGGATGAAATAACCAAAGACGCTTTCTACGATCTGATGGAACAAACAATAGAAACACTACCTAAACACGATATGCGGATTCTGTGTGGAGATTTTAATGCCAAAATAGGAAATGAGCCCAACCTAAGACCGACTATTGGGCTACACAGCCTCCACGACATGTCAAACGACACTGGACAAAGACTAACAGAATTAGCGGCAGCGAACAACATGCTGATAAAGTCTACAATGTTCCCGCACCGAAATATTCACAAACAAACATGGGTATCAAACGATCACGTAACTCGAAACCAGATCGATCACATCGTTGTGGATGCTCGTTACGGAAGTAGCGTACTGGATGTAAGAAGCCTTAGAGGAGTAGATGGGTACACGGACCACTACCTAGTAAGAGCTAAACTAAAAACTAGAATATCATCCCATAAGAACAACACATCTACAAAGGATAAGAACGGAAAATGGAATCTCACCAAACTACAAATCGAAGAACAAGTAAGATACATGCAGGAGATAGAAAGAGAACTGGAGCAACATATAGAACAGAGTGACATTGAAGACCTCTGGAGCACTCTGGAGCACACAATTACAAAGGCGGCTGATAGGACTATTGGAAAGATCAAAACTAAAAGGACAAAGCCATGGTTTGACGAAGAATGCCGACAACAACTTAAAAAAAGACAAGCTACAAGGAATATCCTAATGCAGAAGGAGACAAATGAGAATAAAGAAAAATATACTAAATGCCGCACAGAAACGAGACAGCTGATAAAGAGAAAGAAAAGAGAGAAGGAACGTCAAAAATATAAAATGATGTAAAGAAGCAGACCAAAACCAGGCTCCAGAGAGTTCTACAATATAGTATCTAATGAAAGAAAAGGTTTTAATCCCAGATCCGTTATGTTTCTCAAAGATGAAAAAGGAGACACTGTAGTCAGCGAAGGTAAAGTAATAGAAACCTGGAAAAAACATTTCAGTAATCTTCTGAATATTAAACGAGAAGAACAGCACATAGAAAACATATACCTAACTGCGGACCTACCAGTAGAAGAGCCAAGTTACGAGGAAGTAAAAAGAGCCATAAATAAACTAAAAAGCTCCAAAGCAACTGGCTCCGATAATATACCATCAGAACTACTCAAATATGGAGGAAACGCACTACACCAGGAAATATATAAGATGATAATGAACATATGGAGAGAGGAGAGGATGCCGACTAAATGGCAAGAGAGTATAATAGTTCCCATCCATAAAAAGGGAGACAAGTCGAAGTGCGTTAACTACTGAGGTATCTCACTGATAAATACTGCCTATAAGGTATTGGGAAATATCCTGTTGGAGAAATTAACACCATTCGCAGAAAACAGTCTGGGGGAATACCAAGCGGGTTTTAGAAGAGAAAGATCAACTATCGATCAGCTTTTTGCCTTAAGACAACTCCTAGAGAAAAGATGGGAGTTCAATAGAACAATACATAACCTTTTTATAGACTTCAGACAAGCGTATGACAGTGTGGAAAGATCCCAAGTGTGGAACGCAATGGCAGAACTCTCATTTCCAAAGAAACTCATCCAGATGACAAAACTATGTATGGACGGTGGTAGATCTAAGGTAGCGTTTTGTTTGAACAGTTCGAAATACAAAACGGGCTTAAACAGGGAGATGCCTTGTCACCCTTATTGTTTAACATCGTCCTAGAAAGAGCCAAAAGACGGGCAGACATAAAAACTGAACTCCTATCTACTGAAGGCCCCAAACTAATACTGGCTTATGCAGATGACATTGACCTAGTCGGTAACACTATCTTGACAATGAAAGACATATTCAATAAAATAGAAGGAACAACTAGCGAAATGGGACTAAGGATCAATGAAGAAAAAACTAAATATATGTGTGTAAACCGACTCGAAAGAAGAGACAAAATAGGACAAAACGTATCAATAAACACATATAACTTTGAAAGAGTGGAACGTTTTAAATATCTAGGCGCAACAATCACAGTAGATAATGATATCACTGAGGAAATAAAAGGAAGAATCCAAGCCACAAATCGATGTATATACTCCCTAAACAACGTCCTTAAATAAAAAAACCTGACACGGACATCCAAAATAAAAATATATAAGAGTAATATTAGACCAATACTTACCTATGGAAGTGAAACATGGACAATGACTAAGGCGAACGAAGAAAAACTCAGACGTTTCGAACGCAAAACACTGAGGAAAATCTTCGGACCTCATTACGACCCAGATTCAACTCAATATCGAATTAGAACTAATGATGAACTCAAACGACTATATAATGACAGTGATATCGTCCAAGAAATAAAATCTCAACGTCTGAGATGGGCTGGCCACGTACAGAGACTCCGTGAAGAAAGATTGGTGAAACTGATATGGGAAGAGATTCCAGCAGGCAAAAGACCTTTAGGCCGCCCCCGCATGCGATGGAGAGACAACATCCAAAACGACCTGCTGAAAATGAACGTTCCTCTCGACACAAACCTGATGGAGGACCGAGAATATTGAAAGAGAGTAGTAGAGTCAGCCAAGACCTACCCTGGGTTGTAGCGCTAACCGAAGAAGAAGGCTCAAATCCGATCTCTACTGGAGTATTGCTCGCACATTTGGGGTTCAGCACCAAGGCATTCTCTTCGTCTTTTAGATTCCATTCAGAAAAGAGCCATTCGCTTGATAAACAGCTCAACTCTCACAGATACCTTTCACCCTCTAGAACATAGAAGAAGAGTTGCAGACCAGTCATGGCTCTACAGATATTTCCATGGCAGATGCTCCAGATAAATAAAAACTCTTGTACCACCATTGGCCACATTCGGCCCAAGAACTCGGCACGCTGATCAGTCTCACACATTTACTCTCAAGCTTGTCACTACAAGGACCAATCTTCATCAAGAATCCTTCTTTTACAGGGCTGCTACGGAATGGAAGAAGCTTCCAAAATCAGTTTTTCCAGAGAACTATGACCTGCAACTTTTTAAAAAGCGTGTCCACAATCATTTCATTTCTATAATCTCTTCCCCTTCTAATAGTCGCAGTGCAGGCCGTCCGCGGCCCAAACGATAGGTCTACCCTTTTTGCGACTATTTTCATAAAAAAAAAATGCCCCAATTAAGCGATGGCAACCTAACTGTAATAAGGATAACAACACCCAAAGGGTACACAAACCAAGCGGAATTGTTAATAAGGTCAGCTTATATGCCCTACGATTCCGCGGAAGCACCTCCAGCATCAGTCATAAGACTGACGGAATATGCCAAAGCGTAGGGGCTAGAACTCCTTCTGGGTGCCGATGCCAATGCTCACCACATAGCGTGGGGAAGCACTGACGTGAACCAGAGGGGGGAAAGCCTCCACGATTTTGTGCTTGGAGCACAACTCATTATTCTAAATGGAGGTAATGAACCCACCTTCTTGGACTGTAGAAGACAAGAAGTAATAGATATCACTCAATACATTCGACCCATATAAAGCACCAGGACCAGATGAAATATATCCGGTACTGTTACAAAAAGGTATGCGGGACCTAATTGGCCCCCTTACAAATCTTCTAAGGGCTAGTATCGCCCATAGACACATCCCAGAAGCCTTGACCAGAAACACAGTAGTGTTTCTGCCCAAGCCTGGAAAAAAACAGCCATGTGCTGGCCAAAGACTTTCGACCAATAAGCCTCTCCTCCTTCATATTGAAGACCTTGGAGAGACTGGTTGACAAACACATAAAAGACACGACTCTAACAATGCGCCCCCTGGCCGACCCCCAGTACGCGTGCCGGGAGGGCAGGTCCACGGAGTTAGCCATCCACCATCTGGTGGAGAGAGTTGAGGCGCAAATGGAGCACAAGGGCTACGCCCTGGGAGTCTTTATGGATATTGCTGGAGCTTTTGACAGCACTTCTAACAAGTCCATAAGGAAAGCAATGACCAACAAAGGGGTGGAAGCAAACCTTATTGATTGGACGGAAAATATGCTGAAAGGTAGAGTACTGACTGTCAGCAATAAAGAATATCAACTAAAAGGCCGCCCCACTGGTGGATATCCTCAGGGGGGCGTATTATAGCCTCTCTTGTGGTGCCTAGTGGTGGACGAACTATTAGTAAGATTAAAAGAAGCGAAAATCATCTGTCAACTCTCAAGAGCATCCTGATGATGGCACTGAGAATCACGGAAAACTGGTGCACGGAAGTTGGGCTAACGGTAAACCGTCAAAGACCGCAGCCGTCATCTTTACCAGAAAATACAAACCCGAACCCATTAGCCCTTTGAGGCTATGGAATCAGGAATTGAAATACTCCGCGTCAGTGAAGTACCTATGAGTACACCTGGATGCAAAACTGAAGTGGAACGTACACCTCGAAGTAAAGAGGAAAAAAATGTATGCCTCAATGTGGACATGCAAGAGAGCCATGGGAAAAACCTGATGTCTAAAACCGAGGGTAAGCCTGTGGTTATATCAGGCGGTATTACTACCGTCACTAACGTATGCAGCAGTAGTCTGGTGGCCAAGGATGGAAGGGGCCGGGGCTGTGAACCTGTTGAGAAGCCTGCAAGGGAAATACTTGCGGGCTGCAACGAGGGCAATGACCACCGCTCCTACAGAGCCCTCAACATACTACCTTTGGACCTCCTGATAAAAGATCGGGCCAGGAACACTGCATACAGACTAAAGTGCCAGGGGGGATGGAGGAGCAACGGGATTGGTCACACCAAGATAGAGGCCCTCCACAAACATCCCTTCACAATAAAATCGGACGAAATTTCGAAAAAAACCTAAATAGGGAAAAACTATAAAACAAAAATACCAACTAGAGAAGACTGGTTGAAGAAAACACCATTGACCAGCCCAGGAGTGAAACGATGGTACATTGATGGATCAGGGTACCAGGGACGCTACGGGGCAGGTGTGTTTGGAGCATCCTGCAACCACAGTGAAAGCATACCCCTGTGGAAATACGCCTCGGTGTTTCAGGCTGAGGTCTATGCTATACTCAGGTGCGCTATGCACTTGACAGAAAACAGAGTGACCAACAGTGAGATTGATATTCTCACTGACAGTCACGCGGCCATCGGGGCCCTCGTGAGTAACACCAACCAACATCATCGGTGGTGTGGGACTGCATGCAAGCCCTCACTGAGTTAGTGACGGTAAACAAATTCACTCTTATAAATGGCAACAAGGTAGCCGACGAACTGGCAAGAAACGGGACCCTGGTGGAACTAAGAAGCCAGTTGGTCGGATTGCCAATTGCCGAAGCAAAACATTTACTGAAACTAATCCTTGAACAAGAACATATTGCTCAGTGGAATGCAAATACTGGCTGCAGAACATCAAAACAGCTGATGAAAAGTCCTCTTCAGAAGAGGGCTGACGCACTCTGGACGATGGACCGGAGTAGACTAAGCAGCACGCTTGGCCTGCTGACAGGACACATCGCACTAAGGGCGCACCTCTTCAAACTTAAGCTAGTGGCCGAGAAAAACTGCCGACTATGCGGAGAGGAGGAGGAGAGCAGTATACACATTCTGTGTCACTGCCCGATGATAGCGGGGTACAGGTATCAAACCTGGGGCCGCATGATCATGGATCCAAGTGATCTAAAAGAGAATGGGCCAACAGAAATCCTAAGGTTTGCCAAAATCAGCGGACTAGAATTCTGATGCCCTGAAGACACAGCGGTAGTCACAGAGGATTAAAAGATCTAGGTGACATAGGTGCCAACCAAAGGCCCAACCGCAAGATTGTAATGTAATGTAGTCTAGTGTTATAGTTATTAGTTCTGAAAGTGCCTGTACTTTTTTTATTAAATTATGCAGGCCGCTTCTAGGATATATAAGCGGAGAATGGTTATGTAATAAATACATGCTTGCAACGTTGCAATATACCTTTGGTTTTGATGTTGTTGTGTATCTCAATTTTTTTTTTAAATTAGAAATATTCTATTTAATAATTGAGAGTTGCTCCGACCCGAAAATCCAATCTCTTACCTTATATGGGATTTAATTAGGGCAAACTATGCTGTTCTAAGCCATAGGACAACCTAGTTAATTTGATTTTATTCTCATAGCATAGCAGCCACTTGAAATTTATTTACCCAAATGGAGTTAATGTTTGTCAAACTTTAATTTGTTATCAATAGCACCAAGGAATTTAGTGTGTATTTTATTTTCTATGCAATTGTTATCTAAGAATATATTATCTAGTAAACATTTAAAGGTAATTAGGTTTGTGTTATTCAGGTTGAAGCATATGGAATTTAAGTAACATTAAGAATTTATATTTTGTAGATCTAAGGGTGATATTTTTCATTGCATCAACATTTTTATTACTCCATAGAATAGTGGTATTATCTGAGAAGAGAGTGAAGCGCCCTGTTACCTCAATATTTGTCATACAAATAGAACAATAATAAAATTGGCCCTAGTAGTGACCCTTTGATTTATTTCACAATGTTGTGACTTTTTAAGCAACATTCTAACTATCTACCTTCAACCAGATAAATAGGTTTTAATGTTAAACTCTTAATACCATAATGAAAGGGTTTGCTTGGAGGTACCTACTTCATGTTCAACACAATCGAATGCTTTGGGAAAGTCACAAACACAGAAGACTGCTGCTACAGCCCCGCCCCTGTACAAACTTGTGTTAACATTTTTTAGAAAAGGCATCTGTAGTACTTCTGAAATTTTGGAATCCGAATTGAAATTTTGACAGTAGGTATGTAGGTATATTATTTTCTTCGCAGAATGACAATAATTTTTTTTTACTATTCATTCAATAATTTTCGAAAACTGAGAATTATCTGAGCTGTATATTTACGATAGTGGTGAGAGAGGCGACCTTTTGGGCACTCCTTGTTCAGGGGTGAATTTTTCTGAATTTTGACTTTGGGAGAGAGAAAAGGCTATGGATTAAAAACATCTTATGGTCAGTATATCGTAGTTCATGTAGTTTGAAAAAGAAACCTTTATGCCAAATGCTTTGTCGATGTCTAGAAATATAGCTACTTTTCTGTCATTGTTTAATTTTGATGTTTCTGTTACGGATTGTGGTCAGCGAGTAGCCATTATTTGAAACCAAAGCGATGTATGATTTTTTTAGGTATCATCAAACACCCGACATATTGGCGGATAATTTATAGCCGCGGGTGGCAATTGGAGATCTTTGAAGTTTAGAATATTCGTGATAATTTCCCGAAAGAAATCATTCCTTCGGGAACATTTGGTTGTATTTATTTAAAAAACTACTGTGTCACAAAAATATAGTCTTAATGGTAGATTGTTTTTAGAAGTTGATGTTGAAAAATAAATAATGTTTATGATTCAAAAATAAAGGTGTTTTAGAGAAAAATATATATGTTATTCTTTATGTTGATGATCTTTTAATTTGTACAGGTGATGAAAATACAATGCTTAACTTTAAAAATTATTTTATGAAACATTTTAAAATGAAAGATTTAAAAGATGTAAAACTTGGGGATAAAAATTCAAAGATATGAAAATAAGATTACTTTGGATCAAAGCTGTTATTTGAAAACAGTTTTAAATAAATTCAATATGTCCGATAGTAAAGCTATAGAAAATAAAATAAATTACAGTAAATTAAACAGCGATGAGACATATGAAGCACCCTGTAGAAATGTAATAGGTTGCTTAATGTACGCGATGCTATGCACGCGTCCCGATCTTTGTATAGCAATAAATATATTAAGTAGATACCAAAGTTAATCTAATCAAGAATTGTGGACATGCTCAAAAAGGGTATTAAGGTATATTAAAGGTTCTGTAAACCTTAAACTTACTTATAACAGAAATGATAATTGTGTCAATGTTCTTGAAGGTTACGTGGATTCTGATTGGGGAAATAATGATCAAGATAGGAAGAGTACCACGGGGTATTTATTTAAAGCTTTTGGAAATTGTACAATTTCTTGGAATTCAAGGAGACAAAATTCAGTAGCTGCGTCTTCAACTGAAGCTGAATATATTGCTCTTTTTAAATGTGTTAAAGAAGCCGTATGGTTAAAATTAAATATATTATCACCGATCCCAATTTTTGAAGATAATACCAGCTGCATAAGTATAGCCAATAATCCCAAAAACCATAAGAGAACCAAGCATATTGACATAAAATATCATTTCTCTCGAGATCAAGTATTACAAAATAAAATAATCCTAAAATATATTCCAACAGGGGAGCAACTCGCAGATGCCTTCACAAAACCACTCCCAGCAGAAAAGTTTTGTTTTATAAGATATAATATTGGTTTACATGGTGGTGAGTAGGGTTTTCCTTACTTGTAAGTCAAATGACACTACCAATAATCAGTAAGTCGCCCCGGAGCGCTATGGCAAATAATAACAATAGCCATTATTAATGTTAATTCTTTTGTATATAATTTTGTAGTTAACTGAATAGTATAAATAAACTTTTATTCGTTTTGTTTTTGAGTGGGAGTGTCGAAAAATAAATAATGTTTATGATTCAAAAAATAAAACTCTTGATACTTACTAAAGCAGTTTAATAAAATAAACTGTTAGGTAAGGGAGACCACCCCTTAGATTGAAATCAATAAACATCTGGTGAACATATTTATCGGCCCTCTGCTTTAGTGAGAAAGGGTATTTCAAAATAATAAAAGTAATTTTAGTCTCTTGTAAATATTCATACTGTTCTGATCGACAATACAAAATAGAATACAAAGAACCAACCATACGTGTTTCATTTAAATTAACTATAACCTGCGCTTATAATTATCAATAGTTGAAGTATAGTTTAGTGAACATAGTGAATGTTTTTAGTGATTTTTAAATATAGAAAGATTAAAATAAATTGTTAAGTTTTTGTATTGAGTATTGTAAATTAATGAGCCCTAAATACTTTAAAATTTCAATATTATTTGCCAAAATAATGAGTGGATGTTAAATTAAATGTCCATTTCTGAATTGATAACTTGGTTTTTTTATTGGTTTTATTAGTTCTTACCTCATGTGTATACTTAATGTCCCTCCGGTTCGAAATCCTTTACCACACAATTCACAGACAAAGGGCATTTCTCCTGTATGGATTCGACTGTGATTAGATAACGATGCTGATTGCTTAAATGATTTACCACAAACAGTACACATGTGAGGTTTCTCGTTACTATGAGTACCCAAGTGCGCCTTTAGAGTGGCGTACTGAATAAAAGTCTTCTTGCAAATAAGACATTTGTGCGGTCGTTCTCCTGAAAATAAATTTTTGAAAATTGCTGCTCGTGTTTTTATCTGTTTTAAATTATATTAATTTTTTTAGGGATCCTTGATTATGAATTTAACTTTTATGTATTTTTTACCGATTTAAACTTATATTTTTTTATAATAGTATTCAGTAGCTCAGAACATTTCCTCAAGAGGCTACAAAGCCCACAGCAGAGACAATATTAAAAATTTATTTATCTTCAAGAAAATAACCCTTTTAAATTCAGAACATATAGAAAGCAAAAGTATGTTTATTAATCAATATGATAAAGATTTTACAATTCTAGATGCTCTTATTTATATTTTTTTGTTTACTAAATTTTTCTACCAATATAAAATACTATAATACAGTTTCACTTATTAGCGTCAGCATCAGTCGAGTGAGTGAGTGAGTTTTTGATTGAAAATAAAATTATTACTATCTAGTTTAATAACTTAAACATTTAAAGATATAGAAAGTTATTTAAAGTTATAAAATTCATCATGAAGATTGCTACAGAATTAATAAATAATTAGATCCGAATAACGTAAATACCTGTAAGGTGACAATCATTTTTTAAAAGTATTAAGTGACAAAAAACTTAGTAACCTAAAAGTGTTTACCTTGAGCCTAGTTAATAAATAAAAGTAACAGGTCAGTACTTAAGAAAATTGTGTAAAGTGCGATATTTGGGGAATTATCAACTTCAATAACATGAGTGGCGTGCCGACGTGTTCCTTATGCACTGATAATTTTATAGTAAACAGTAAACAAATTCGGTGTAATTTGTGCAATAAGTTTTTTCATAACGTGTGTGTCAGTATTTGCATTTCCGATTGCATTAATTTGTTTTGTTTCTGTGATGGGTGCAGTGGTGTTGCTGTGCAAAACTTAAAACTATCATCGAGATTAGATAGTCTTAAACAAAAAACAAATGATATATTGGAGCAAAGCAGGGAGTGTTTTAGCACTGTTAAAACATTACACGGTAAAGCTACGGATTCTTTTAAAATACAAAGTTGGAGTGACGTGGTAAAGGCTAAGATAATTAAACCAAAAAACTCACCGAAAAACAGCATAACCACAAAATTAGACATAACCAAAATAGGGGATCCGCAACAGTTAAAAATAGCCGGAGTCAGAAATACCGTGGCGATATTCAGATATTCAGAATACGAAAACGAAGAGCCGATGCAAAAACTACAAGAAGCGGCCCAGAACATCCTAGGGGACCAGTACGATATTCAAATACTGGAGTTTAAAAAACCAAAAATTGTTATTGTCAGGATCTATGAATAATACCTGATTGATTTAGATAAGTTTATCAACAATTTAAAAGATATGAACATTACAAATGAAATACCGTTTGTTAGGAAATATAAACCACCAAGAGAGGAGAATTTAAATGTTTTATTAGGTCTCAATTGAGGCTTTTAATTTTTCTATTAATCAAAGAAAATTGCGCTTTGGATGGGATTGCTTTCCAGTGTATGCATTGAATAGTGAGAACGTCAAACATAACGTTGATAGTTCGTTCGCTCAGCAAAAATCCCGATTTTTTTAAAAAATATTGAACATTAAACTAATATTTTTATTTATTGTGATATAGGAACACTGTATATTTACAGAAAAACATTAAAGAGTTATGATTTAAGTTAAATTAGTAAAGTGCCTTGTGTTACGCAAGAGTAAGTGTATTTTAAGAAAAAGATTACTGGATTATCCCGTAGAGTAAGTGTATATTTTAGCAAAATATTTCCTGGAATTTCTCGTACGTACATTTAACACATTTATCTAGAAGATTTAAAAAAAAAATTTATATTGTTTGTCGACTTGGAATTTTTTGACGTTTAATTTATTCCTGGCTATATACTACTATATACATTTATTTTAGTATAAATTTTATTTTATTATATTTGCTGGAGTTTCCCGTAAGCGCTAAATATATTTCCTGGAGGATTTTATATTTTTCATCATATCAAAAAATTTTTACATTTATGTAAGGTTAATTTTTTAATTTGTATGTATTTTATTTCAGTATAAATTGTATTATCTCATGGGAAGCTATGAGCAATAGTCGTACTGACTATAATCAAAACGATAGCGATAGATGTCGCCACCTATCATATCATGCTTCCTATGGGGGCGAAACCTGGACTGCGGATAGTCACTTTGCTACTTTGAATGTAAGGGGAGGATTGAATAATAAAATTAATGAAATTTACACGATGATAGAAGAAAGACGGATTGATGTTCTTTGTGTAAATGAAACCAAGCGAAAGGAAATATGAAACCACAACACATGGACCTTATACAGCCTACTGGTCAGGAGTTCCGAAAACCAGCAGAGGTTCTCAGGGCGTTAGTGTGATACTCTCTGCTAGAATGAATAAATGTGTGACTGACTTTCAATGTGTAAGTCCAAGACTACTCTGGGTGAGGCTAAAGGTTGGTCTTACTCGTATCTTTTTGCTAGGGGTTTATGCCCCACAAGATGCGCAGTGGAACCAATCTTTAAAAGCCCAAAAGAGAAGCAGGAGTTTTGGAATAGTGTGACAGATATTTTAAATAAGTGTAACCAGAATGAAAGAATTGTAATGTTGGGTGATTTTAATAGTTGGGTAGGAGTAAAGCGTGATGGATATAACAGTGTTCTGGAAATGTACGGTGACGGAAGAGTAAATGAAAACAGAGAAAGTCTACTTGAAGTATGTTTGGAGCGGAATCTTGTGGTAACAAACACAATGTTTAACCATAAAAGGATCCACTTGTACACAAGACAAGAAGGACACCAGAGAAGTATAATTAATTTTGTAATTGTGGTGGCGCCATCGTGTGCAGGAATCAAGTAGTGTACTAGAGCGTAAAAAAGTTGAGAATTTGCAAGAATAAGGTATAAAAGAGGAGTTCGTTAGTAAATTGACCAAAAAATTTGACAGTTTAGATGAAGCATGTGAGGTTGAAGAATTGTGGAAGCCATTCAAGGAAGGAATCGTGGATATTGCTATTGAAGTAAGCGGTGTAAGTAAAAGAAGGAAAGGATGCAGGTTACAGAAAATGTGCGTAGAGGTTCAAAAAGCAGTGTCGGAGAAGAAGAAAGCCTGGCTGGATTGGCTAGTTACAAAAGCCAATCAAAGAACGCAAAGGGCAATGATTGAGGATGTAAACAAGGCAAAGAATGGCTATAAATGGTTAAAAGGTGTGGCAAAAGAGGTTGTGGCAAGAAGTTGAGTGATAAAGATGAATTTAATAGAAGATTATCTGACGATTTCCAAAACAATATTGAACTTTTCTGAAAGTCGTTAAGAACCTCCAGAGGTAAAAATACTACCTCGCAAATAGAAAAAATCAAAAATCAGTTGTTTCTATGCAAAAAATCTTAAATATATTTATATTTTATGTAATTAATAAGTCCATAAGAACAGCCAGAGGTAAAAAAACTACCTCGCAATTGAAAAGAATCAGAAACCAAGATGGTAATATGTTAAAAGGAGAGGAATGCTTATTGAAGAGGTGGATGGAATACTTCGAAATTTTTTTTAAAAAAGAGGATACACAAGTACAGGCCCAATTCGAAGACATGAGTGAAAATTGCAATGAAAGTGAAATTACTACGACAGAAATTGTGGAAGCGTTGAACAGTATGAAATTGGGTAAAGCTGCTGGGTACGACAGGATAACAGTTGAAATGCTGAAGGCTGGACAAAACGTGGTAGCTAGTCTATTGGACCGCCTTTTTAACCTTTGTTGGAGAAGTGGTAGTGTACCAGACGACTGGTGCAAGGCCGTTATCGTGCCGCTTTACAAGGGAAAAGGTTCGCAGCAGGACTGTAAGAACTACCGAGGTATTAGTTCACTCAGCATAGTCGGCAAACTGTATGCAAAGATATTGATCAAAAGAGTAACGAATGAAACTGAGAAGATGATAGGGGATGTGCAAGCAGGATTTAGAAGAGGAAGGAGATGTATGGATCAGGTCTTTTCCTTACGAGGTATAGCCGAAAAATTCTTGGCTAGAAGGTCTATTGCGCTTTTATAGACTTGGAAAAGGCCTATGACAGAGTGGTGAGGAGTAAATTGTGGTCGACATTGTCAATGTATGGGGTGAGTGGTAGTTTAATACGAGCACTAAAATCAATTTACAAGGATTCCACTGCTTGTGTCAGGATAAACTGAGCTTGCACGGACTGGTTTAACATCGAAAAAGGTGTAAGACAGAGATGTGTGGCTTCGCCATGGCTGTTTAACTTATACATAGACAATTGTTTAAAATGTTTGAAAGAGAGTGCGTATGTATTGAAAATGAATGATTTAATCGTCAAATGCCTTACGATGATCAAGTCATATTAGCGTCATCTGAAGAGGAGTTGCAGGCGATGGTAAATGTTATATATGATGCCATGAAAATCAAAGGGATGAAAATTATATAGTTTACCATTTGCAAACTAGTGGGCTATGCTTAATTTCTATGACATAAATAAATTTAAGCAAAACGAAAGTTATGGTTTTTGAAAGAGAAGAAAGCTTGACAAACTGTAAAGTTCTAATTAAGGAAAAAAGAGTGGAATAAGTAAATGAATTTGTGTACTTGGGTTCGAAGTTTACGAGAGATAGAAAGTATGACAGTGACATTGATCGAGAGTGTTGGCAGGAAAACAAATGAGTGGGGCACTACATAGCTTTATAAGCAGCCAGAAAGTTTTAAAAAAAGGCACGTCTGGCTGTGCGGAGGAGTGTTGTTTCGTACACTTATGTATGGTAGTGAATGTTGGGATTGGCAGAAGAAGCATGAAAATAGGATTAATGCTGCGGAGATGAGTAGTTTGAGAACTATAGCCGGAGTGACTCGGTTGGATAAAGTAAGGAATAGTGAGATAAGAGAACGCTGTGGTGTAAAAGAAGATGTGGTTACAAAGATAGATAAAGGAATGCTTAGATGGTTTGGACACGTTGAAAGGATGGATGAAGGAAGATTGACGAAACAAATTTATAAAGCGAGTGTGAATGGACGGAAGTCGGTAGAGGTCGACCTCGGAGAACATATCTTGATCAGATCAACATTGTTTTGAGGAAAGGCCAGGTCAAGAGTACCAACAACCGACGAGCATGTATGGGAGCACTGATGAAAGTAGAGGAAGCAAAAGATGTGTGTAAGAACCGTAGCAAGTGGAAGGAAGTGGTCTCTGCCTACCCCTATGGGAAAAAGGCGCGACTTTATGTATGTATGTATGCATTTGTTAACGTTTAAGATGTTTTAAATGCTGGAAATATGGGCATATAGCGAACCACTGTAAGTACTATACGCTGGCAACCACAAATCGGACCAGTGTACAAGCAATAATATTTGTTGTAGTAATTGTAAATATGTAAGTAGTGTTTATAGATAAAAAATATAAATATTAACCACACATTTTTGATCGAAATTGCTCTTCCTATCGTCGAGAACTAGAAAAAATAAAACTTAAAAGAAAGTAGGAATAGCAACCATAGTATGTTCAAGAATATACAAGGTCTAAGGCAAAAAATCGACGATTTGCCACAGCTAGTGTTGATGTGTAGTATGCTATGTGTTAATGAAACTTCTATTACTAGTGATTTTGATGATAGTGAGCTGAGAATAAATGGCTATAATCATTACATAGCCTATACTGAAAGTTGTTGTACAGGAGGAACTATAATTTTTGTAAAATATCACATTTCTTGCAGTGGTAAAAAATATTGTTTGCCACGGGCATTTCTGGTTTCTTTGTTTAGATGTGCAGCTAAAATCAGAACATATAATTGTTGGAGCCCTGCATACAGTAGAGTAGACTTATTTTTTCAATTTCTGGAGGAATTGTTAGATGATATAATTACAGCTCATCAAAGTGTTTTTTTAGGAGATTTTAATATTCGGCTAGAGAGTGAGAATGCAAATAAAAATAAATTAACCAACATTGCGTCAGATGCAGAATTTACATAAATTGTTCAGGAGTGTACTCTAGTGACAAATACTAATACCCTAATAGATTTAATTTTGACAAATAACTACTCAAGGAAGTCACTGGTGACTTCAGACCATCGAATTATAGGTTGTTTATTACAGGTGGAAAATGAAGGTAAAAAAAAATCAGATAAAAACGCAAATTTAATGCGGAAAATATGGACAATATTGAACTCTACAGCAAAAATTGGGACTATTCATCAACGGATGTGAATGTTTTGCATGAAAATTTCATGGCAAATATTACCGGAACTGTAAATATAATAGTACCTTCTGAAAAAATTAAAACACATAAACGACCGTGGCTTAATAGGTTAGTAATCCAAGCGCGAAGAGACAAAGACGAAGCTTATAAGAAGTTTAAAATAACGAAATTAAATGAAGACTGAAATTTGTACGAGAAAAAAAACGTTTATCCCCGAGTTATAAGAAAGGAAAAGAAAAAATATTATGAATTAACTATCGATCAATGCAAAGGGGACAGCAGGTGTAAGCATTAAACAATTTAAAAAAACGGTAATGAAACTAAAAAACAAGTCAACAGCTGATATTTGTAATGTTAAATTTTTAAAAATTGCTTTTTTGCACTTGGATATCCTTTACTTCACCTGATTAAAACATCCCTTACAACAGGAAAAGTTCCAAAGAAAATTAAAACCAGTGTCATTGTGCCTATCCCGAAAGTGTCTAGAACAAATAAACCAGCTGAATATCGACCCATTAATTTTTTATCGGTAATGGACAAGATTCTGGAAACTGTAATATGTTCACAATTACGACAGTTTCTCGAGGTAAACAAGTTATTATTTGAAGGTCAATCGGGATTTCGGGAAAAACATTTGTGTGAGTCAGCACTACAATATGTTCGTTCTAAATGGCGTTCGAATGTTCATAATGGGGATGTTGTGTTAAGCGTTTTCATTGACCTTCAGATTGCGTTCGAGACCATTGATAAGAGAAGACTGATCCATAAATTGCAGGCCTACGGAATTACAAACAATGCACCTATTTGGTTTGACTACCTGAAAGATCGTGTGTCTTCAAATCCGGTTAGATCAGAGTACCGTAGGGCAGTATCTCTTGTGTTTGTGCTATATGGCAATGATTTAAATCAAGTTTATTTGCAGACGATACGTTGATTTGTGTTTACGGGAAGGATCAGTTAGTTGATACTATGAACTCAAAACTTGACATTTTGTATAGCTGGTCATGTGTAAATAAATGTAAAAAGACAATGTACATGGTTTTTGGATCTAAGCAGAATTGTGATAAATTTCTAGAAAATAATTATGATATTAAGATAGATAATAGCCTAATTGAAAATACATCCAATATGAAATATCTAGGGGTTGTTTTGGATTATCAGTTCAATTTTTCGTTACATGTAGATCATATTAGTAAGAAAATTGGAAAAAAAGAGGATTTTTTAGGAGAATAGCTGAAGTCTTCTTGTATATAATACCATTATGTATCCCCATTTCAACTACTGTTTTTCATTATTGTTATCTTGTACAAAGGCTAACATTCAGAGACTACAGTTGCAACAAAATAAAGCTATATGAACTATATTATTCTGTACATGTTAAACTCCTATTAATTTAATACTTATAACACTTGAATGGCTTCCACTACAGCAAAACGTGGAGATGTCTAATTTATTATTTATTTTTAAAACAAAAAAACAATTATTGCCTGAATATCTGCAGGAATATCTTATTCCAAAGTCCAAAAAGCACTCACATAATGTTAGATCACGTGACACTTTTGACATAGAAATTGCCAGAACATCTCAGATGCAAAAATGTCTCTTTAGTGATGGCTTAAGACTTTTTAACACATTACCCACAGAAATTAAAAATGCAAAGACTGTAAAACCAGTAAAGATTCTGTTGTGTACATGTACATTTAAAAACTATTTTTATAAGTTTTATAGTATTATCACTTGCATCACTATATATTTAAAAAGTTTAAAATTACTGTATATTTATTTTTTTTAAAGCAACATAATGTATGGTTGTTAATTTTAGGAATGCGCGCCGGCGCCGACCCCACCAGGCGTAATAGGGCTTGTAGGTATGCTGTGTGATGAGGTGTGGACAGCTTCCCCGCCGGAACCTCTTTTGCCTCGGATATACTTGCTCTAGGACGGCGTCGTCTTACTGCGTAGAGATGTTGAATCCTTCGATAACTCAGTAATCGCTGGCTCGATCTGTCTTTTTACTCCAGTAGGCTAACGGGTTTACTGCCTTTTATCGCCGTGAATTGGTATTTTCACACAAAATAAAACAAACACGTGTCATCGATAATATATTGTTAATTTTAATACATGGAGCTTACAGTTTAAAAGCCTCCTGTATCTTTAGAATGATTTCACTGGTTACTAGCTTTTGTTTGATGTATTTTACCTTATTATTTACCGTGTGGTGTTTTTTTAAGTATTGCTCTAAACACTAGAGGTTATACCTCGGCTGAAGATATGCGAAGCGCTGTGCTCTGCATTGCTTGAAGTTCGGAAAGCGAAAGAGACTCGAGAAACCGGAACCGTTTCGATTGTGGCTTCTCGTTTTAAATTAAGCGTTTTTGATCGGTCACTGTGACCGTATAACAGCTTGCTAAGAATTGCGCGCAGCGATTGGAATGTTCTGGAAGTAACTGCACGTGTTCGTAATATGATCTATAAATAGCACGGGACCATTTGTTTATAGGAAAGCTAATTTCCACCTAATGAATGCAGACTTTTAGTTGATTTTTGTCGGCGTCAGGGCCGTACTGAGTAGTTTTAAAAATCAAGGAATTTCTCAAAGAGGAATTGAACAGTTGGAAGTACTGATTTCCAACAAGGAAGTATTTCCAACAAGGAAGTAGCTTTAAAGCTAAGAATAATAAACATTTCATTTCATTTCAGATAGTGTGTGCTGTTTATGCTATCATAAATTTGATACTATACCTGTATGAATCCGTTTATGAATCAGAACATGTTCAGCCCTTGTAAACCTCTTATCACAGATATTGCAAGAATAAGGTCTGTTTTTACTATGAACTGCTAAATGTTGGTTTAGATTTCTTCTAGAACTCAACACTTTTCCACATATTTCACATTTAACGCCAGGTTTTATTTTAAAGGCATCTTCTTTATCAGATAAGGATTTTTCTATGTCAGATTCTGAAGAATCTGAGTCTGTAACGAATGTTAAATCATCTGTACTAACCATTTCATTTTCTTCAGGTTTTTCAGGTTCAGGTAGAGGTTTGGGGTTGCTGTCAATCAATACAGCAGACACCACTTCATATGTCTGACCTAAAGGAACTACATCTGTGACAACCTAAAATTGTATCAATTATTTAAAATACATTTAAACTCCAACAGCACAAAACTGGCCTGTTTTGCCATTTTTTATGTGCTAAAGTGAAATAGCTGAAAATGTAACATAAACTTTTCCGATGATATAATTTATATATATATATATTATTTCTTTTCTTGGGTTTGTGGTTACAAAATGAAAATATATAATTTAACGTTTCGCCCCTTGATTGGAGCTTTATCTAAAACTGTTTATTGATAAATTGGAAATGTTAACAATTTTTAATTTACAAACACATTTAGTTGGTTTCATATAAAAACTTATATTCAAACGTATAGAAAACAAGTATATACCTTAGAATAAATTTCTGATATACGAGTGAAATTGAAAAAGTTTGCTTTTATTTTTGTTTTTCTTTAATGCATTAATTTATTTAAACTATGTTAAATTTGGCTAAGATTTTTTATGTTTTGTTTATCATTTACTGTAATTTTTTCTTTTTTTATGTGTATCATTTCTTTAAATGTTAATTTGTGATAATTTGAGTCTTGTACCAGTATTTTTGTATTTTTAAAGTCGAATTCATGTTTTTCTGTTATTTCATGTTAATGTAAAGCTGTAGATGCATTTTTTGTATATTTGTGACCGTTTAGACGACTTTCTAGATATTGGGTTGTCATATATGTTGATATAGCTGAAGTTTTAGCATTAGGAAAAAAATTTGCTCTTCCCATAAACAATGAACATAAACTGCTATAGTCAGAATACATAGCCTCTATAGAAACCGCAATTTTTGATAAACCAGAACACATAAAAGACGAAATTAGAACAAAGTCAGTCAATGTTATCACTAACCACAAAATTAAACCCCAACACCAAAAAACTAAGAAATACAATAATTTACAAAAAAATATTCAAAAACGACTAAATAAAACTAAACAATTCATTAAAAGCAACACACAAATAACAATATTACAACCAGATAAAAAAATTGAACGAAATCATAAATGACCAAAAAGTTTATAAACAAATTAGATCGGATAAATCAAAATCTTTTCAAGATAAAAACAATCAATTCATTAAAAAATTACAAAATAACAACTCCATTAATAAAACTGAAGCTAAAAAGTTATAAATTAATAACGCTTTGCAGCAAAAATGTATGGACTACCAAAACTTCACAAACCGGCTGTACCCTTACGACCAATAGTATCATATATTCAGTCCCCCTTTTATAAACTATCAAAATACCTATCTATTAATCAATCAATATTCCCATCATTCCATGGCGGAACATAGGGCCTCAACAAAGTTTCTCCAACGGACTCTATTTCTGGCATAGAAGTCATCCTTTTGTTCAGTGGTGGAGGTTTCAGTTGGAGCATAGCACTGAATCACTGTGACTTTCCTAATTTTAGATTGGCGGGCTATTATTATGCTGTCGGAGATCGGTTTCCAGTTTATTAAACATTTCCTGAAATCTTTGCTTAGCAGTAATCCCTACCCGCTCTCGTGGTTTTCACCTTCCGGCTTCCCGGAATAGATCAGTAGTTCGCCATTGGTGGTTGTAAATTCACCGGAGCCGTTCCATCTTGTCTCACTCAAGCCAAGAAAGGTAAGTTTGTAGTTGTTTATTTCTCGGGCTACTTGTGCCAGCCGCGCTGGTTCCATCATTGTCTTTACATTCCAACATTCGAATCGTGTCCTTGATTTCAAGCCAAAAGTCGTCATCGTCATCCGCTTATCATTTGCTTCGGTTTCAGCAATCGAGAATTTGAGGTATGCAGATGATTAGTCTACAGCACCCGAGTCTGATGCTTCCAGACAAGCCTCAGATAAAAACTCGATAGTTTGGTAGTTAGTAGAGATTTAATTCTACTATAGTTAGATATGGTTATACCGCCAATATTCGGTCGCCAGAGCCTCGTCGGTTATCTAGCAGGGTACACCGGGTGGTACGAGACCACCACTCGGGTAGGTAAGGTTGACATTTCAGCGACTTGGCCTATCTATAGATACAATAAATATTCCAAATAATTACAAAATCATATCACTAGATGTTATCTCAATGTATACAAACATACCAAATGAATTAATAACAAATATTTTAAAATCAAAATGGGACTTACTAAAAAAACATACAACTCTATCGTGCAATGAATTTACAGAAGCAATATTACTAATACAAAATTATTTTCAATACCAAAATAAGTTTTTTTAACAAATAGATGGATGTACAATGGGTTCTCACATCTCCTCAACCTTGGCACTACTAATAATGGAATATCTTGAAGAAAATGTACTACAAAATTTAGATTTCAATGTATTATTTTTTTAACGTTTTGTTGACGATTGTATAACTGCATTCAGTCAAAGCTAGAAAGTTTTTTAGTACTGATCAACTGTTGACGACGTACAAGGCTCAAATCTGACCTCTACTGGAGTATTGCTCGCACATTTGGGGTTCAGCACCAAGGCATTCTCTTCGTCTTCTAGATTCCATTCAGAAAAGGGCCATTCGGTTGATAAACAGCTCAATTCTCACAGATACCCTTCACCAACTAGAACATAGAAGAATAGTTGCAGACCAGATATTACTCTACAGATATTTCCATGGCAGATGCTCCAGAGAAATAAAAACTTTTGTACCACCACTGGACAGGATATTTCAAAAGGCGTTGGATGAATGTGACGAGGGGATATCTGTCAATGGGATTAATATCAACAATCTGAGGTATGCGGATGACACGGTTCTTGTTGCCGACTCACTGGAAGGATTGCAGGAACTGGTAAGCCGCGTGACGGCTGCAAGCTCAGAGGCCGGACTTAACCTGAACGTGAGAAAGACAAAGTGGCTAGCAGTTAGCAAATCAAACAATGTAGACGGACACCTGACAATTAACGGTCAACGAATTGAGCGAGTAGAAACTTTTAAATATCTTGGGTGTCAACTAAATGAGAAGTGGGACGGCATACAGGAGATTCGTGCCAGAATAGAACACGCTCGTGCTTCGTTCCTGAAGTTGCGTAAGGTACTTTGCAGCAGAAATTTAAGCTTGCCTCTGCGCGTCCGAGTGCTTCGCTGTTACGTGTTCAGCATACTGTTTTATGGAATGGAAGCTTGGACTTTGACAGATGCGATGTGCAAAAAATTGGATGCCTTTGAAATGTGGACGTACGGAAGGCTATTAAGAATCTCCTGGGTAGAAAGAGTGCGTAACACCGAGACAAGCAGCTGGAAGTTCTGTTTACACTAAAAAAGCGCAAACTGGAGTATTTTGGTCACATCTTAAGAAATAAAGTATCGAAAAGTATCGACTTTTAAAGCTTATTATAGAAGGGAAGATCAAAGGACGAAGAGGCCCGGGTAGAAGAAAGATATCCTGGCTAAAAAACTTAAGACAATGTTATGGAGTGAGCACTACCACATTGTTCCGCCGAGCTGTAGACAAGGTTCAGATAGCGCTGATGATTGCCAACGTCCAAGGAGGACAGGGCACCTAAAGAAGAAGAAGACCACCACTGGCCACATTCTGCTGAAGAACTCGGCACGATGATCAATCTCACCCATTTACTCTCAAGATTGACACTACAAGGACCAATCTCCATCAAGAATCCTTCTTTTACAGGGCTGCGATAGAATGGAACAAGTTTCCAAAATCAGTTTTTCCAGAGAACTATGACCTGCAACTTTTTAAAAAGCGGGTTCACAATTATCTCCTTTCTATAATCTCTCCCCCTTCTAATAGTCGCAGTGCGGGCCGTCCGCGGCCCACATGATAGGTCTAACCCTTTTTGCGACTATTTTCAGTAAAAAAAAAAAGCAATAATATGTTGCACGCATTTAATAATTTTCATCCAAAACTCCAATTTACCATTGAAACAGAAAAAAACAAAACAATAAATTTTCTAGATATAACGTTAGTAAGAAGCAACAACAAAATACAAACCAAATAAAATAAAAAAGAGACATGGTCTGGCAGATACCTTCATTAAAACTCCATTCATCCAAATTCATCCAAAAAAATGGTATACAAATATAGAATGAAACAACGCATCTACAAGTTTTACAACAACACCCAAAAAAACCTCACAAAAACTGGAGTAGACCCAATTAAATTCATAGCCATGCCATACACCCACCAACTTTCAGAAAAACTAAAATACATATTTTCCCAACATAATATAAAAGTATGCCATAAAGCTCAAAACACCTTATCCCAATATTTACCCAAGTAAAAAGCCAACAAAAACCATTAAAAAATCGAACAATGTATACTCTGTACCATGCTTAAATTGCCCAAAAAAATATGTAGGTATGACAACCCAATATCTAGAAAGTCTTCACAAATATACAAAAAATGTATTTTCAGCTTTACATAAACATTAAATAACAGAAAAACATGAATTCGACTTTAAAAATACAAAAATACTAGCACAAGACTCAAATTATCACAAATTAACATTTAAAGAAATGATACACAAAAAAAAGAAAAAAATACAGTTAATGATTAACAAGACATAAAAAATCTTAGCCAAATTTACCATAGTTTAATTAAATAAATGCATTAAAGAAAAACAAAAATAAAAGCAAACTTTTTCGATTTCACTCGTATATCAGAAATTTATTCTAAGGTATATACTTGTTATCAATATAATATGTTTTATATACATTTGAATAAAGTTTTTATATGAAACCAACTAAATATTGTGTAAATTAAAAATTGTTACATTTCCAATTTATCAATAATAATTTTGGATAAAGCTCCCAATCAAGGGGCGAAATGTCAAGTTAAGTAAATTATATATTTTCATTTTGTAACCACAAACCCAAGAAAAGAAAAAAAAAAAATATATATATATATATATATATATATATATATATATATATTATTTGATACCATTTGATTTTTTTTAAAATAATAATAATTATAGTAAAACTACATAGTTCTGTTAGTAAGAATGTCAAGAGCATTATTTATGATCTTTAAAACATTACTGCAAAATCTTTTTAAATAAATTCTGACCATAGATTTTGCTATTTTGTATAGCGTAAAAAAGAAAATCATGTATTAAAATTTAAAAATTTGCCACAAACTAGGATGTACTAGAGCAATCCATAAGGATTCCTAGGATTTCACTTAAACAATCTTGAATATTGTAGCAAATCAAACTTAACACAGTTTCATACATTAAGAACCTGACAAAACTGTCTCGACACAAGGCATTTTATAAAAAAATTAATGAAATAAAGAATAATACCTGTGCTAATTCTCCATTAATAATGTTAACTTCTTCCATAGATTGTATTGTATAAATTGCAGGTTGATTTCTTTCTTTTTCTTTAAGTTTGTCCTCTAAAGCTTTTCTTAGTTTAAAATCATTTTCCACTGTAGTTACTTTGAACTTATGAAAACTAAGCAGAACTTTTAAACACTTTGTACAAATATTTTTTGGTAATCTATCACCTTTTTTTACCTAAAAATTTTGTTATTACGATCCACTTTCAAACAACAAATTTTTAATTAATTACCTCTACAGAAACACAAGATTTTAAAATTGAAGCATAGTCTGTGGAAGAAGGTTTATGCAGGTCAAATATATCTTTTTCCGCTTGCTCTTTTAGACAAGTTCTACACATCTCATCCGACAAATTAATTTTTTCATTATCCATGTTAACGAAACTATTTTAGCTATTATTTTTAACTATCCCATTAATTAAAATTGTTTTGTAAACATGTAGCTTTACTTTGAGGTTATGTTTCTTTTATCTTCTTTTTCTTTGGAGTATATATTTGGAATGTGATAAAAAGTTCGTTTATATGTACAGACATTGAGCGAGTCAGACAAAATATTATTTAATACCCTGGATAAGAACTTATATCCACTATCTACCGTAACATGCCCTCGCACAAGCTGGCAGACACAGGCCGTGCCCGAACGGTATTCACGGAAAGAATACTTTATCCTCGCGGTCTGTACCTGTCTGAGAGCATCATCGGGGTAGTGTTATTAATATTAATAAAGTATCGGAACCGTACAGACATTTTTTATTTTCGGGCGCATTGGAGTCATGGACAACGAGAAACTCATAGATGCCGTGAAGGAATATAAATTACTTTACGATTACAGTGATAAAAAATATAATGATAATCAAAAGAAGGATGAGGCGTGGAACAAAATTGGAATAAAACTAAAAATTAATGGTAAATACTTATCTACTTATTTATTTTTATTTAATATAGGTAACTAAACTAACATTGTTATTCGAAGTACCTAGGTAAATATAGTCGTTAATACAGCTTTTAGTAGAGATAAATTATTAAAATAGGCACACCTAAATCATTCTTTCTTCATCATGACAGCAGCACAACGTTGAGTGCCGGTAGTGGGTACCAATAGGGAAAAATCACGTAACGCGAGATGGCGCTGTGAATGTTTTGGAGGTGAATTAAAAGGTTGCTCAAACTCGAAACAACTTCTTCGATATCCCCGTTTTAAACTATACTTGGCGACGATAACTTTTAACTGGAATTTGCAAACCTTGTTTCGCCTAGCTTTCATGAATTTCATTACATTAGCAATTACCTCTTTCGTTTCCGAAAAGTAGTTCTTCTTATCGTTCGGTATGCCCATTTTAAATTTGTGTACTGAATAAAAAGAACTAGAGCAGCAAAAAGCACTAACACAAACACACTACATCTTAACCTGGACTACTTCTTTCTAATCATCAAACAGGGCTGTTTGGTAAGTATTTGAAATGTATAACAAAGTTCAAAGCCAGTCACATGTAATTGCCATTGTACCTACTTAGAAGTACCAGTCATGTTTTTCAATGATTAGCCCATTTTTTTTAGCATTTTATCTGTCCATTTGCAATTCCTGCTTCGGGTATATTTATGGCAGAATAAGGACTCTACGAACGCATTATTGTCTCCTTCGATGACACCATCAGGACTGTTCTTCTTCTTATAGTGCATCTCCTATCGGAGGTTTGCTATCATCACAGCTATCCGGACCTTATTTACTGCAGCTCGGTAGAGTTCAACTTTGCTACAATTAAACCAGTCCCTCAGGTTTTTAAGCCAAGACACACGGCGTCTTCCAATATTCCTCCTTCCACCAATCTTTCCCTGAACTATCAGCTGGAGAAGTGCGTATTTGGGTCCTCTCAGTATATGACCTAGATATTGAAGCTTTCTCTTTTTTATGGTGTTAATGACTTCACCTTATTCATCCGATTTAGGACTTCCACATTAGAGATCTTTTCTGTCCAGAGGATACGCCACATTCTACGGTAGCACCACATCTAGAAGGCTTGTAGTTTGTCTGTGTGATTCTTCCACTCCATACAAAAGCGCGGAAAACACGTAACAACGCAGCATCCTGATCCTAAGTCCAATCTTGATATCTCGACTGGTAAACAACTTTTTTATTTTCGTTAATGTTGACCTGGCTATCTCTATTCTCGTTCTTATTTCTCTTGTTTGGTCACCCGATTGTTTTATCCAGGCTCCCAGGTATTTGTATGACTGCACATTCTTTATCAAGATGTCTGCTACTGACACGTTTACATGGTTGTGATTTTGGGGGAACTTTGCAACTACCACTTGGTTTTCTTAAGATTTATCTTTAGACCGTATTCGTTACATCGATCATTTAATTTCTCTAGAAGATGTTGTATGTCTTTATGATTGCTCGTTAACAAGACGGTGTCATCAGCATATCGCATATTATTTATAAGCTCTCCGTTAATAACTATCCCTACCGATTCTTCTTGCAAGGTTTCTTCAAAAATGGCTTCGCTATACAGGTTGAATGGTATTGGCGATAGGATGCATCCTTGTCTTACACCACGATGGATTTCCATTTTCTCTGTTGGCTGGTTTTCTACCTTTGTATTCGCTCTTTGGCCCCAGTATAGAGTGCTAATTATTCTCACATCGTCAATGTTTTTACTGACGAGTAGCTGATGTAACTTGTCATGTTTTACTTTATCAAAAGCTTTCTCAAAATCGATATAACTTGCAAACACATTTTGGACATATCGAGACAGCGCTGGAAAAAAACGTTTATCCCAAAGAGCGCCTCTCTTGTTCCAAGTCCTTCGCGGAATCCAAACTGCGTGTTGCTCATGTCCTCCTCAAGTTTTCTGTATATTCTTTTATGGATGATCTTTAAAAACAGCTTTAAGGTGTGACTCATGAGTGTAATAGTCCGATAGTCTGAGCATTCTCTTGGGTTTGGTTTCTTAGGTATAAGTACAAAAGTAGATGACAGCCATTGCTTAGGGATTTCTCCCCTATCATAAATGTTGTTAAAGAGGTCCAGAAGAATATCTATCACATTGTCATCAAAGAGTTTGACAAGTTCTATGGGTATTTGATCAGGACCAGCAGCTCTGCCGGGTTTCATAGTTTCCAAAGCATATTCTATTTCTGATCTTAATATTTTTAGGTGTACGTTGCTTGATTCTAAGACCGGCCTTTGGAGGTCTTTCATCGTAGAATAGAGAATAGAGAGGTATATTTTCCACCTCCTTAGCTTGTCAGTCAGTAATTATACGACCGTCTGTATCCTTAATTATGCTACCAGCAGTTTTGATTTTGTTACAACCAGCCATCTCCTTTATCTTTTTATGCATGTAGAAGCCGTCAAATTTACTCTCTAGTAATTCTATTTCCTCTTTGGCTTCTTTTATTCGTTTTTGTACTATTTTATGTATTGCCTTATATTCCTCCACTTTGTCCTTGCTCTTTCTTCTCTCTTTCATAAGATCCAGGATTTCTGATGTTATCCAGGGTTTTTTCTTGGTTCTTTTGCTTATTAAGTGTTCTTTGGCTATTGTTTCTAATCGTGTTTGCATCTGTTCCCACCTTTCATCCACGCTGATTACGTTTAGTTTCCTTCTTAACTGAATTATGGATTTTGGGGTCCTCAAGAAGTTTCATATCGACAAAATTGTTTTGACATTTTGTTATCTTCTTCATCCTGATACTAAGTTTAGCTATTACTGGGTTGTGATCGGAATTAATGTCAGCACCTGTATATGTTTTTGTAGCCTTCACTGAGTTTCTATAGCGGTTGTTGATGAGTATGAAGTCTATTTGGTTTCTTACCGTTTTCCCGGGCTATCCGCAGGAGATTTCAAGGTATACAATCTGCGTTCTGGTAGTTTGAAAAAGGTATTTGATATCATAATATTCTTGTCTTGACAGAACTCTATTAGTCGATCACCTCTATTATTCCTCTCTCCTAGGCCAAAACTCCCTATGTTTTTTTTATGAAAATAGTCGCAAAAAGGGTAGACCTATCGTGTGGGCCGTGGACGGCCCGCACTGCGACTATTAGAAGGGGAAGAGATTATAGAAAGGAAATGATTGTGGACACGCTTTTTAAAAAGTTGCAGGTCATATCTCTCTGGAAAAACTGATTTTGGAAGCTTATTCCATTCCGTAGCAGCCCTGTAAAAGAAAAATTCTTGATGAAGATTGGTCCTTGTAGTGTCAAGCTTGAGAGTAAATGTGTGAGACTGATCAGCGTGCCGAGTTCTTCGGCCGAATGTGGCCAATGGTGGTACAAGAGTTTTATTTCTCTGGAGCATCTGCCATGGAAATATCTGTAGAGCAATGACTGGTCTGCAACTCTTCTTCTATGTTCTAGAGGGTGAAGGGTATCTGTGGGAGTTGAGCTGTTTATCAAGCGAATGGCTCTTTTCTGAATGGAATCTAGAAGACGAAGAGAATGCCTTGGTGCTGAACCCCAAATGTGCGAGCAATACTCCAGTAGAGGTCGGATTTGAGCCTTGTACGTCGTTGGTTTAAATGTATTTTCGGACATTGTGATGGGATGATTTAAGGAATTCACTTTCTTGGAAAACGTGGCACTTTGTGTTTTTTGGGCGTTGAAGCAACCTGTTCCTGCCCGAGTCTATTTGTATCATTCACCGAAAGTGATCGATAGGTTGTGAAAGTTGAGACAAGTGTGCTATAGTCTGCGAAACTGTAAATCGGTTTCGTGGTGGTTTTCAAGAGGTCGTTAATGTGTAAAAGAAATAAGGTGGGGGACAGGATGGAACCCTGGGGGACCCCGGCATTGGTTTTAAACGCATCAGAAGAAATACCGTCAACTGTCACATGTAAGGAGCGATCTTGCATAAGCCATTGGCGCAGTTTGGTTGAGAGACCGTAGGCAGATAATTTACTTAACAATGCCTGGTGCCAAACGCGGTCAAAGGCTTTAGATATATCCAAGGCTATTGCACGGGATTCACCAAACTTTTCAATAGTGTTTGTCCAGAGCTGAGTGACATAAGCCAGCAAATCTCCAGTAGACCGAAGTTGTCGAAATTCATATTGTCTGTCATGAATTATCTCAAATTTCTCCAGATATTTGATTAGTTTTGTGTTAATCGCTTTTTCCATAACTTTGGATATGACTGAGAGCAATGCAATAGGGCGATAATTCGCAGGAATAGTCTTCTTTCCTTTTTTTGGTATCGGTTGGACTTTGGCGTTTTTCCACATGGACGGAAATACTCCTTTGCTGTATGATAACTTGAAGAGTCTACAGAGCACAGGTCTTCAGGACAATTGTCGGAATTCCATCTGGTCCTACTGCCTTATTAGAGTCAAGATTTCGTAGGATTTTCCTGATGGTGCGATGGCGGATAGCGACCTCAGGCATTGATGCGTTTATTCTAGGTATCGTGTGTGCTTCAACCTTGACTTTGCCCACTTTGGCGTTAAAATCTTCCATTACTACTGTAATATAATTGCTCTTTATGCTTCTAAAAAATGTATCTAGCTCAGCATAAAATTCTTCAACTTCATCATCTTCCTTCTCAGCTGTTGGTGCATATGCCTGTATTATATTTATCTTTCCAGTGCGTGTTGCCAGCTGGAGCATCATGACTCTGTCTGAGTATGGTTGTAAAACTCATAACGGAGCCTGTAAGATTCTTGTCCACGATTACTCCAACTCCATAAAGATGCTTCGCTTCATTATTTCCCGAGTAATAGAATGTACCGTTGCTTGTTGAGCAGCTTCCACTCCCTGGCCATCTGACATCACTTACTCCCAAAATGTCTATATGTAATCTCAACATTTCCTTTACAATGTTGTCTAACTTTCCTGGTGCAAAGAAACTTATTGCATTCCACGTTCCGATCTTTATATTGTTTGTTCATGCTCTCATAATCTTGTTCTCCACTGTTCCCGCCGGAGATCCGATTGGGGAACTTTTGACTCCGGAATATTTCGTTTTGAACCTTTTCATGATTGTTGTGTACGATATTACTAAGGATTCCTTTACGGTCTTTAATGCACTGGTTTCTCTTTGCCTTCTGCATCCCCATGCCGTTAATCATTTCTTGATTCCTCCGCCTTTATGTCTGATTTCTCATCCCTAGGACAAGTGAGTGCCCTTACTCTTAATGGCTCCTCCACCCGAAGCTGTTGGCCAATTACTTCTTGTGATAGTTTAAATTATATTTTAAATATCTTCCACTCCCAAATTTATTACACTGCTCAATACGGTTAAAAATTCTTTTATTTGGTCAAACCACGCGATTTTTGTGTTTGAATTTGATTATCAATTTTTTATACCACCCCACTTTATATAAAATTACTTGTAATGATAAAATAAATCGTATTTTAGATATCTCACTCACTCCCGAAATTATTACACTGCTCAACACGGTTGAAAATTATTTTATTTGGTCAAAACATGCGATTTATGTGTTTCAATTCAATTTTCAATTTTTACACCACCCCACACTATGAGAAATTACTTCTAGTGATATTTTGAATTATATTTTAGATATCTTGTTCACTCCGGAATTTATTACACTGTTCAATACGGTGGAAAATTCTTTTATTTGGTTAAACCACGAGATTTATGTGTTTCATTTCAATTATCAATTTCTTACCCCATCCCGCTCTATAAGAAATTACTTCTAGTGATAAAATGAATTATATTTTAGATATTTTATCCACTTCCGAATTTATTACACTGCTTAACACAGCTCAAAATCATAATTATTTAGTCAAAATTCGAACTTTCTGAGTTTTAATGGAAGTACGAAATTCTTACATCACCCCACACTATAAAAAATTACTTCTAGTGATAAAATGAATCATATTTTAGATATTTTATTCCCTCCCGAATTTATTACACTGCTTAATACAGTTCAAAATCATAATTTTTTGGTCAAAACTCGAATTTTTTGAGTTTTAAAGGAAGTACCAAATTCTTACACCACCATTACTCGTATGTTAACATGGCGAAAATTTCAGCATTATTTTAGGGTAAGATCGATAAATAAATTATTATAATTATTGTTACCAGTTAAAGGTATATCGTGCATATTCAGTGTGTACGATTTCTTAATTTGAAACGATTTTTAAAAATAACAATATAATTATACTCAACGAGCTCTCCTGGAAAATATGGACAAATTTGAGAAAGGCCTACTATCGTTTGTTCATCAAGGGCTTGAAATATTTTCATAGAGAAAGTAGATGATTAATTCGATTCAGATACCCCCGAACAAAATTTGAACGCAATATCTCCTATAGGGTGACCAAGAAATTCAAATCTTGATATTTTCGCTTTTTCGATAACCTGTATTAAAACCTCGAAACGATAGTACTGAAATTGAAAGATAAATAATGAAATATTGGTGTCTTTAATATACCCACTGTAGACCATTTGGGGCCCAAAGCTAAAAACTGTAAAGGGGTCCTATACCGGGGGGTCTGGGGGGTATAATATACCCCCAAACAAACGGAGAGTCCAGAGACCACAACACTACAAAACACATGCTGTATTTTATCACTAGAAGTAATTTCTTATAGTGTGAGGTGGTGTAAGAATTTCGCACCTCCTTTAAAACTCAGAAAGTGTTTTTACCAAAAAATTATGATTTTGAGCTGTATTGAGCAGTATAATAAATTCGGGAGTAAATGAAATAAATGAAATATGATTCATTTTATCACTAAAAGTAATTTTTTATAGTGTGGGGTGCTGTAAGAAATTGATAGTCAAAATGAAACACATAAATCGCGTGGTTTAAACAAATAAAATAATTTTTAACCGTATTGAGCAGAGTAATAAATTCGTGAGTGGATAAGATATCCAAAATATAATTCCAACTATCACTAGAAGTAATTTTTAATAGTGTGGGGTGGTGTAAGAAATTAATAGTCGAATTAAAACACATAAATCGCGTGGTTTAACCAAATAAAATAATTTTTAACCATGTTAAGCAGTGTAATAAATTCGGGAGTGTATGAGCTATTTAAAATATGATTCATTTTATCACTAGAAGTAATTTCTTATAGTGTGGGGTGGTGTTAGAATTTCGTACCTTCTTTAAAACTAAGAAAGTGCAAGTTTTTTCCAAAAAATTATGATTTTGAGCTATATTGAGCAGTGTAATAAATTTGTGAGTAAATGAAATAAATAAAATATGATTCATTTTATCACTAGAAGTAATTTTTTATAGTGTGGGGTGAAGTGAATAAGATATCCAAAATATAATTCAAACTATCACTAGAAGTAATTTTTAATAGTGTGGGGTGGTGTAAGAAATTAATAGTCGAATTAAAACACATAAATCGCGTGGTTTAACCAAATAAAATAATTTTTAACCATGTTAAGCAGTGTAATAAATTCGGGAGTGTATGAGCTATTTAAAATATGATTCATTTTATCACTAGAAGTAATTTCTTATAGTGTGGGGTGGTGTTAGAATTTCGTACCTTCTTTAAAACTAAGAAAGTGCAAGTTTTTTCCAAAAAATTATGATTTTGAGCTATATTGAGCAGTGTAATAAATTTGTGAGTAAATGAAATAAATGAAATATGATTCATTTTATCACTAGAAGTAATTTTTTATAGTGTGGGGTGAAGTGAATAAGATATCCAAAATATAATTCAAACTATCACTAGAAGTAATTTTTAATAGTGTGGGGTGGTGTAAGAAATTAATAGTCGAATTAAAACACATAAATCGCGTGGTTTAACCAAATAAAATAATTTTTAACCATGTTAAGCAGTGTAATAAATTCGGGAGTGTATGAGCTATTTAAAATATGATTCATTTTATCACTAGAAGTAATTTCTTATAGTGTGGGGTGGTGTAAGAAACTGATAGTCGAAATGAAACACATAAATCGCGTGGTTTAAACAAATAAAATAATTTTTAACCGTGTTGAGCAGTGTAATAAATTCTAGAGTAAATACGATATTTGAAATATGATTTATTTTATCACTAGAAGTTTTTTTTTTTAGTGTGGGGTGGTGTAAGAATTTCGTACTTCCTTTAAAACTCAGAAAGTGCGAGTTTTGACCAAAAAATTATGTTTTTTCAGAAATCCACGCCTGTAAAAAAAAAAAGTTTTGTTGTAATAAATTGTAATTAATGTGTAAGAAACTCTCATGTAATTTTATTTTCGATTTGAAGGTGTGGTGTAGCATTAGTCTAATATTGCACCACACCCCATTTTTCAGAAATCCACGCCTGTAAAAAAATCGAGTTTTGTTGTAATAAATTGTAATTAATGTGTAAGAAATTCCCATATAATTTTTTTTGTGTGGGCTACAAATGCTGGTGCAGAATTTGGTACATATCATAATTATGTTTTTTTTTATGAATCCATTGATTTTATTTTGTTGATAAGAATAAAATGAAAGCAATATTTATGTTTGCTTCGAGTATTATAACAATTAATTGTCAGAACTAGTGTACTATATCAACAAAAAAATGTTTAATGTTTTTTTTTATGCCCATTTTTTTAAAAAATTTCATATTAATTATCTTGAAAAGACAATGAAATTTTTCGAATGCTTTATAAAATAATAAAATTGGTCATTACTGACTGTTGCCCAATTAAATATATGTACATTAGAGTGGTCGATAAAAATTTAATTTTTTCCGACGCTCCAAAAAAATATTCCTCATGATGAAAAAATACGGGAAAATTTTTTTATTTATTTTTTAACAAAAAGAACACGTGCCTCTAGCCGATTGAAGTTTATTATTTAATAAAATCGCAGTTTTTTCATAATACCTCTTAAAATAGACGAATTTGAGAAAAAATTATAAAAAGCAATTTTGAAGGAAATAAAAATCCCTACAAAAAAGGTTTTTTTTTTATTTTTTCATGTAGTTCATTTTTATGGAGATATTTTCAATAATAAACTCATTAACTCCATAAAATCAAAAATCCGTTTATACGTCTGAAAATTTTGATTACATTTTTGTTAAAAAAAAAAAATAAACAATTTTCCCCGTATTTTTTCATAAAAAAAAGGTTTTTGTGGAGAGTCGAAAAAAATTTAAGAAACACATTTTTCTGAATAGGTAGTATTAGTTTTATTAGTTATTTTAAGTAATAGAAGACTGGAACAGTGAAAACGCCTCCACATTACATAGCTGTGTTGTGTCTAGCCTTGTAGTATCAGCAAATTGTTACTGATACAACCAGACACTGAATTCTAAGTGCCAAAAAGCAGTCAGTAAAAGAGTGTGTGTATACCTACAGTAGTAGTGACAATGTATCCTTTTCTACACAAAGGTGTAGATTTAAGTCTGCGTATCTGTCACTTAGTATAATAAATAATAGTTTAGATATTAAAAAAATGTTTTACTGAAATATTCAAGTAACCCAAATACAAGTACAAAGCGTATGCAGGACCTTCATAGTGACCCATCCGAATCTAGGCATTACACAAAACATACATATTTTTTTTGTTTCAGGCAAAGAATGTAAAAAGTCATGGGCACTGCTGCGAGATGCCTTCAGGCGTGCTGTAAAAAAAAGAAAAGACACCACAAGTGGACAAGACGGTGTTCTCGAAAAAAAATGGAAGTACGAAGATGAAATGTATTTTTTGTTACCCTATATGAAAAAAAGACAAAAAAAATGTACACTTCCAACAGATATTGTTAAGCATGATACAAGTAATGAGGTTGACGAAGCAGCTCCTGTTGCTGAAGAAACTGTTCAGTCACCTGCAGTAAGTCAACAATCGACACGAACATGTTCATCCACATTATCGCCTCAGCCAAAGTGCCAAAAAAAAGAGAGACAAAATACTGAAGAAATACCTAGTACAATGTTAATAAAGTATATAATAGAAAGAATGAAAAATACCCCACCGGATGACATCGAGCAATTCTTTGCTGGAATAACGACCACCGTGCGATCTTTTCCAGTAAGGGATAGGGCTATAGCTAAAGCTAAAATATTTGAAATAGTTTCAAACATGGAAATAGATATACTGAGCAGGCCATCTATTTCTAGCACATCCACGTTAAGCCATTACTCGGATTACAGCCCAAGGCAGAATTCTTTCGATACAGTTCCTGCACAAACTCCTAAGCTAGATACAAACGACGACTTCGACGAAAGGACACTAACTACACAGGATTCAATTATTAGTTATTTCTCGCAAGAAAGAGAGAAGCAGATAAAATATGAGCACACAGAATATTCCAATCCAGAATAATTCCATTTTACCTAACATTCACTTGATATTTTTTTAATAAATCTTACCTTACAAACTGTTAATTGTTCTTTTAGTGACAATTTCAATTTCGAAAGAAATAAATCTAAAAAAAGTACACCTGATCACACTATACCAGCAAATTTTTTCAAAGCTAATTATTGTATCATCGCAGAAAATCTGATCGAGACAATCAATATGAATAACGTTGATCCAAACGATTATTAAAAGGACTGCCCACACCATGTTCATACTTTTTCTTAGAGCCGGTAACAAGTTATGAAATCATTAATGCTGTACGGAACTTAAAAAATTCAAAGTGTGCTGATGTGTATGGGATGAACAGTGAACTTTTGAAAAAAGTTTGGATCTGATAATCGATCCGCTTGTTATTTTTTTCAATGCGTGCATTTCAAAATAAGAATTTCCTGACGTTTTAAAAGTAACAAAAGTGATACCCATATTTAAAAAAGGGGACACTACAAAAATAGCAAACTAATGCCCAATATCCATAATTCCCATACTCGCCAAAGATTTTGAGGTTATACCGAAGCAGAGAATTATAAAATATTTCGAATCGAATAAATTTATCAACTGCTGTTATTTAATCAGGAGTAAATGCAGCACCACCCATGCTGTTTTTAAAATTGTAACAGACACTTCTATTACTCTTTAAGTCAATACGATCTATCAAGTGCCTTCGACTGTGTCTGCCACACTATGGTTAAAAAATTCCGTTTTATGGTGTCAGAGGCGTATTTCTCGTTGTGATAGAAAAGCAGTCTATATAAATAAGACGTGTTCTGATTTTCACACTTTTTCCCACTGGGTATCTTATCTCTGACATAGGGTTTCTTAAAGATCCGTCCTTGGCCCGTGACTCTTCATCATTTACGTGAACGACCTTTTCCACTTTATGTCTCCACATCAATGTGTTGCATACGCCGATGACACAAGCTTAATCAACTCTCCTACTCACCACGGCCGATTCTTTGAATGGGGCTCAGAACTGGTCATCCCAGTTATGTCAAAAATTATCCAGTTCAATATTTTCATTTCGCGACATAAAGAATCAACTCTGCGACAATACTGTGCCGTCCTGTTATTCCTGTTTCTTCAATACACACATAAATTATAATATACTGTTATGGGGAAACTCTGTTCATTCGTGTAAAGTCTTCAAAATACAGAAAAGAGCTATAAGAGTTATTGTCGGTGCAGCTTACACGGACCATTGTCAACAAATTTTTAAACATCTCTCTATTATGCCTGTCTCATCCCTATTCAATTATACCACTCTTCGGGAAATTCACAAAAATAAAAGAACTTTGTGCGCCAACTCCAATTTTCATGATTATCAAACTCGTGGAGCAAACGACTTAAGGCCTTCCCGATATAGGCTCAACAAATTTCAGATGAATTCACTGAATATTGGACTTAATAATTTCCTGCCTCAAGAGTTTAAGATTCTTAATAACAACAGTTTCAAATTAAAACTAAAAAGACATCCTGTTCCACTGTTTTTACTCTATAGACGAATATCTGAGAATACCCCCACTTCTCGATAGTGTATCTTCATCAAATTCGAAATTTTATATTTCGTGTTTCGATTCTATTTTATTTGGTAGAATTTCAAACTAATATCGATTCATATGAATATATCTGAAAAATTGTTCTTCATTCTCTGTAAGTTCTCGATACAATGCTCAATATTCTCCTTCTAATTTTCTTTTTTATGAGCATGGGAACTACGTCCATACGTTTAGCAAATCTTCAACTGAGAACTGTCAAAATAATTCGTGCGCAATTTACTTACACTGTTCAGTGAGTGAGTGAGTAAGAGAGAGATAGAGGGGGTATGCCCCAACGTGCCATAAAAGCTATTAATTTGGAAATCACCTTTTTTGCTCTTTGCGAATTTAATATAGCGAGAAAAGTAGTATATTGCTATAAGATAATTTTTGCCTCTGATGTCACATAGATCCACTGTAATTATTTGTAGGGGCAGGCAGGTACTGTTATGCCTAAGTGTCCTTCGTGTATGTAAATACTATTGAAGAACGTGATAAATTCGTCCAGTATAGCTAGATATCCTTGGTACTCATAAAAAGTCTGAAGTTATACCCATCGAAACTTTTTTAAAGCGTACCCGCCAAAGGGGATGATACAGGTTGTCATCAGCTGTGACTCTGAGTCTAAGGGCACGTGATAAAACCCGGACGTTACGTCGAGTTCTGAAAACACACGCGCATTGGGCTCGATTTCTGATAACGACTCCAAGATATCTAGCAAGTTTGTATAGTCTACACACACCTTTACTTTGTTGTCTTTTTGGGCACCACTATCAAAGTTGCGCACCAGAAAGTAGGCTTGGTAACTTTGAAAATTACGTCCGATTCTTCAACAGGTCCAAATTCTCTTTGACTGCTGATTTTAGGCGTAATGGAACTCTTCTAGGGGCAAATATTGAAAATGGTTTTATCCCTGGCTTAAGATATATTTGTTGTCTCCTATTCCTTAAAATAAAGAAAGAAGATAATTCATCCTGAAAAGATAATGCATCACATCATGAAAGCATGCTCAGTGACTGAACCGAACCGCATCTTACCCTAACAAGATGGCATGCAAGTTGTTGGCTACACATATTTCCGATTTACAGGAGTAATTTTTCCAAGACAATTTGGCTCTAATGACACCTTTGGCATTGGTGTTGTCATCCGATGCAGAAAGTAGGTCTTTGTAGTGCAGTAATCTCGAAATGTTTGAAATATGGTAAAGTAGATGACTTGATAACTGTAACATCAGCTCCTGTATCTATTTTGAAAGGAATTAGTATGCACGGCTCAAAGTGTTATGAATCTACTGACCCGAGAAAAAATCATCATCACTTACCACTGATATCGGATGAAAATCTGGGTTGCTCATCTTTATCGACTCCACCTTGTTAATTTCGGACTGTTGTTGTTTATTATTACCTATGTGTGTATGTATACATACAAGCATATTTGTAGAGTTACCATTCTACGACAAATGCCTGGGTAAACATTGTAAATCCGGAAAATATTTAAAAATCTTTACAATAAATGAAAAAGTTTAATTATAGTGTACGCTGGTGAAAAATATTTAGATTACACCAATTCGGTTTAAATGGGCACTGAAAGTAGCGCAACATTCACCACACGAACCTATCGGCTTGCCATTACAGCTCCTTGAAGAGAGTATGGAGAGTGACTTTAGTGGTGCAACTCGTGCTTTTGATGAAACCAGCGAAACGCCTATTTCTTCAGCTCCCACCACCGTTTTGAGATAGGAAACTGCTGAAAAGGCTTTCTCACTGCTGTCGCAAAATGTATGAAGTTTAATTTTCATCTCAGCCGGTATCTTCAGACTATAACATCGTGGTATTCTGATTGTACATATTTTTGGTAAATCCTGTGACCATTTTTTTCAAATTATCATTTGATTATCTTTCAGTTCTTCATCCCAGTCTATTCCTGATCGCCAAACGTTTTGCATCAAAATCTTGGCTTTAATGGTAAAGTTAGCTATCAAACTCAAAGGATCATACAGGGACATGATAGTTTTGAGTATTATTCTCTTCGTAGTTATTGCTGTGGAATTATCTTCTCTGATATTCAACTTGAATTGAAACACGTCATTTTTTGTGTCCCACCATAATCCAAGTATCCTATGGATGGAGGAACCGTTGTATATTTGTTTCGTATCCAGAAGATCATTTAATCTTGTTTCTCGAATCTTTGGTGAATTTACTACTTCAAATCCTGCCGAATTTAATATGTCACAAATCGAAGTGTTGATTTCTTTTTAGCGTAAAAGTTTTTAACAAACTGAGTACATACAGGTGAGATTGTAGATCCAAACGTCATCACCATATCTCATAAATATTTCGGTCTCTGTTGATTTCTAGATTCCCCCAAAAAAAACGTTGTGTTTGTCTGTCTTCTTCGCGTATTCTTACTTGATGAAACATTTTCCTCATATCTCCACAAAATCAAAACTTGTGTTGCCTGAATTTCCACAGGATGACTACCAAAGACTGCAGTAAACCTAGTCCTGCTAAAAGTACGTCATTTAGACTCACGCCATTAGACTTTGCAGCTGCATCAAACACTAAACGCATTTTCTTCTTGTTTGGATTTAAAACTGCGAAATAAGGAAGATACCACGTTCGCGGGCCTTTAACTTTGCCTACTGGAGTCAATTTTCTAATGTAACCCTTCTTTTCGTAAGCCTGAATCTTTTGGCAGTATTCTTTTCCCAAATTGGCATCTTTTTGGCATTTTCTTTCAGTACAGTATAATCTTTGCATTGCCCTTCTTTTACTGTCCGGTAGTATTATATCGTCCGTCTTCCATAATAAACCAATTTTGTATTTATCAGCAACTTTCTTGATAGTATTATTTATAATTTTCATTGCTCTGGTGTTTTCTTGACTCAGACGGTCTTGTGTTACTAATACACCAAAGTTTTCAGTGCAAATGATTTTTTCACCAGCTCCTGTAAATCATCGTCTGGAACATCTTGTTCACAAATATGCATAGTGCGATTTGTTTAAAAAACATCTTCATTTGATTTAAGTTGACTCGGACCATGAATTGCCCATCCTAATTTACACCTACTAGCAATTGGTAAATTTTCTGGACCACACCGTATTTGTCGAGCAATGATAATATCGATGTTGTCCCGACCATTTAGAAGAACGGGTTTTTTTCCCAGGTATATCTCAAATTGGCAGATTTCGTAAGAAGGTAATATTATGCCATTCTGACACCTAGACAGTTTGAACTGGCAGTAACAAATTGCTGACAGTCCGAATTCCTTTCATGATGAAAGATTTGCTTTCATCATTTACGTTTAAAATTTGCACGTCGGTCTTCAAGGAATCTACTTGTATCGATGTATCATCATTGGTCCACTGCAAACACAATGTTTCTTTCGAGTTTTTTCGCAATTTCCCTGTCGAGCAATGTATGGAGCCGGCTTTCTTTAGAATAGCCCCCTGGTTAATCCTGCCTGTCTTTAGAGCCGACTAAAAGGATAACCATAGGTGAAAAATGGTCTCACCGTCCGGTAAAATACCACCATATCGACTTTGTGTGCTGTGAAATGGATTATTCCATGTTTCAGTGTTTGGTCGATACTCTCCGGTCCCCCTTCCCCTTTTCCTTTCCTTGTCTTTTTTCTTTTTTAATTCCTCCTTTAGTTTCAGGTGCATTTTAAGAAGAGTAATGATAACGAAGTCTCCTGGAGTAAAACACTCCGGAAGCAAAATACCTCTCCATTCGGATTTTCGATTTCCGATTTTGTAACATCCGCGGACTCAACAAAAACATCAATGACGTCCACTATCACCTACAGACGAAAAAACCGGATATCCTGGCCCTAACATAAACACAAGTAAACTCATCCACTAACAAGGTCCACATCATGGCATACCAAAGAAAATAATTGTTGACAATGGAACCGAATTTAACAACTTTTTAATATCCGAGCTTCTGGCGCTGTACAAAATAAAAGTGCATTTCGTCTCGCCATACCACCCTCAGTCTGATGGCATCATAAAACGGTTTCATTCGACTATTTTAGAACACATTCGTCTTCTAAACACCCAAGGTTTCACAAAAACTCCAGCCAAAATGAAAATGTTATATGCAGACCTAGCGTACAATCATTCTATTCGTTCAGTAACTAAATTCAAGCCCATAGACGTCATAAGTGGACATATTTCCGCTGACGACCCTTTCAATATCGAAATCGATCAAAAGCTTCTCAACGATTATACTAATGATCATAAGGAACGGTCCAAAATACTCTATTCAAAAATTAATGAAAACATTATCAAACAAAAAGAAAAGGCCAACGAACGGGAGATCAAAAAACCCGACAGCCCCGCGGTGTTCAAGACAAAACAAAAAGTATATGTTAAATCACACGTGAGAAGAAAGGAAGCCAATAAATTTTTGAAACCTACAAAAGTCAAAAGGGTTGACCGAAAAATGAAAACAATATCCACAGAAAATCAACAAAAAATTCATATGGATAATTTGAAACGCCCATTCAAAAAATACCCATCCATACCCGCCATTAAGAAATAATTGTTTTTTTTTCAAGATTTCCGGAATTCTCGGACTTCAAGAAAAGATTACCATACAGAACTTAAAGAACAATCCAGGGTTTATACCTCTTAAATTGGGAACAGCAAAAATTGAAACTTACACACATTCCTTGTTCCATTACTATGATTTGAATACCATCATAATAGAAATCAATAAATTGAAATCGCATTCTCAAAATTTAAAAATGCTCGTAAAAAGCAATCAAAATTATACGTTAGATGTATCAAATTATCTGAAAATACTACAGTTTTCGGAAGATGGTTAATGATAAATTACTAGAAATCATCCCTAACCCTGTTAGAACAAAACGCGGCTAAATAAACGGTATTGGATCAATTTTCAAATCTATCACTGGGAATTTAGACTCCAGTGACGGAGAAAAATATGATAGGCTAATTTCCGAATTGCATTATAACCAAAATAATTTGGCTACGAATATCAAAAGGCAAAATTCTCTTGCAATAGCGTTAATCGAAAAATTTAATACCACTGTTCAGCAAGTAAAACATAATGAAAAACTTTTGGATTCAAAGATCACACAAGAAGGTCGTACTGGTCGAGATTTTCCGCTCCTTCTCCTTTCTTTTTAGTTTCTGTTAGGACGACTACATCACTCTTAATCTTTTTAATTTTTAACAGTACTTCAGTTATTTTATTGGAGCGCCGGAAACTCGCCGTTTACCCTCTCTCGTCTGCTACGTAACGTACCTACACCCATTGTACGCCATGTAAGCAATGGCTTTTTTCGTTGTCTTACTAAACTCTTTACAAAATTCAACCAACAACACCTTAAATAATTTACTTTTATCTATATTAATCGATAAAACGCTCGATGGGACGGCTTAATATCAGGACCGGCTTTGAAAAATTGTTAGTAAAAATAGGAGGTAAAATTTTCGTTACAAAGTGTTCACTTAACTTCGATATAATTAGTGGACTGAAATAATCACAATTCGCTGGTTTTATTAAAGACAAAATATAAAAATACTATGTCATTCTTTAAACAACACACAAGGCACTACGAGCACTACAAACATTGAATCTTCAATGTCGTGGAAAAATAGAAACGAATAAAGCTTGAAACAAAGGAATGAGTTGTCACTTTCGACGGTCGGAGGAATACTACTGAACGACCGTCACTCTCGACAATCGGAGGAATATTATTGAATGACCGTCACTCTCGACGATTGGAAAAATACTTTGACTGTGTTGAATCGAGCCGGCGCATTGGGAGAGGAAAATTGTTACTGCGCCGACTCGAGACTGCGCATTGCAAACAAAACGAGAAAATGCCAGCTGGGGTGCCGGTCAAAGATCTCGCGGGTAAGGTGAAGAGGAGCGAGTTTTAAGACATTGGCGTCATGAGAGATTAAAATTGAAAAAAAAAAATTTAAAAATTATTGTTGCGATTTGTGATCACAACACAATACATTGCAAACAACTGCATGCGCCTGTGATATTTTTGGCCAGAAGATCCGGAGACTGCCTGGCGCCTCTTGTATTGGTTCATTTAGCGTTATCCAGGGTGCACCACGAGGAGGCGAAATAACTTTACACCACAAGTATTTTAACGACAGCGCGTTACAAGGACAATTCACTTGGGAATGTTTGCTTTCTTTCAGTGCGACCTTATTTATGCCTGAGTGTTAAACTTAACCCGAGTAGGCTTTTTGTCAAACTTTGTAAAATCAAACAGCAAACTAGTTGTGTAAAAATCAGGTTTGTCCTTTCAACATAAAAAATAAAAAAAAACATTTTAAAAAAAAATGTGTGAGACTTTGTCGGGACTTCCGTAGTCCCTTTATTTTTCTTTTCCTTGATTTCCCTAAAATGATTGCCTCTAAATAAAATTCACCGTCAAGCCCCCGTATTTTTACCAGATGTTTTGCGCGAGAAATAACTTTCGGATCTCAAAGTCTTTTTTTAAAAATAATTTTATTACAAGATTTATCTTATAGGTACAACGTCAAAAATAATAATGATGTGAAAATTAAAAATTCCTTGTGGTAAAAGAAAAATTACAACTCAGGAGCTTCTGGGAATCGAGAGATATCCGTGAGACGGTATTTAGCGAAGTCAGCGGTTCCCATGAAGATGAACGATATAATTCCTCCCCCCGAAGATTCAGCGTAGGAGGATTAACGAGAAAGCTACACCCTGGACATCTCGATGTCCTTTGGTTGGTCTTCTGAATTTTTTTGTTTGCAGAGCTTTGGACCCAATTTTTGTACAGCATATAGGACAATGCTAATTTAAGGATGGCATAGATAACCAGCGTCCAAAAACTTGGGATGTGTGCCACTTCTCGGAAAGAAATTGTGGGTTGGTTTTCCATTATTGCTGTTTTTATTGATTGAAGTTCTTCCAAGTTTATATCGTCGATTCAAAGGCTCATTCTTGTTTTGGGGATCTGTATCTTAGCTTCGTCTAGGGCCGGAAGAAGTATGGGTTGATGATGGCTGATTTGATTTTCATTGATGATCGATTAATGCGCACAGATGAATCGGCATCCGGTTGGAATTTCCAAAAGGTAACTTCCTGGTGGCATTTTTTCTGTTTCATCTTGGTAAGGACATCTCCTTGTGATGGTAGGAGGACGATCCATTTGTTGGAGTCATCTAGTTGTTTGAGCTGATAGGTGAATTGTTGTTCTTTTGCAGGCGGTACTGTTTTTAACGGCGAGTAGTTGAATTTCGCATGGGTTGTCGTCTGCTTGTTCCTTGATATCGGCAGATGGGCAGATGTAGGTTTGGCGGACGATTTTCGTGCAAGGATTGCTCAAGAATGCGTAATATTTTTCGTTTTTTGTCAAAAATTTATTTTTTGAACTGACTCCCAATTTGAATCGGAATTGAAAATAAGTGATAATATTCAAATTTTGAGGTGTGTGTGATTGGAATATGAAGTATATTGGTTATTCTACCATTAGATACAAAGCTTTCAACTTTTATGAATTTTTCAAATAAAAGGGTGTTTTCATAACTGATTTCAATTGGTAATTGATCTTTATCGATCATTTAAGGATATTGAAAGGTGTAAGACAGGGATGTATTCTCTCACCAACGCTCTTTAACCTCTATTCCGAAACTATTTTCCAGAATGCCCTAGAAGAAGTTGACAAAGGAATTAAAATCAATGGCAAACAAATCAACAACATCCGATATGCTGATGATACCGTGGTTTTAGCCGATAATCAAGAAGACCTCCAATTCCTAATGAACCGCATAAAAGAACAGAGCCAAGAATTCGGATTAAAGATAAATATTCAGAAAACAAAAAGTATGGTTATAAGCAGACAAAGAGCTGATAATTTTGTGCTGAAACTGGACGGACAGGAGGTGGAGAGAGTGCAGCGGTTCAAGTATCTTGGGTGTTGGTTGAATGAAGAATGGAATCCCGATACTGAAATAAGAACAAGAATAGAGATGGCCAGAGCAACATTCCTAAAACTGAAGAAGCTGACTTGCGGCAGGGGTCTCCGAATAGAAACACGTTGGCGTATCATAAAATGCTACGTGCTATCAGTGCTGCTTTATGGTGTTGAGGGCTGGACACTAAAGATATCTTTAATGAACAGGCTGGAAGCATTTGAGATGTGGATGTACCGTCGAATGATGAGAATACCTTATGTAGATCATGTTACAAACATCGAGGTGCTACGTCGAGTTTGGAAAACACGCGAACTCTTGACCAGTGTGAAACGAAGGAAAGCTGCTTACTTCGGACACATATTCCGCAATACCAAATATAATCTCATGCAGTTGATCATTGAAGGCAAGATAGAAGGAAAACGGGGCTTAGTAAGGAAGAAATTTTCCTGGGCGAGGAATCTCCGACAATGGTTCAACGTCAGAGACGTAGGCACATTGATCCGGTGTGCACAAAATAAAGAGGAATACGCCATGATGGTCGCCAACCTTCTGTAAGGAGACGGCACCGCAAGAAGAAGAAGATCATTTTTTCCAATGTCTGCAATTCGCGGTATAACTCTTAAGTTTTTATTATGCTAGGGTGAACAACGTTAAGTATGGAAAACTGGATGGAATTTTCAACATCCTGTAGGATAGAATTTATAATTTCATTCATACTAATTATTTGATTCATGACATCCTTAATGATCATGGAATTTTCTCGATATATTTGGCCTTTTACTATTAAAGCGATTTGTGTGATCTTTGAATCCAAAAGTTTTTCATTATGTTTTACTTGCTGAACAGTGGTATTAAATTTTTCGATTAACGCTATTGCAAGAGAATTTTGCCTTTTGATATTCGTAGCCAAATTATTTTGGTTATAATGCAATTCGGAAATTAGCCTATCATATTTTTCTCCGTCACTGGAGTCTAAATTCCCAGTGATAGATTTGAAAATTGATCCAATACCGTTTATTTAGCCGCGTTTTGTTCTAACAGGGTTAGGGATGATTTCTAGTAATTTATCATTAACCATCTTCCGAAAACTGTAGTATTTTCAGATAATTTGATACATCTAACGTATAATTTTGATTGCTTTTTACGAGCATTTTTAAATTTTGAGAATGCGATTTCAATTTATTGATTTCTATTATGATGGTATTCAAATCATAGTAATGGAACAAGGAATGTGTGTAAGTTTCAATTTTTGCTGTTCCCAATTTAAGAGGTATAAACCCTGGATTGTTCTTTAAGTTCTGTATGGTAATCTTTTCTTGAAGTCCGAGAATTCCGGAAATCTTGAAAAAAAAACAATTATTTCTTAATGGCGGAAGGGTATTTTTTGAGTGGGCGCTTCAAATTTTAAAATATACCTGGAACAAGCATTAAAATTATGGAAAAGGAAATGTAAAGAAATGGGAATCCCACTAAATAACGAAAAGACCCTATATACACTTTGCTTCGCAGACGATCAAGTAGTATTGGCACAGGATCATGATGATTTGGAATACATGTCAAAGAAACTCATAGAAGAATACATTAAATGAGGACCAGAGGTAAACATAAATAAAACGGAACCTATGTGCATAGGAGGTACACAACAGGACCTAAGGAACGTATCAGACAATGTATATTATACATATATATATATATATATATATATATATATATATATATATATATATATATATATATATATATAGTTGTGGAGGTAAGACGACTGTCTAAGTTGAAGAAGAATCCTTTTTAAATTCGGGTATGCAGTCAACAGGGGTAGGAAAAAAAATTGTACTCTTTTTTTTATTCAAGCTTTCGAGTCATTTATTGTCTCTTCATCAGGAACTCTACAATGAATTAAATTGAACATTATATTTGAAAAACAAAATCGGCGTATGTGTACTTACAAAAGTGAGGTTAAACATCCCTTTCACTTGCAGCAATTTATAAAATACCATGTCACAACAAACAACACTCTTGGTAACGTCATGTATAGTTAAAACTTTGATCAAAATTGATCAAGATTACTTAAATATAAGTGTATAAACATTTTAAAATTCCAAATGGGCTCTTATGGAGGACATGTTGGATTCAAGAGGCAGTGGTGACCAACTGACCAATAAAAAATGGATGATTATTGAAGTATATGAAGTTGACAATTGACACGTATGAAATATAGATCTAAGACCTGTTGCCAACATACAATGCAATGAAAAATAATATCACCAAAACATTACAAGGTACCAACTTATGTTAATTGAAAGATTTTTGGTAAGTCTCATAAGGAGACTGCCAGAGAAAATATGAGTTTATTTAAATATAAACAATTAATAACATTAATAACAAAATTTGACAAATTGCAAAATTCAGTACCCACCATTACAGGGGACTCAATTATGTTAATGTATTGAATTGTGGTCTGTTTCATATGGAGAACGACTGAGTAAATATGAATAGATTATGCTGAGATTGTCAATGTCAGTTCTCGAATTCATTGAATTAGGTTCTTTGAAAATGTGTGTCATTTCGAGAAAAGTTCTCTTTTTTAAATTAGGTTCATGTTCCAAGATATTCACATTATCATAATCTGGGTTATGGTTCAACGCCATGGTGTGATGAGCTAATGAACACGTTTTTTTAACATTTCTAATATCGCTTTTATGCGAGGTAATTCTGTCTTTCAATTTCCTTTTGGTTTGGCCAATGTACTTCTTTTCACATTGAGAACAGGGGATACAATACACCAAGTTCGAATTGTCTAATAGAGGATCTTTGTCTTTTAACTTTGAAAAAATCTTATTCAATACTATTTGGTTTTTATACGCTATTTTGATGTTAGGAATCTTGGAAAATAATTTGTTGAATTTATAGTTTAAAGATTCTATATGTGGTAAGGTAAGATAGAACGTTGGTTCCAAAATGTTATTATTAGAATTAATTATATTATTATTATTTGGATGATCAATATCGATGGACGACCTACTGAAAATCAGTTTATAAACAAGGTTCCGTGGATATCCACTATTAATGAAAAGTTGCAAAAGTTTTTTTAAATTGATTGTTCTTAGTGAAGTGTGACTTGTTTTGATTACTCTATCTTTCATGCACAAGACCAGATTTATCTTTTGTCTGTGTCGATGATATGATTGGTAATGTAAGAATCTTCCTGAAACACCCGGTTTTGTATACCAGCTGGTGATTAGAGTATTGTCTGCCCTTCTGATTACTTTTGTATCTAAGAAGGGGATACTTTGTTCTATGTTTTCTTCTTCGATGGTAAATTGCAGTTTTTCATGATAAGAGTTGAAAACAAGTAACAATTCTTGTAATTTGTCCTGATGGGCACTTAATATGATGTCATCTACATATTTCTTTAAAAATGGGATCTCAAATTGAATCTTGTTTAAACAGTCATCAATGAGATCATCCATTACATATTGAGCGATTATAGGGGAAACTGGGCTGCCCATTGGCATACCTAGACATTGTTTATAAATTTTGTTTTCAAAACTAAAGACTGTTGTATCAAACAGGAAATCAATCAATTTTTAGAATAACACTTCGGAAACATTGCAATGTGAGGAAATATCATTCCAGTGTCTGGAGACACTATCTTTTGCCACTTCTACTGTAATGTTATTGAACAAGGATACTACATCAAGACTAATAATCTTAAAATCAGAAGGAAGTTGAAACTCATTTATGAAAGAGCAAAATTCGAAGGAGTCTTTGACAAAATAATTATTATTTGAATTATATGCCAGTGTGAGTATGTTAGTAACAAATTGTGCTACTCCTCTATTGGGACTATTAATGCCTGAAATGATGGGTCTGAGTTGAAGTGTTGGTTTATGAATTTTTGGTAAACCATAGAACTTGTTAATCGTTCCATTATAAACTCTAAAAGAATGGGCTTCTTCTTTAGAAATCATATTCTTTTTTTCTAGCTTTGTGATCAATTTGTTCGCTTTTTGTTGAATGGTACTAGAAGGGTTTCCATTTATTGATTGATAGTAAGTAGTATCATTAAGAATGTTAGTAGACAGTAAAGAATACTGTTCTTGCGTTAGGATTGTCGTCACTTTCATTTTATCTGATTGAATGATTATTAACTGTGGATTATTTTTAAGAAAATGTTTGCATTTAATGTAAGTATTGTACAATGAATTGTTACCGGAATCATTGGTGTGCACAAAATTAGTAATGATATTGGTCGTTTGAGTTAAAAAAATATTTCTTTCATTCTTAGGAACAAATTGTAAAATCGAGTCTACATCTGCTAAAAATTTTGGAATATTGATATCTTTATTTTTCGGTTCTAAGCTGAACTTTGCTCCCAGAGCTAGAAAATTCGATATTTCTGAAGGAATTATTGTATCTGTCAAATTTTTAATTCAAGTGGTTGGTGTTATTATTTTACACCTGTGAGATTGTTTAAGTTTATTGAATTTAAGAATGTTCACTTTCTTAATTTGGAAAAACTGTCGGTTATACGCAATAGACTGCCGTTTATAAAAATCCATGGCCATATAATATGGAATACGGTTATTGATGTCTGATTTAGTATTAACTAACATTCTTTCCAAATTACGAATGGCATCATGAGTAATTTTTAACTCTAAATTTAAAAGATTATTACTTAACTTGTTATTAAATTGTGCTGTGTGATGGAGTGTCCTTCCTACAGCTGCTGCGGTCAGATCTACTATATTCTTGATACCATGAGTGATGTGTTGTGGGATGATATTGTTCTTGAAGGAGTGGGGGAAATGACATGACATTGTTGACATATGACAGGAGTGGCGGGAAAAGGAGTAGGGGAAATTACAGTTTTGACTTTTGATATTTTTGGCATTTGACAGTGAGAGGGGAGGAGATTTCGAGAAAGAGGGTTTCGTAAGCAATGTCGTACGTTGAAAAGTGATGTGACGTAAGCGTTGAAAAAAAAGCTGGTTTCTCGTAGATTCGAACCTGAATCCTTTGACTTACAAAACAGATAGCTATACCATTCAGATAACTCGCATATTAATTTTATCGTGCAAGATTGGATATACATTTGTGACATCATTTTTGTTAAAAATAACTTTGAACTACCAGATAATGGTCGACAATGTTTGGTGTGACGTAAGCGTTGAAAAAAAACCTTGGTTTCTCGGAGATTCGAACCTAAATTCTTTGACTTACCAAACAGATAGCTTTACCATGTAGCTACTACGCATATTAAATTTATCGTGCAAGATTGGATATACAAATATATATTTGTGACATCATTTTTGTTAAAAATAACCTTGAACTACCAGATAATAAAATTGTTTTTATGAAATTTGAAAAGTCTCCTTCTATCTTTTTAACGATCAAGAACCGAGGTACTGCTACTGTCGTCTCTTGATTCGTATTTTGTTCAGTAGTTTTTTGTGTGTTTCTACTCACCTTGTTAATAGAGCCAGGAGCCTCTTTAGAATTTTTAAAAGAGTTTACGTCCATTTGAATTATTTTTATTATTAAAAATGTTAGAGAGAGAAGGCATCAAGATGGACGCCATAAGGAGGGGGGGAATGACATATGACATTGTTGACATATGACATTAGTGCCATTGTTTACATAAAGCATTTTTGACATATGACATTGTTGCCATTGTTTACATACGGCATTGTTGACATTGTTTACATATGACATTGTTGTCGTTGTTTACATACGGCATTGTTGACATTGTTAACATATGACATTGTTGCCGTTGTTAACATAAGGCATTGTTGACATTGTTGTCATTGTTTACATACGGCATTGCTGACATTGTTTACATAGGGCATTGTTGACATGACATTGTTGCCATTTTTTACATACGGCATTGTTGACTACCATTGTTTACATAGGGTATTGTTGACATATGACATTGTTGCCATTGTTTACGAACGGCATTGTTGACTGCCATTGTTTACATACGGCATTGTTGCCATGTCATCAAATTTCCCTTATACTTGAATACTATGAGACTACATATGTTTTTATCTAATGTCATTACGGAATTTTGGAAAATAGGGACGCAAGATTTTCGATACATTATCTTTATTTCATTCACATATTCATTGTATTTAAATTAATTTTCGGTGATAATGTATTATCGTATCGATCGTCGGTAAGACATCGAAACCATTACAATAAAACCTCCAATAATCTTTTTTTAAAATAAAATTACTTAATAAATTCAAAGTTTATGAGAGATGAAAAGTATGACAGTGACATTGAGTGAAGGGTGTTGACAGGAAGACAAATGAATGGGGGCACTGCATAGCTTTATGAATAGCCAGTTAGTGTCAAAAAAGGCACGTCTGGCTGTGCATAGAAATATGTTGGTTCCTACACTTATGTATGGTATTGAATGTTGGGTTTGGCAGAAAAAGCATGAAAATAGGATTAATGCTGCGAAGATGAGTATTCTGAGAAGTATAGCCGGAGTGACTCGGTTGGATAAGGTAAAAAATAGTGAGATAAGAGAACGCTGTGGTGTAAAAGAAGATGTGGTTACAAAGATAGATAAAGGAATGCTTAGATGGTTTGGACACGTTGAAAGGATGGATTAAGGAAGATTAACGAAACAAATTTTTAAAGCGAGTGTGAATGGACAAGTCGGTAGAGGTCGACCTCGGAGAACATATCTTGATCAGATCAACATTGTTTTGAGGAAAGGCCAGGTCAAGAGTACCAACAACCGACGAGCATGTATGAGAGCACTGATGAAAGTAGAGGAAGCAAAAGATGTGTGTAAGAACCGAAGCAAGTGGAAGGAAGTGGTCTCTGCCTACCCCCAAGGAAAAAAGACGACCAAGAACACTAATGCAAGTAGTTCATGGTATTTAAAACAATTTTCGGTAATAATGTATTATCGTACCGATCGTCGGTAAAGCATCGAAACCATGACAATAAAAACCTCAATAATCTTTATTAAAAATAAAATTACTTAAAATATCTTAATTCAAACAAACAAAAATTAGCTTAAGTCCTCATGATGACCTTTATTGCCTGGGACTATCGATACTCTTCCTTTGGGTCATTATCGTTTGAATAAATTTTTTTTTTCACCCTAGCACATCTCTATAGTTAAAGAAATGAATAGTTTGATCCTTATTCAGCTTTTAGACGATACATATCTCTAAAGGTAGTGTCAAGGCCGGGATGCGTACGCGCTCGCTGGCCGCTGCGAAAATAATATAGATAGGTATATATACGGGGGGCGCATGAACTGACAAAACTTTTGGAACTATTGAAAAAAATATCCTTTTAACAAAAAAAACCTTGTAACAAAAAAAACCTTAGTAAAAAGAACTATTTAAGCTCCCTTTTTTCATGTATTACGCAATAAAGTGTCTTGCAGCGTCATCAAAAGATTCAGCATTGCGCAAAGTACGTCGACCGTCAGGTTAAACGTCACGTGAGTACGCCAAGCGTCACGTTAAACGTCATGTGAGTACGTCAAGCGTAACGTTAAACGTCACGTGTGTATGTCAAACGTAAACGTCACGTGTCACAAAAAAACACACACACACACACTCGTTTAAGGACTACAGCTACCAGTTCATTTGCAAAGAATCAGTTTAAACTCGCGAACAACGCGGTGTTCGGCAAAACAATGGAAAATAAACGCTTCCACAGTTAGTAAGTTCATACGAGGATCGTTACAGGGCAAAAAATTTAATTTCTAGCGCCAGATTTCACAATAGATCAATTTTTGAAAGCGAACGAACAAGATATTTTAAAACATTTTAGTCATTTGAAAATTGCGGGACCTCGAAAATTTAAAGTTGGCGGCATTGTACGAATTAGTAAAGCCAAACACGTTTTTGAAAAAGGTTATACACCTAATTGGTCAACGGAATTATTTAAAATCACAAAATGTAAGAGAACCAATCTTCTTCTCGAAGATATGATGGGGGCACAAATCAAAGGAGCCTTCTACGTGGAAGAATTACAGAAAACTGCTAAACCCGATATCTACTTGGTAGAAAAGGTACTTGGACGTAAAGGAAATAAAATGTACGTCAAATGGTTAGGGATAAAAGGCAACAGTTGGATTAAAAACGTCGATTTTTTTTAAGTTATGGACGAAAATCGACTTTTAAGTGGGAGGGCAGGAAGGTTACAAATATGCGCGTCATTGGCAGGTGGATGTCAATCATCATGTGCAGCAGTCAAGAAAGTAATCATTTTAGTATGGCGTCGAGCAGTGACGATAGCGTGAGTAGTGACTTTGAAATGTCCGAATTCGTATTGCCGGGGGCACCTTCCATAGAAACAATTGTTCAATCCTACGAAGATGCTGCCAAACGTAAAGTGCATTACTTACTGCCAACGACATATATGTTGTCAGAGTATGAAGTTTGATGTGGCCTTAGCCCTGCGCGGACGTTTTCTCCGGCAATCATTTTGGCTAAACATTTTGGGCCTACTAAAATATCTGTTGACGATTTTGATTGGGGTACCCTCATCAGTATTTTGGAGAAAAGGATGGAAGATTTTTTTCATGAGATGTCGCCTACGTATCCCGATGAAGACGATGATAACACCCCCATAACGTTTCACCGTGGCGATTATTGTACCATCATGCAACTAGTTTATGATGATAACAAATTCAACGACGTCGAGTACTATTTGTGCGAAGAAGATGTTCAAGAAATTCTTAAAATTCACAAGCATTTGCTGACGCATCGAGTAAATTTATTAAACAAACTTAGTTTCTGTTCATATTATCGCAATGTTACTGGTTTTTGTAAACTGCATGGTGAATTATCGTTATCATTATTGTCGGAGATAGTTCCAAATGATTTGTTAAATAGTGCATTGAGAGAGTTTATCTACTTTTATAGAATTACCACAATTAATAATTTAAATAAATAATTTTTTAAAAAAATTTTGTTTCATTGGTTCCCCGAAATTTTAAGTTTCTATAATTATATTTTAAATAATATTTTTTAATCAGTCAAGATGCTGTGCCCTACTCAAAGTTTGAAGAAACAATTGAAATCTCTATTATCAAAGCTAATTTACTTTTACAAATAATATGTAATTTTTTTTTAAATTGTTGATTTGTGCATGTGTTTTTTTAAAATCGATCTTTTCTTCCTTTACACTTAATTAAAACTCAAAAATAATTTTTTTTTTTATTAAGTTACAGATATTTTAATTAGTTTACACAGTGGATGACATAATAAATGTTTTAAAAATGGGTTACATATAAATAAGTAAATAAAATAATACATTATTTAACTCTACGTATTCCACCCCTGAGTTAATTTCGACCTAATAAATAATTTACTAAAAAAAAGAATGCCTTTTTTGCAGCCGGAACCAAACTAGTAAAACGCATTGCACGTGGTGATCCAGGCATAAACCCTTTAGACTCTGCATTTAAAGAGCACGACATTGCTTATTGGCAAAATAAATCTCTCGAAGAACGACACAAAGCCGATCAGATACTTGAAAACAAGGCGTGGGAGCGTGTCAAATCAAAAGACGCATCCTTTGAAGAAAAAGCTGCTGCATTACCTGTGACAGGTGGAATAAAGGTGAAAAGAAAGCTGGGAATGGGATGTCATCGCAAACTTCGTTCTTTTCATCGAGATGTTGTTTTGAAGGTGGGAAAGTTCATGAAGAGAGAAATATCTTTAAAAGACACCGCAACGTTTGCCTTACGGGCAGCCAAAGCACTTATTAAAGAATTTGGTGGGAAAAAAGAAGTTGTCGTTCCTCGAGTAATACCTGTAGCGGCGTGGTTAGTACAATACGTAATGGTGGGCTGGAAGTTTTCCGTAGTCAATGATGAGTCATCATACAGCGTCACATTGTAAATGGTTGGATACACTGCAAGCTCAGCACACTTTGTTTTCAAAAAGTCAGCCTTCTGATTACCTCTTACATAAATACACTCAACTAAATGTTGATCAATTACATCAATGGTTTACATATGTTGTATTACCCAAGTAGAAAAATATTGTGAAAAGAGCTGAAGCACTTTCCCATTGAACATCTGATAAAGTGCGTAAGACCTTCGGAATTGCTTGATATGTGGCAGTGTCACATGCCAACATTCGGTCCTTTTGACTTCTTGTGACACCCATACATGTACAAAAAATATCACACATTTCAAACTGGTGTGTGTGTTTTTAATGTGACACGTGACGTTTACGTTTGACATACACACGTGACGTTTAACGTGACGCTTGGCGTACTCACGTGACGCTTGACGTACACACGTGACGATTACGTTTGACGTACACACGTGACGTTTAAGGTGACGCTTGACGTACTCACATGACGTTTAACGTGAGTAATAGAATATACGCTGCTTCACTCCATTTTTTTCAAGATGGTCGCCATGGGGAGTTGGGTGGAGGGGAAATAAAATATGACATTGTTGATACGAGATAAAGTCAAAAAAGTGTACAGGTTAACAAGGGTGTAACGTAAATGTCACTGTAGTTTTGGTTTTACGGGCACTATAGAAAGAATCCGGCACTACGCGGTGACAATGCGCTGGGGATAGGGGCGTTACGCGGAGACAGAGCGGAAGAACTGCGTGGGGCGACAATGCGCGGTGAGAAACATGGCGCTACGCAGTAGGAGAAACAAGGCACTACGCGGGTATGGGACAGAGCGGATGGCCTTGAATGGAATCCAGAAGATGCCACGTACGTACGGGTTTTTTATTAGTACGGTGACAAATTTCGATGTTTTACCGACGATCGATACGCCAATACATTATTACCAAAAATTGATTTGAATATGTGAATGAAATAAAGATTATGTATCGCAAGAATTAAAATCTCACAAAATTTCCCATATTTTTCAAAATTCCGTAAGTAATCTAAAGACGTTGGATAAAAAACGTATTCCCCCCCCCGAGGAGCTGTGGGACCTTGTCGTGGTGGAGGGGCTCAGTAGCTACGATGATTCTGCGAGCGATGCCGGCGGGAGTTTTAAACTCCTGGTAGGGCCACTCATGCCGGTAAGGTCAAAGATGAGTAGTGAAGCTAAGGACAGCTCAACAGGAGTCAACCTGTGAAAATCCGGAAGCTAAGGTGTAAGATATCGTGCCAAGAGATGAATGGCTACACGTAGTTAGTCGCTAACGATTCCCTATGAGCACTTGGCGAAACTCACTTGTATTTGAGCCTTGCCATGGTAAGGGAGCACTGCCATGGTCGACATTTCATCTGCCCTACTCGTGGGATTCAAATGGACGCAAACTCATCTGAAAATACCAAAGAGACTCCATCCTCTTATAAACAAGGATGTGGTTGGTAGAAACACAGAAAAAACTACTGAACAAACTACGAATCAAGAGACGACGGTAGTAGCACCTCGGTTCTTGATCGTGAAAAGAATTGAAGGAGATTTTTCACAAGTCAGCCCATTTCTGATATCGAAAGGAATTTATGGATTAATAGGAGAAGTATCGAACATTAGGAAAACGAGAGAAGGATTAATTATTGAAACCAAATCATCAGCCCAGTCGAGAAGATTATTGGTAATTAAACGATTATGTAATATGTCAGTAGAAGTAGAAGCACATAAAACCCTCAACCATAGTAAAGGAGTTGTTTTTTGTCCCGATCTGTTGAATTGTACCACTAAAGAAATATGCCAAGAGTTGAGCGCACAAGGTGTTACTAACGTTAAACGTATCACTTCCCGTAAAAATGGAGAAATATATGAAACACCAAATCATATATTAACATTCAACAACCCAAGTATTCCAAAAAAAATTAAAGTAGCTTTTTATTCACTTCCCGTTCGATTATATATTCCAGCACCACTAAGATGTTTTAGATGTCAATAGTTTGGACATACATCAATTAGATGCGAGAATAGTCAAGTTTGTGTGTGCGGAAAGGCATTACACGAAGGATTGCCGTGTGAAAAACCGATTGAATGCGTGAACTGTAAAGGTAACCATAATGCTCGTAGTAGAGATTGTCCTATCTACAAGAAAGAAGTTGCCATTCAGGAAATTAAAACCAAAGATAATCTGACATATGCGGAAGCAAAAAAGAAAGTGATAGTTTTAACACCAACATCAGGAATATCTTATGCCCGAGTGGCTGCTAATAACCCGAACCCCTTTAATATTGCCGATCTTGTGAAAGAATTATTACCAAATCTAAGCTCAATAATCAAAGATGCAGTAGCAACAGAAATATCTGCACAAGTATTCCCTAAACCGTCAATTCCACACCATAAAGAAGAGGAACCAATATGTTCTCAAGTGAAAAGAAAAAACCTTGACAGAACACCAAGTCCAGAAGTATTATCTGATACTGGGTCGATTTCATCCCTATCGTCCCAAAAAAAGAAGAAAAATGGGTGGCCGAAGGGAAAATCGAGAAAAACAGCGACCTAACCAAGTTCAACTTTGTGATAAACCTATCTGTGATATATTTTATATAACTTGTTTTATATTATCAATTTTTTATCTATTTATATACATCATATCCGTTTGTTATCGTCATGAATACATATACATACCAATTTTCCATAAAATAAGATAATGAATCAATTAGAAAATAATATTATACAATGGAATTGCAATGGATGTATTCACAATTTCTTTCAATTGAAATTACTTTTAACGAGAATATACCCTTTTTGTATATGTCTTCAAGAAACTCATTTCAAACCTAGGGAGAATTTCACTCTAAGAGGTTACACCATATATAGGAAGGATGTAATACCAGATATGAGAGCCCGAGGTGGAGTTGCTATCCTTGTAAAGGAAAATATACCATCAACTCCAATTCCAATTCAATCTAGGCTACAAGTCATCGCTGTACAACTTATGCATCCTATCAAAATAACAATATGCAACATATATCTCCCTGAATACAATTGGAATATAGATGATTTGAAATCTATTGTTGATCAGTTACCTAATCCTTTCATTCTTCTGGGTGACTTCAACTCGCACAATCCAATGTGGGGATCCGAACGCTTGTACCAGAGAGGAAGAATAGTTGAAGAACTCATAAATGAATACAACCCAGTTTTACTGAATACCGGTGAGGGAACAATTCTAGATCCAACACTTTCAGCCATCTGGACTTATCATTATGCTCCCCAGGAATCGCTCACAACTTCAACTGGAATGTAGTGCCAGAATATCTATTCACAGATCATGCCGCCATCCAAATACAGTGCAGTATAAGAAATATACCAACCTCTACCCCAGAGAGATGGCAAATAAAAAGAGCTGATTGGGAAAAATTTCGAGACCACCTGGGAACTTTCGAAATAAGACATTCAGCAAATGCATCAGTTGAAACAACAAGAGTACCATGGTGGAACGATGAGACTTATAATGCTGTGAAAAATAAAAACCGAGCATTAACACTTTTTAAAAGGAATCCTAACACAGTAAATTTGATCAATTTTAAACGTCTCAGAGCAAGAGCTCGTTGCATTATATTGAAATCTAAAAAAGAATGCTGGAAAACTTATGTCTCAACATTGAATAGTGAAACTCCACTCACACAAGTATGGCAAAATATCAGGAACATAGCTGGAAAGAAAGTATATTTTCCATCACCTGTACTTATTATCAACGGCGACGAAATTCGAAATGGAAATATCATCGCGAATGAACTAGTACGCCACTTTGAAGAAACGAGTAGTACAGAGAATTATCCGATAGAATTCCGAATTGAAAAAATGAATTAGAGCAGAAATTAGTAGATCTCAGAAAATATGGAGAGAGATTTCACACTGCTCGAACTTCAAAATGCTTTGAGAGAAACGAAGAACTCATCACCTGGACCAGACAAAATTCATTATAATATGATAAAAAATTTACTTTCACATGGAAAACAAGTGATTTTACACCTCTTCAATCAAATATGGTCGGAAGGTATATATCCTGAATTATGGAAAACATCTCTGATAATCCCTATACCTAAACCTGGAAAAGACCCCAAAAACCCGACAAGTTACCGACCAATATCGTTAACAAGCTGTTTAAGCAAACTGTTAGAGAAAATGATTAATCACAGGTTAGTATGGTTTCTAGAGATAAATAATTATCTCTCAAATTACCAAATGGGATTCAGAAAACGTAGATCTACTACGGACCAACTTGTTTTCCTGGATACAGCAATAAAAGAGAGTTTCGCACGCCGTGATCATTTAATAGCAGCCTCTTTTGATATTGAAAAGGCCTATGACCTCACCTGGCGATATAACATTCTGAAAACAATACATGAATGGGGTCTGAGAGGAAAACTGGCAATATTTTTATCTAATTTTCTCAAAATCAGAAATTTCACAGTGAGAATCAACAACATACTTTCAGAGAGAAAAAGTCTGGAAAATGGAATTCCACAAGGATCCACTTTGAGTGTCACATTATTTTTAATTGCGATAAATAGCTTCGTGGAATCTATAGATGAAGGTATTGGAAAGAGTCTCTATGTTGATGATCTAATTATATATTGTTCTGGTAAAGAGATGCAAGAAGCCGAAGAGAGAATTTAAACAACCATAAACCAACTCACGGCAAAAGCAACCGCCATTGGCTTCCGATTTTCACCAACAAAAACGCATTGTATCGACTTTTGTCGTTTGAGAACGAGACATAATGATCCAGAACTATATATGAACGGAATACTCTTAGAATCGAAGAATACTATGAAAATATTGGGAGTTACATTCGACAAAAAATTATACTGGAAACCTTACATAGAAGATCTGACCAGCAGATGTAAGAGAACCCTCAATATTATTAGATGTATCTCCAATATAAATTGGGGTGCTGAAAGAAAGACCGTACTCTCCGCATATAAATCTCTGATACTCCCAAAATTAGAATACGGAAGTATAGTGTACGAATCTGCTTGCAAGAGTCGTTTGTATCAACTCGAGAAGATACATAAAGAAGGACTACGACTTGCCATAGGAGCTTTCCGTACCAGCCCGAACCAATCAATTTTTTGTAAATCTGGGATTTGCTCACTGATTCACAGGAGGAAGAAACTTTTATTGAATTATGGTGTGAAAATATAGTCTCAACCTTATCATCCCAATCATTCAATCATTTATAATGCGATACCAGCAAATAAAACAGTAGGAAAGCGAATAGAAAATGATTTGTACTCCTTAGATACTGAACTACCACATGTTTTCCCCTCATCTTTCAGTGAAATTCCCCCTTGGACACTCACAACCCCAAAGTTTCATTTCGAATGCAATATATTCAAGAAAGAGAATACTAACAGAATTCAATATCTCTAAATATTCCACGAAGTCACAAACAAATATGAGAATTGTACAATAATATACACTGATGGATCAAAAACTGATCAAGGAGTGGGATCAGCTTTTTCTTGTATGGGAAAAACTCACCAGTGGACATTGAACCCAATACCCTCCATATTCACAGCGGAACTATATGCTATTCTCCAAGCATTGAGATTCATCGGGACGTTGGACCTAGGGACATAATTGATTCTTTCTGACTCCTGTAGTTCACTACAAGCTATACAGAATAGTTATAACGACGATCCGCTGATTCAGATCATCTCAACAGTGGTCCACATCCTGCAGAACTCTGACAGGAGAATAATTTTCTTCTGGATCCCAGGGCACATAGGAATAGCTGGTAATGAACTCGCAGATATGGCGGCTCGCGAAGCTACAGGACAAAATCATATGAATGACATCCCACTGCGACCCGAAGATATGAAAGCACATCACAAGAATAAAATAAGAGATAAATGGAACCAAGAATGGAACGATAGTAACCACAAACTAAAGATAATAAAAAACAAAGTCGATGAAATACTACCTTTTCCATCACACCAGAAGAGAGAACAAGTTGCACTTACACGATTGAGAATTGGTCACACTCATATCACATCTAGCTACCTATTGTCTGGTTCTAGACCTCCAATATGTGATATCTGCGACGTGCAAGTCACTGTGGAACATTTACTTCTTTTATGCCCGGTATACACCCAAGCTAGGAACAATTGCTCCCTACCTGACACACTGAGGCAATGCCTAGAAAATGAAAAATACTGCCTGAAAACGATTCAATTTCTCAAAGAAACAAGTATAATGAAAAAAGTATAGATTTGTACCTACTCCAATGAAATACCGACCGATTCGACAGGGGCTAATGACCATAGTAGTCGATGCCTTGAAAATTAAAAAAAAAAAAAAAAAACGTATTATATGTAGGCTCCTAGTATTCAAGTATAAGGGAAATTTGAACTCAAAAGGCACACAATCCAAAATTTGTAAAAATCGTCATTTTCGTAATAATTAACCAAGGTTAGTTCGAGATCCTGGAATCGTAAGTACCGTACGTGACATCTTCTGGATTCCATTCAAGGCCATCCGCTCTGTCCCATACCCGCGTAGTGCCTTGTTTTTCACCGCGCATTGTCGCTCCGCGCAGTTCTTCCGCTCTGCCCCTGCGTAACGCCCCTATCCCCAGCTCATTGTCCCCGCGTAGTGCTGGACTCTTTCTATAGTGACCGTAAAACCAAAACTACAGTGACATTTACATTACACCCTTGTTACCCTGTACACTTTTTTGACTTTATCTCGTATCAACAAAGTCGTCGTCGCCAGCTGACCAAGTTCGATTCCGAAGGAAAGCGTTGTGGATTAGAAATGTGTCAACAATGCCGTATGTAAACAATAGCAACAATGTGATATGTCAACAATGTCAACAATGCCGTATGTAAACAAGACCGTATGTTAACAAGACCGTATGTAAACAATAGCAACAATGTCATATGTCAACAATGCCGTATGTAAACAATGGCAATAATGTCATATGTCAACAATGTCATATGTCATTTTCCCTCCCCCCACTCCCCATGGCGGCCATCTTGAAAAAAGTGGAGTGAAGCGGCGTATATTCTACTTATTTGATCGGTAATGGTAAGCTTTTTCTTACTGTATTTTTAGATACTTCTTTAAGAGCAGTAATCAAGTTTTCTGGTTCAATCATTGAAGTGTGAATTATTTTAAGTCATGCAAAAGTAATGGAGTTTAATATACCATTTATACTATTTTCGAGGTACGAGTAACTTTCCATTAATTTTTCGCAGAGTTCAAAGAAATTTAATTTAGCCTTAATAAGTGCGACTTCGTTCGTTGACTGTCTAATAGTACTTTCGATTTTCGCTATATCTGAATTAAATATTTTTTCATTGATTTGCATTTGTTGAATAAAACTATTACACGAGGGCGGTTTGATAAGTCAGTGACTTTTTGAATAAAACAAATTTTTTTCCGCATATAAACATTTTATTTTTCTACATAATCACCTTTTAGCTCGATACATTTAGTACAGCGTTTTTCTAATTTTTTTATTACCTCCAAATAATAGGTTTTTTCAAAGCTCTCAAAATACGCGTTTGTTTCGGTAATGACTTCTTCATTCGACTCAAATCTCTTACCGCCCAGCCATTTCTTTAGGTTTGGAAACAGAAAATAGTCGCAGGGGGCTAAATCTGAAGAATATAATGGATGGGGTAGCAGTTCGTATCCCAATTCGTGGATTTTGGCCATCGTGACTAGACAAGTGTGCACACGTGCATTGTCTTGATGGAACAGCACTTTCTTCTTCTTAGCCAAATGCGGCCGTTTTTGCTTCAAATCAACGTTGAATCTGTTCAAAAGCTTTGAATAATATTCGCCGGTAATCGTTTTACCTTTCTTGAGGTAATCGATGTGAATGACACCGCGTACATCCCAAAAAACTGTGGCCATGACCTTGTTGGCTGACAGACTCTGTTTCGCCTTCTTTGGTACACGTTCACCCCGAGCAACCCACTGTTTCGATTGTTCCTTGGTCTCTGGCGTGTTGTGATGGATCCATGTTTCATCCACAGTAACAAAACGGCGCAAAAATTCGTCTGGATTACGGCTGAACATCGCTAAACACTCTTTTGAAGTGGTCACACGATTGCGCTTATGGTCGAGTGTGAGAAATCGCGGCACCCATCTCGCAGAAAGTTTTTTCATGTCCAAATATTCGTGTAAAATATGATGTACCAGTTCAGTTGAGATACCTACAGCATGAGCCAACTCACGCACTTTCATTATCCGATCATCCAATATCATTTCATGGATTTTATCGACGATTTCCGGCGTGATCACTTCTTTTGGGCGACCTGGACGTTCGGCGTCACTAGTGCTGGTACGACCACAACGGAACTCTGTAAACCACTTCTTAACTTTTTTCCATTTTCGTAAAAATTCACGAGGTTGTCTGCTTTGAACGGCTATCAAACACCAACTGCACGACGTAGCTTGCTCAAAATTAGAAAGTTGCCCACTGATAGATTATAGTTGACGGCAGCACTGTTGCATTTGAAGTAACTGCGCGGGAAATTCAAAAAGTCACTGACTTATCAAACTGCCCTCGTAGTTTGTGAGAACAGATTTTGTTATTGATATTTGATTTTTTAAAAGGTTCTCGATTTTGTTTTGATCGGCTTTTAATTGGTTAATACAGTTTATATAATATTGGCCATCAGAAGCGTCAAGATTTCCGGTGATTGCTTTAAATATACTTCCGATACCATCAACTATTTCCCTTTTTTGTCTAATTACATCGAACGATATTTCGTTAAATTTTTCATTGGTTGATTTTGAAATTTGTTGTAAAAGCGCTAAATGAGGTTTTATTTCTGACCGAAATTCGTCTACACCGTAGTAATCAGTATTGAGTGTGTTTTGAATATTTTTTAGGATTTTGTCGTTTCTTTTGTAAATTTGCTTGGGTGCTGAAATATTTTTATGAACCAATAAGGTCCATTCATCATTAGAGATCATTAATTTGGTTTCGTCATGATAGTAGATCCCAATAGTGTTGTTTATTGGTTCGATTTTAAATTGGCTTGCTGCTGTTCCGATCAGCAGTACCTGAAAATAAATATTAATTTTCGGTGTAAGGCTTCATGAGATCAAAGTTAATTTTTGATTTATAATTCGTTCCTAGATTAAGTACTGTAGCGGAAATTTTATGAATTTCTATTACTTCGAAAGGTCCATTAAACTGATTTTGTAATTTATTTTTTATTTGCGTTTCTTTAATGTACACTTAGTCTCCTACTTTATATTCCGGTTTATTTTCTGAACATGTTGAACAAAGCGAACTTTTGCTTTTTCTTTTTGTCGTAATGTTTTTTCTCTTGCTACCTTATAATAGTAAGAGATGCGATTATTTAGATCTCTAATATACTTAGTAATTAATTCTTTCTCATTATACAATTTTTCAGGAGGTCTATTGGAAGTGTAACCGAAAAGTAGTTCATACGGAGTAAATCCGTGTGTTTTATTTACTGAATTGTTGTATGCTATTATGGCATAAGGTAAAATATTAAATGGATGTTCGTTAGGGTGATCTGCTAAGTGCACACGAACCATTTCTAGTAATGTGGCATGGAATCTTTCCAGGGATCCATTAGATTGGGGGTGACCGGTACTTGATAATGTTAGTTTTATGTCAAACATTGTACATAGGTCTTTTAAAAGAGCATTATTATATTCGCAGCCATTATCGCAGAGGATTCGGAGGGGTGTTTCAAAATGTTGAAAATAAAGAAGTAAGGTATTGACGACTGATTTGTCGTTAACAGGGTATGCTTGAGAGAACTTTGTTAATTCATTTCTTATTGTTAGTGCGTAATTTATTTTGGGCACTTCTAAAATATCAATATTTATACGGTCAAAAGGTGTTTTAGGTGTTTCGGTTATTACTAGAGGGCTATCTAAATTTTTGCGACTTATTTTAGTTTCCTGACAAGCTCTGCAAGATTTTATATGGTTCTCTACATCTCTTGTTGATCCGGGCTAATTATATTTTTGTCGTAATCTTCTTATAGATTTATTGATTCCGCGGTGAAGGTGGCTTTTGCCATTATAATAATTGTCTGAAATTAACGGAATTTGGTTATGTTCTGGTGTTCTGGTGACATTTAGAAAAATAATAAATTTTACATCGACATCGGAGAGCAAATAAGATAAAATCTCTAGTATGGGTAAATCGGCATTATTTTCGATAGCGTATTTCTCGTTTACCTTAAAAATATATTTATTTCGGTAAATAGCGGCAAATAAATGTTCGTAACTATTAATAGGTTCGATTGGTAATGTAATAATCAGGTATTTTCGATTTTTTACTGTTTTGCTACTTAGTATATTAGTTTTCGCATAAGAAAAATCAGGACTATCTTCGAATATATCATCAATAATTTTTTCATGCATTTCGCTAAGGTTGTTTTGTTGAAAAAATTTCAAAATATTTTTATTTAATTTGTCTAGTAATTGCTTGTTAGAATATTTAATTTTCGAATAATCTATTAAGGATTTAGTTGTGTATAGTTCGATAAAATTTAAAAATTCTTGTTCCGCGACATTCCAATTGATTTTATGCTTATTTACTTCTAAATCTGTTTCGTCTTCTTTTAAAGGACCGGCTTCGTCTCTGTTGGCATGATAAATCGTATATGAAAGTTTAAAATTTCCCACTTTTGACTGAAACAAGACAAAATCTTGTACAAGGTTTATTTTTATACGAGAAAGTGCGCCCGCGTTTTTATTTAATTTACATGGCTTGTAAATGATTTGGTAGTCATACTCCTCTAGTTTAAGTCGCCATCGTGCTAATCGGCTTCCAGGGTCCTTTATTGAAAATTGCCAATGGTTGGGTGGTCCGTCACTAGAGTAAATTTTCGACCGTATAAATAGGACAGGAGCTTGCGCTCTGTTGGGGAATAATTAGTTTCGGCTTTACATAAAGCTCTGGATGCGTATGCTATGGGTAGGTCTTTACCCATAGATCCTTGAGATAACACCGAACCGATTGTAAAGGCACTAGGTGTATTATTTAATTTTTTAAATGATTTTATACATTCAGAATCAAAATTAAAAGGAACATCCTTTTGTAATAGTTTCATTAGAGATTTGGAGATTTTTGCAAAGTTTGGTATAAATCTCCTGTAGTAGCCTACCAGATCTACCAGATTTTCAGTGACAATATGCCCAAGATACGCGGTTTCTTTTCTCAAGAATTCGCATTTATAAGGCTGAATTTTCAAATAAGCCTTTTTGAGCCAATTGAATACTTCGGTTAGTCTTATTATGTGTTCGTGTATAGTTGGGGAATAAACGATAATGTCGTCCATATAGACAAGGAATTTTTTGTTTTGAATACCGGAATATTGTCAACAACCCTTTGGAACGTTAAAGGTGCCTATTTCAATCCCATGGGCATTCAAATGTATTCAAAGTGACCGTTTTCAACTGTTAACGTGGTTTTTTCTCTATCTTCGGTTGCTATTTCTATCTGGTGAAAGCCAGATGCAAGGTCCAATGTGGTAAAATATTGGCATTTACCCAGCTGATCAAGGAGATATGAGATATTGGGTAATGGGTATTTATCGCCTACCGTCCCCTCATTCAGTTTCCGGTAGTCGATCACGATACGCCATTTTTGTTTGCCTGACGCATCAGGTTTCTTGGGTACTACCCACACAGGGGCAGACCAGGAAGAAATGCTGGGTAAGATGATTTTTTGTTCAAGAATATTATTTATTTGATCTTGAACTTTCTGTTTGTGAATTTGGGGATACCGATATGACTTCGAATAAATTGGCTACGAGTTTTCTATTAAATGTTTAATTTCATTAGTGAAAGTTAGATTATCTCCCCCCAGGTAAAATATATCCGAAAAATGTATACAAAGTTGGGTGATTAAATCACATTCCTCTTCATTGAGGTGATCGAGCCTAAGTTGTTTTTTTATTTCTAAATTTATATCGATAAAATTTTCGGGATTACTTACATTGACATTATAAACGTTATTTATTTCGAAACGTTCCAAATTTAATTTTGGAAAAGTCACAGTTTTAGGGATGGCATTAACATTGAATATGGAAACTAGAAATTCACCATTTTCATTTATTTTTACTAAAGCATTCAGTAGTTTAATTTTTTCTATTTCCTGGCCTATCAGTATGGCCTGAGTATTTGTTCACATTTGAGTTTTTTTTTTGTTTATGACGCTGTTCGGCGTTTGAGGTATTAAAACTGATCACTATTGATCAACCATTAATTTAAGTCTGGTAAAATCTTAAAACTAAATACTTATATACTACTAAATTTTTTCCAACGATGTCCTTTAGGTTGTTCTGACTATAACATGTACACAAACTCGCGTACTATACTCTGCTTTTAAAAACACAGCTTTACATGAGTTCGAATGGCTTGGTCCTCTTAAGTCTTCGAACTAGATGCTGATTGTCCAGCAGCTGAAGAGCTTCCACATTTTCATGGAGGTGTAGCCTGGCCTTATGTTTACCAGCAGACCTTTTAATTTCATCCTTAACCATTGGGATACCGAGGTCTCTATGTAGATCACTGTTACGTACATACCAAGTGGCGTTTGTCGCAGCACTTTGATCTGAAATATTTGAATAATCTTTATATTGCTATCTTTGGCACAACCCCATAGCTCGATATCATAAAGCCACACTGGTTTTAGAATTTGATTGTTGATAAGTTTCTTATTGTGCAATGACAACTTGGAATTTCTTCCAATAAGCCAATAATGTTGTTTATACTTTAGTCCAAGTTCGGTTCTTTTCTTTTTTACATGCGCTGTCCATCTGAGCATTGCTAATTTATGGTACTAAGCTGTCACTAATATATAGGGGTGGTGGATTGACAAGACTTTTGTTGGTAAATTTGACATGGATCGATTTATTTTCGTTAAGCTTGACTTTCCATTGTTTAGTCCATTCAAGTATTGCATTAGTAGCTGACTACAATTTTATACAGGACTCGTCCTGATTTTGATCTACTGCGAGGAGTGCTGTATTGACTGCAAATGTGGCAATTTTTACATCTTCCAGTCGTGCAATGTCACTAGTGTACAATAAATAAAGAATAGGGCCTACCACACTACCTTGAGGTACACCCGCATTTATTTGCTTTAAGCTGGAATACGCATCTTCCTGTTTAATTCTGAAGAATCTGTCTGTGATATATAATGTCAAAAGCTCTACGTATTGTTTCGGTAGTATTCTATGAAGTTTATGCACTAGACCTGGATGCCACACCTTGTCGAAGGCCTGCGAAACATCTAGGAAGACTTCTGAACAGACCTGTTTTTCTTTAAGAGCTCGCTCAATTACATCAGTAATGCGATGCACCTGATCAATGGTTGGATGGTTCTGTCTAAAACCGAACTGATAGTCAGGAATTATATTGCTGTTTTCTATTAATGGTTTTAGTCTCTTGAGAAGCAACTTTTCGAAGAGTTTAGAGATAATCAGAAGTAGGGAAATAGGCCTCCTGGTGGTTTGCATGGCTTTGGCAACATAATAACTCCCGCAACTTTCCAGCTCGTAGGAATATGTTTCGGTCGCAAAGCTGCATTAAAAAGGTAAATGAGCATGACTATCCCTTTTTTAGGAAACTGTTTCAGAATTTCACCCGTAATTAAATCAAACAGATCAACATTGTTTTGAAGAAAGGCCAGGTCAAAAGTACCAACAACCGACGAGCATGTATGAGAGCAATGATAAAAGTAGAGGAAGCAAAAGATGTGTGTAAGAACCGTAGCAAGTGGAAGAAAGTGGTCTCTGCCTACACCTTTGGGAAAAAGGCGTGACTTTATGTATGTTAAATCAAATCCTTGTTCTTTTTTCGGATTAAAATTAGTTTTTATTTCATTAGCTACTTCTTTCGGAGTAAGAGGAGTAATGTTTTCTGATCTGGGGTTATCAGTTTCTATCAGTTTCTGTCTGCAAGATGTTCGGCAAACTACTCAGCTTTTTGTTTGTTATCTCTGGCACAGTTGCCGGCATTGTTTCTGATGGGCGGAATTAAAGTTAAGAGGCCTTTTAATTTTTTTGGTTGCCTAGTTGACCCTAGTCAGTCTTTTCATCTACAGATAGTTTTTGTATGCATAAGTTAATTAAATCAGAATGAGTTTTTGGATTTCTCTCTTGAGCTTTTACGTTTTGTTTAGGATGGCTTTATTAGCCGGATCTCTTGATTGTTGCCATCTTTTTCTTGCTTTTCTTTTCTCCCTGACTAATTTCCTTATTTCCGCTGGGTAATTGACTCCTTTGGTAATGAAGGTAATTTTTTTTGTGTTTTTATAAGCTATTTTTTAAATAAATCTAGTAAATTTTTTAGCTTCTATTTCTAATTGCTCGGTTGTTCTTAAATGAACATTAAAGTTAATGTTTTCCTGCAAATCTATTTTAAAGCTTTCCCAGTCTGTAGTTTTGTTCACCAGTACGGGACGACCTTTTTTTTTAATTACCTTTTCACTTAACATTAAGAATACTGCTAAGTGATCTGAGTTCAGGTCAAAATTTTCCTCAACTTCGAGGAAATTGGATGAAACTTTTCTTGAAAAGAACAAATCTAGCAGATCCGGTATTTTGTTAGTGTCTGTTGGCCAATATGTTGGTTTACCCGAAGAATGATAATTGCTTCCTGTTTCACTGACAGCCTTCCTTAGTTCCCTATCTTTGATCGTGGTTAATCTAGCTCCCCAAATAACATTCTTGGCATTAAAATCACCACTTAAAATAAATCTCTCTCCAGGATGTTGTAGGATTATTTTATAGTCTTCTTTTTCAGATTATATTTGGGTGGATAGTATACTGCACCAACCCTTATACTTTGTTTGGTAGATTTAATTCCAATCATGGTAAGTTGCATTTCTTGTCTTTGCAAATGACATTCTTCATGGTTATTGATGGATTCCTTGACAATTACCGCACCACCTCCCTTAGCTTGATTGTCCGGATGGACAGTATTGTACACTTTATATCCTCTAATCCTTATGTAAGATTGTCTTGTAAGATGTGTTTCTAATACAAGACATATATCGATATGTTGTGAATTTAAAAAAACTTCTATTTCCTTGCTTTTTTGTCATAATGCCATTAACATTCCATGTAGCAATAGTCATGGCTCAAGTCTATCATTGACTTTTTCAAACATACTCATTATATTTTGCAGTGTATACATCATTGATGTGTCCGGCTTGGAGGTAGAAGCAACTTGTTCTTGCTCGTTGTTAATCACTTGTGTATATGTAACACCAAATCTTACAATATTAGGAATGTATTTATTTGGCTGGGTAAACGATCTTTTAGTTTTAACGAAATTTTTCCTTCTCTTTTGTAGTTCTCTGTAGCTGGCGGGATGAGCCTCGGAGCAGTGGATGAATTTTGCTGGATCATTTCTAGGTTTAGTGCATGTCGTTGTTAAGTGGTTGCAGCACACTTTACACATGCAGGGATACGCTTGCAGAATTTATATGTATGGCCAAATCTTTGGCAATTTCAACATTGTGGAATGAGATTGCTATTCCTCACTGCTTCGATTTTAACCTTTATATGGTTGATGTACTGAATATTATATATTTTGTCAATGTTCTCAGAATTTTGAAACGTTAGCTTATACGGTGGCAAAAGAATATATTTCTCTTTCTTATTTTCTTAAGTTTTTGTGTCACTTTTTTGATATTGAATCCGTTATTCTCAAGTTCTCTAGCAATATCATCGGGATCACAGCTAGGATGTAAATTTCTCGCCATGACTTGTATAGGCCTAGTAGCCTTATCTTCATGAGTGCCATTCTATATCCGTGTTATTTATAATCTTGGTCAATTCCCTGTATTCAGCGCCAGTAGTAGCATTGACTTTAATTTGGTTGTTATTTAGCATATTGGTTTTGCAATTAAGCTTGTTAATTTGTAATTTCTGTAACTTTTTCATAGCTTTTGTCGTTGCTCAACACAATTGGTGGTGGCTTTTCTCTTTTTGGAGGTTTGACTGGTTTATAGATCGGGCTGTTATCTACCTTTTCAGGTGATTCTTCAGCCTTTTTTTTCTTATTTCTTCTGATTTTTGCTAAGAGCCAGTCTGTTTCTCTTGTGACAAGAGTTTCTTCTTCATCTGAGTTGGCCGGGCTATAGTTTTTCCTTTCGGCCCCGTTTTGCAAGGTCCTCTGCTGATTTTTAAGTATCTCAATCTCCTGTAATGCCTGTTTTAGTTGAGACTGGATAGTGCTCATATCATTATTAAAGAATTTCACTCAAGTTCTATTTGTTTCCATGCCGTATATAATTCCTGTTCATTTTGCGATCTAGCAAAATTTTCTTGAAATAAATTATTATTGATTTGCAGCAAAGCCTCCTCATTTGCTGTTTGTGGCTGTTGGTAACATGCCATCATAAACTACACAAAATTTTATGACCGTAGTCACAATGCATTAAATTCGACATAAGGACCCAGACTATTGAATTATTTATAGAATTTTTATGGACACTATTTTTTTTACAAACTTGATAACGCGATCGCTTGTAGCGGCCGTCGACACGTATTTATCGTTCGAAAGTCAAGCAAATACTACATTTGAGTTTAAAAATTTGTTCTGTGCGAGGTTCAATAGAAACTGTATTTTGATAGATATGAGGAAATTGATTTTCAATTGGAATATCATTTCTTTCATCGCTTGTTACTTTAAATAAAGGGATTATTTTAAAATTTGTTATCAGTTGTTTATTTTTTAAGTCAATCACGCAATTATAATGTTTTAAAAAATCCGAGCCTAATAGCCCGTCGAAATCAATGTCCAAATTATAAATATTGACTTTGTGTGGATCAGTAAGCGTAAAAGGAATTTGTGTTGATTCGCTTATTCTTATTTTTTGATTTGTTATACCTTAAATAATTACATTTTCGGGAGATATGTTTTTATAATTTATAATTTTTGGTTTAAAAATGGATAGGCCTGCGCCCGTATCCATTAATATTTTTTGAGGTGCAAACTTAGCTCGCCTCCCCGTGGTGCACCCTGGGTAACGCTAAAGGTAATCCAGACTATCCTACGATCTCCTGGATATCGAAACATACATGAATACCACGATTTTAAAAAACGGATCGAACGGCTCTTGTAAGACAAAAACTCTTGGACCTCTTTTTAAGTTTTGCCAGCTCAACATCGAAGGCATAAGTAGATCTAAGAGTGACTATCTCTCCAAGTTTCTTCTAAACTACAACATTGACGTGGTTCTCTTACAAGAAACTCATACCTCTGACGAATTACAGCTCCGGAAAAAGAGAAAAATCCACGGATACAGACTTATCGGTGCAACATACCACTCTCATTACGGCATAGCTACTTATGCCCGAGCCAGAATGAAGGGCGTAAAACTTATATCGACATTTCAAGACGATGATATTTCTGCAGTGACTGTTAAAGTTGTTGACACACTCTTGACATACGTATATAAACCTCCTGCAGCCATATGACAGACAACACCCTACCTACGGGGGACCATCCATCCATCTATGTTGGTGATTTTAATAGCCAGCATACCCAATGTAGGTACTCTCAAAACAAACAAAACGGAACAAAACTGGTAGACTGGGCCGAGGCCCATAATATTCAACTAGTCTTCAGTGCCAAACACAGAGGTACCTCCCACTCAGCCAGATGTAGTACTGAGACCAACCCAGACCTATGCTTCGTGTCATTTGATCAAGAGGGAAAATCCGTCCCAGTGAACCGACATATTCTTGAGGCTTTTCCAAATAGCCAACATCGTCCCGTGCTGTCGGAGTTAGGCACCCAGATCCCAATTATACGCGGCTCCGATTTCCCGAGATGGAAATTCTCAAAGGCGAACTGGCACGGATACTCGACCGCCCTCAATAAAAAACATCCGATTTATTGCTCTACTGCCAAATAACTACCAAAGAGTTGTAAATATGGTAATATCCACGGCCAAGAAACACGTACCAAGAGGAGTAAGGAAAGAATATATACCATGCTGGTCCGAGGCCAATAAGATCCTCTACGCTGACTACTTGGAAAACGGCAGATCGGATGTTGCGGATTTCCTACTGCACAACCTTAACGAAGCGCGGAAAATAAATGGAACAAAACAAATAAAAACCTGAACTTCCGACACTTAAGTAAAAGGGCGTGGAGTTTACTTAAAAAGCTAGGAGCCAACTCGCATACCATGTCGAAGCCTACCAACGTCACGGCCGATCAGGTAGCGAACCATATAGTGAACCTGTCTAGAGCCAGAAAAGACAAATCCCACTCGACCGAAATCAAAAAGGAGTTCAAGGCCCTCAAAAACTCAAATATAAGGTGTGAGCAGTTGTCTGGGGAATTTACCATGGACGAAGTCACAAAAGCCCTCCAATCCTTAAAAATCGGCAAGTTACCCGGGTTCTACAAAATACACCCGGAATTCCTTGCTTACTGTGGAATAAATAGGAGGCGCTGGCTAGAAAAATTCTTCACTATTATCCTTGAAGCCGCCGAACAACTGCCAGGCGAACTTAAAAGATCTAAAATCATCGCCATTCTCAAGCCAGGAAAGCCTGCTGACCTCCCCGGTAGCTATTGACCCATTGCCCTTCTAAGCTCCATATATAAATTACTGGAGAGACTAATCTACAACCGAATAAGCTCACGAATCCTGGACATCTTACCTGTGGAACAAGCTGGTTTCCGACCTGGTCGCAACTGCGAATATCAGGTTCTTGCACTTCTGAGCTATATTGAAATAGGCTTTGAAAAACGCAGCAAAACAGGAGTAGCCTTCATAGATCTGACAGCTGCCTATGATACCGTCTGGAGGGAGGGCTTAATGTATAAATTCCTGACAACCATAAAATGTAAGAAGCTGACAGCACTGGTGAACAGCATGCTCTCCAATAGATCCCTTTAGACTGTTATGGGGGACACACGAAGCAGACCAAGTTGCTTAATAACGGCCTACCTGAAGGCTCAGTCCTGGCTCCACTTCTTTTCAATCTATACGTGGCTGACCTTCCACAAACACCAAGCCGTAAGTTCATGTATGCCGATGACTTGGCCCTGGCAACGCAGCATTTGAACATGGGAAACATAGAAGCTACTTTGTCAGTGGATCTAGACATTATGTCGGACTCCACTTTAGGAAGTGGAGGCTGACACCCAGCGCTGCGAAAACCGAGACCTGCTGTTTTCATCTCAACAATAGACTGGCATTTACCAGCCTGAAAGCCACTCTAAATGGCACTGTTCTACGCCACAATCAGAACCCTAAATACGGCACAACAGCTAACAACTAACAACTTTGACGGATACGAAGAATGGCAGTCGGACTGGCAGGGCAAAGTTTCACCGACCTGGCACCCCCTACTAAACTCTAAAGAACCACCACATGGTTTTAACCTGCCCCGCAAGCTTTGGGTTCGACTGAATAGAATACGTACTGGCTACGGCAGAAGTGGGTCGACACTCCATAGGTGGGGAATGCGCTCCAGCCCAGAGTGTGAATGCAGTGCTGCCTCCCAAACAATGGGCCACAACACCTACGAATGCTTGTTAACATCCTTTCCTGGAACAAGGCGGCGACACCGGAGGCCATATCCTGGCTCTAACAGTTACGCCTGGAAATGTGATAATGAAGACAATAATTGTAACTGTGTTTGTGATATATGTGCTATTAGTGATGTTTTATATACCTATATTTACTCTCTCTTCTATGTATGTTCGAATAGACCATAAGCTAAATAAATAATTAATATTTAAAACGTATTTGTAGCGTCTTTTATGTAGTACAGATTTTTTTGTGTTAACTGGTAAAGTATTAATTATAGGAATAATTGTTCAATGTTTGGATTTGAGCATTGAGATTCGATATTTGCAAGTTGTTGATTTGAAAATCTGGCGGGTCGGCTTGCAAGGTGCCTTGTTGAAAAGACTTGTTATAATCATGATTATGATTCAAAATGTCGTCAGTTTCGAAATTATATCTAAATTCATTATTTTGATTAATTAATTTAACTTATAACGTTACAAAAAATTGGCTTTAGAAAGGAAACTTTAACATTACACAAAATTGTCGCAAAATTTGGGCATTAGTAAGTTTTTTTATAGTAACACAAAATTGAAACCCAACTTTTGTAACTTTTAAAAAACAAGCTTAGTAAGGTTACATAAATTGGTGCCTAACTTTTGGGGTTTAGAAAAATACTTTTAACGCAACAACTTTTCCCATGTAGAAAAAGAGAATTTACAAACACCAAATTTCTACATATTGTATCCACTTTGTTGTATTTTTTTACAGAATTACACTTTAAACATGGCGTAGGAGTGTAATACACGTCAACGTGACTCTGAATAGCCGTTAACTAAAAATTACTAACATTCAACATTAGTCTGTCAGGCAACTTACTTTATACCCGGAGCGCGACTGAAGTTGCTTGTCCGACCAAAAACTGAACGCAGACCAACTAACGGAATGACCTTGCTTTAAATTTTAAAACCCATCTTTCCGTCAAAGAACACATTAACCACGTGTTTGTTCCGATAGAATTTAAAATTAATTTCTCCAAACTTTCATTTTTCATGTAGGCTCGTGCCCGTGAAGTTTCTTCACGACATTATCTTTTATTTTGTCTATAATTGGAGGGCAGTGTATTTAAAGGCTTGTTTTATTTTATTTTGAAATCGTTTTAAATGACTTTTTTAAAGGAAAATAAATTGCATTTGATTTTTTTAACTATTATTTTTAAATACAATTTTAAGGTTAGGTTACGATCATTTACGTTCTTCTTCTCTAGATATTTTATATTCGTTCTAGGAATCAATTTAACCAACAGAATGTATGTCTTTGTTGTCACAAAAATAAAACAAATTAGGTATAAAATTAATATCCAAATATTGCCGGCAGGCATGTCCTCTAGGGAAAATATTGGAAAAAAGTTAGTCACAAAGATGACGAAAACGTTTTTAATAATGTTACTAAAAAATTGCCTACTGGTTAGTTAAATCTTATAAGGTCGACTCTCCTTTGAGAAAACGTTAAACATAACTAAAGTTGCCACTTAAACGTTTCCAGAACCTTATTGTCATTCCCAAAATATCTACTACTTGTATTCAGTTGGGTAAACGTACTAACAACTTAACATTAAGACTACGTTGTCCATTGATTTAGAGAGCGTCGTTTCATAAATGACTAACCTCTACACCAAGTACAACGTTTATTTTGGTGTATTATGTAGTTATCGTCGACAAATTGCTACTTGGGACAAATTATTGGCTAAAAGTCACAAGGTCTAATGAGCTTTCGTAGACTTGGAAAAGAACCGTGATAGAGTAGTGAGAAATAAATTGTGGTCGACATTGTCTACGTATGGGGTGAGTGACAGCTCACTTTACGAGGATTTCAGCGCTTGTGTTATAATAAACGGAGCTTACACAGACTGGTTCATCAAAAAAAATGTAAGACATGAATGGATTTGCCATGGCTGTTTAACTTTTTCAAATACAATTGTTTAAAATATTTAAAAGAGAGTGCTTATGGATTAAAAATGAATGATTTGATCGTCAAATGCCTCCTTTACGCCGATGATCAGGTCATATTAGCGTCATTTGAAGAGGAGTTGCAGGCGATGGTTAATGTTATGCATGATGCCCTGAAAATGAAAGGGATGAAAATAAATGTAAGCAAAACGAAAATAATGGTTTTTAAAAGAGAAGAAAGCATGACAAACTGCGAGGTGCTGATTGAAGGAGAAAGAGTGGAACAAGTAAACAAATTTGTATAGGTACTTGGGTTCAAAGTTTAATAAAGACGAAAAGTATGACTGTGGTATTGAGCGAAAGATGTTGCCAGCAAAACAAATGAATTTGGCCCTGAATAACTTTATGAACAGCCAGAACGTGTTAAACAAGGCACAACTGGCTATGCATAAAGGATTGCTGGTATCCATTTATTTGTTAGTGTCTGTATGTATGTATGTATGTTTCTACTCAGCGATAAGCAATGGTAGAGTCCCAAGAATTTGTATTTTATGAAATCAGACTTTGAAAAATATAATTATATAACAATCAATTATTTAAAATTGTGTCTTTACTTGAGACCTTTATGCAACTTTTATTCGATTCTAATAAAAATACGTAATTATTTCATTTAACCTTGAAACTGCAGTCAACCGTAAAAACTAAATGCTTACAGATTCTTGACTAATTGTCTTTGAAACCTTCGATATAAATGTAATTATAATTATGTTTATGACACATTTCTATGGTAGACGATCACAACAAGTAATAATGAATAAAGTTAAATAGCGAAATATGTGTGTGTTTAAATTTATTTTTTAATAAAAAAAAGACTAAGTAACAAGAATATCATATTTCAAAAAATTAAATTCATTGTGTACCAAATTTGTCGAGTTTTTACTACAAATTACCCAAGAAATACAAAACACAAGACCATAGATTTGGAAAAGGCCTATGACAGAGTGGTGAGAAATAAATTGTGGTCATCATTGTATAGTGGGAAGGGGGGTAGGGGGGTGAGCGATAGATTGATACTAGAACTAAAATCACTTTATGAGGATTCAACTGTTTGTGTCAGGATAAAAGATGCTTACACGAAATGGTTTAACATTAAAAATGTGTTGCTTATACACGTACAATTATTTAAAAAATTTAAAGAGAGTGTGATTTGATCGTCAAATGCCTCCTTTACGTCGATGATCAGGTCATATTAGTATCATCAACCAAAGGGGTAATAGTAAACGTAAGCAAGACAAAAGTAATGGTGTTTGAAGATGAAGAAAGCATGACAAACTGGGAGGTGTATTTAAAGAAGAATGGTTAAAACAAGTGAATGATTTCGTATCAAAGTTTAAGAGAGACGAAAAGTATGACTGTAACATTAAGCGAAGGGTGTTGGCAGGAAAACAAATGAATGGGGCCCTGCATAACTTTATGGGCAGCTATAACGTGTTAAAAAAAGGCACAAATGGCTGTTCATAGAAAAGTGCTGGTCCCTACACTTATGTTTGGTAGTGAATGTTGGGTTTGTCAGAAGACTAATGAAAATAAGATTAATGCTGCGGAAGATATGTAGTCTGAGAAGTATACCTGGAGTAACTCTGATGGATAAAGTAAAGAAAAGTGGGATAAGGGAACACTGTAGTGTAAAAGTAGATGTGGTTACAAATATAGATACAGGAATTCTTAGATGGTTTCGACACGTAGAGAGGATAGATAAAAGAAGAATAATAAAATAGCTTAATTAGGCGAGAAGGTCAAGAAGTTCAATATCTGGCTTGTTGGCTTTAACTTGTCAAGTTGTTGGAAAGCCATAATTACAATATATTTTACTGGTAGCATTTTGACACTTTTTATCTCCTGAGAAACTACTATGACAGGGTGCTCATCGATGTCTTAGGAAGATCTAAAATGGAAGTACAAGACCATGAAAGCTGCGTTGTGTCTGGTTATGTATGTAGACACAGTATGGACAGGACATACCGACATATGTGCATTATGGTTTCTGGTTGTGCTTCACATGCTCTGTAGGCGATGTTAACATCCTGCTCTAGTATGGAAAGTCTATAAACTAGAGAACCTATTTATAACTCCACCTTGGCATGCCATCATAAGACCCTTTATCTCGGGCATTAACCCAGATGATCTTAGAAGGGCGAACGAAAGCTCTTTGGACACTTTCCTACCATTGACATGACGAAAAAATTCTATCAGAATATTGTGTTGTATTCTCACAATATTAGTTTGCTTTAGTTAAATGTTTAAGACCCGTTCTAATACATAACATATTATGAAATCTTTTTGCACATGTTCGAAGGTAAAATATAGTGCACGGTATTTAGTTATTGTGCTGATCCAGTACGTTACTATTTTACTAAAACATAGTTTTATCAATAATCTAATTATTTATATTCCAAAAAAAAGTAATTAACTGTAATTTAATATCTCAAACTAATACATGGTATGAACTAAAACTATTTAATTTACATTTTTGCAGTAACGAATCTTATGAATCTTTCTTAATAATCGCCATCCAACCCAGTGCCGGGTACGTTGGTCGGTCTTCACAGTTCTGATGACCAATTCCTCTTTGGAGCGTTTAAAAAACCTTGTCAGTTCTGGAATCTATCACGCGAACCTCGTACCTTTAGAATTTCTGTTGTGAAATTATGCGAATAAAAAACCGTTCTTAGTATTGAAAAAGTAATTATCAATAAAAGATAAGCAAATAAGAATAAACTTATATAAAATAATTCGTATTTACGTGTCTTGCATTCACGAAGGTAAGATAAAAATTTAATATTCAATCCAGTGCACCTCGTCCTCCAAATCGTACACTTTTAATAGGTACATATTTTAGGTTTATTTTAAAATATTATTGTCATTATTGTTGAGATTATCTAACGTTTGTTTTTGTTGCTGATTTGAACGGTTTTGTGTAAATAAATTATGTTACCCACATATGAGTAAAATACCGAAGTTGATGAATCGAAAACAGACTGGTTTTTTTTAATCGTGATTATTTGGTTATATAAACAATTTTTTAACAATTGCTTTTTTGTGGATGATCAAAAATAATTAAAAAACTGTAAGTATAAAAAATCTTGAAAAAATAATAACAATTTGTATCTAAATGACAAGATATGAAGATAAAAAAATTCGATCAACTTCTTCGAATAATCCTTGATGGAATCTCCTTATATTAAAACGACAAAATAATAGTATATAACACCAATGCATACGTAGGCCTTTAAATGATGAGCAACAAGTTTAAAGCCAATTATGCATATTTTTTAGTAAAAATGCATAATCACTTGAGGTTCATCACAACTATTATTTAAGTGAATTTTATTGAGTAGATAGGTTTATGTCATTTGACACTTCATTTATTATATGAAACGTCACGTAAACTGAAAATTCAGCCACTGATGCCAAGTTGAATTTAACTCCTGTGAAATCCAGACCTTTATATTACAAAGAATATGAAAAACTTTTATTACGGATGTAGCAGAAGCATACACAATATATTGACAAATCGGTAATGTTGGCGTATACGTAGCGTATAGCAAGAAACTCCTACATTTATTGTAAAAGTAGATGTCAGCGTCTGTGAAATAAAGGTACTGACCTTTCGGACTTTTCTTTCGACAATGTTTTCACAAACGCTGTCATTTAGTTTCGCTATAAATGTCGCAAGTTTCTGTCTTATGTACACCTACCTTATTTGTTGGAAATGTCCAGTATTTATAAATTTTCGTCACTTTTTTTTTTTTTTTTGTTTTACAAGAGGAAAATCTTTTATAGACACTCAGCGCTTTCACTGCTCTGAAAAGAGCGAGTTTCCGCGCTGAATAGTGTGGGACTCATTGACCGCTCGGTCAACGTTACCCACTAAAAAACTCTTGTGTGTGGTTTTTTGGGCTTATTGTCACTTGGTAGGGGACAATCTTACCCCTTGTGTAGGTGTGGAATTTAAAAATGTTGTGTGTGTATTTGTGTTTCAGTGTAAAAAACGGGGGTTTTATTTAGGGGGGGGAGGGTGCGAAACATTAAAGAATTTTACTTCTTAGATTTTTGTGTCTGCCGCTTTGACGACCTGGTAAAATATCGAAATTTATAAGTGCGTTTGGATGTGAAACGGCTTTTTCGAAAAAGATTTTATGACGATTTTTTAAGTATTCGGTAATCGTTTCGATTTTTAGGTCTTTATGTAAATCGGACATTCTGATGTACCAGGGGGCGTTTGTTATACGTTTTAAAATTTTATTTTGAAATTTTTGGAGTTTATTTTTTGTGGATTTTGCTGCTTGACAGAAGGAAATACAGCCGTAAAGTAATTGTGGACGTATAATTTGTTTGTAGATTAGAATTTTGTTTTTGAGGTTTAATTTGCTTCTGTAATACAGAAGATTACGGAGTCTGCCGGATGTTTTGTTACAACGCGAGATTTGCGTGTTTATGTGCGAGTGCCATGAGAGTTTTTTGTCTAAATCTATGCCTAAGTATTTTACTTTGTTTGTGTAAATAATATCTCTATTTTAAACCTTTAATTGAGGCATATTCGGGTTTCTTTTTCGAGAAAAGAGAATAGCTTGCGTTTTTTCGGCGTTTAACTTGATTTTCCAAGTTTTTGTCCATTTTTCTATTTCATCTATTTGCCTTTGCATATTTATATGAAGATATCTTAGATTTTTATGTGTGCTAAAGGCCGCAGTGTCGTCTGCGTACATAGCTAGTTCGGTTTTTGATGTTTTCGGAGTGTCTGCTATGTAAAGATTGTATAGGGTTGGCGATAACGTTGAACCTTGCGGTACGCCGGCTTCTATACTTCTATCCGTAGACTGTTTTTCGTTAATTTTTACATTAAATTTTCTGTTTTTTAGAAATGAGTTTATCATCTTTACTTGATTTATAGGAAAATTCATCCTGTTTAGTTTATATAGAAGAGCTTCGTGCCATACTTTATCGAAGGCTTTTTGTATGTCGAAAAGTATCATTAAGGTACTTTTTTTCTTATTGAACCCTGTAGTTATGTGTTCTACAATTCTTGCGAGTTGCGATTCTGTACTGTGATCTCTTCTGAAGCCGAATTGTTCATCCGGGATCACTTTATATTTTTCTATATGGTTTTGTAATCTTTTTAAAATTATTTTTTCGAATAATTTGCCTAAACAAGGTAGTAGGGAGATGGGCCGCCAATTTTGAGGGTTTTGTAGATTTTTGTTAGGCTTTGGTAAGATTATTATTTGTGCTTTTTTCCAGATGTTCGGAAAATAGCATGAGAGCAGGCAATCGTTAAAAATTCTCGCTAATAACTCGATTAAGTTATCGGGGAGATTCTTTAACGCTTTCTTTCGTTAATCTGTTTGCTTCGATTTTTATCCTACGATCCAGAGTTGCGAATGCTCTTTTTCTTAGTCTATTTCTTTCTTTTATAAGATCCCGAATATGTCTCGGAAGTTGTATGGGGTTTGTTTTTAGAGGTATTATTTTCGTCACTTTGTACAGAATTTGATTAATTTGACAATTTATAACAAAATTTGATATAAATCTTGTTTATTAAAGCCGTTACCTAGCCACATTTATTCGGCCTGCGATATAGATCCGATTTTGCACGCTTTTGCGTTTATTATGTATGCGGCCTACTCTCATTTGAGAACTTAAAGTGAGAGAATAATAAAAATTTGGCACAGCGGGGGATGGCCGATTACGACATTTGCCATTATTTTTAACCTTCTGTTGGAACATCCGTTGATGAGAGGACTCGCTATGAGTCTATCAGACCCATATTAGTAAATATCTTATTTTTTATTATTCTTACGCGTTTAAAATAAAATTAAATGATCAACAATAACTTCCTTTTCTGTTATAAATAAAATGCTTTAAAATAAATAAATAAATTTATTTAGGTACATTTTTTAATAGTTTACAATAAAGGGAAATTATTCACTTTCTTCTAATTCCACTATGGTGTTTTCTTGTAAACATTTTTAAAATATTCGCACATATATTTTGTCTTTGCATTTTTTTTTGTTTCTCTATAGCATGGCTCACATCGTTTTTTTTCTTGTTTGTGTGCTAGTTCCAGGTTGTCCCTCTGTGACTGGTGCTTCGGGCCTATATTTTGCTAATAAAACTTCGGCGAAAAAATTTGATATTTGGGACCTTCTTTCTAGTTGTCCTGTCAACAAACTAAAGACTAATTTTTTGAAATATTCTCGCCAAGAAATATATTCGTTTCCATTCCCCAAAAACATTATTCGCGTGTCTGGATACATTTTATTTGGCAACGTCTACACCCGACTTAGTACTCTTATAAAAATCTATTAGTTTGGGCTTTTTAGAAGTATCATCTGCCACTTTATCACAGGAAACATATGTAAACTTGATAGCAACACAACATAAGTTTCGTTTTTGGAAAAACCAAACACACTGCTATATCGAGGGCATAGTTCCCACTTACGATAACGCGTGTTTTTCTTTCCGTATTTAACTGGCGACACAGATTTCGCGAAAACCGCACGCTTTTGTATCACTAGCCCGTGTTTAATTCGCATCAACTGGACACGCCTTTGTGATCAAGTGGCGCTGGGGGAGGTTTTACAAAATAGTGTGCAGTTGAACTGAACACTTTTTGACTTGACTCTTGACTGTTTGAGTCTTCAAAAGCGTGTTAAATAAGCGACGATATTAGTTGAGGTACTACCGCTTACATTTATTATGTTACCACTGCTGCTTCTGCCACCACCTCCGCTCCTATGATTGTAAAGTTGCGAAATGTATGTCACCTGAATTAAAATGTTTTATGGGTGTATAAAACTGAAAATGGATGGGATTTAAATGAAACATTACTAAAATATTAATAGAAAATAGAATAGAATAAAAATAGAAAATACACTATTTTGCGAAACGCTCGTTTTGGTCTATGTTCATAGCGATATTGTGTGCACGTTTCTGCTTAATAGGACGTCCGGACTGTATCCTATTACTGCTGGGTAATTGTTTTTGATGCCGTCTCGAAAAAGATGTAGGTTGGACCTTTATTTTTCGTGAACGTCTTATTTTTTTATCATGCATGTATGAAACAATAATGGAAGGAGACTGCAATCGAGATAGTTCAGACAAATATTTTGCTATTATTTCAATAACGAGGGAGCTGTCCCTTGGTAGTGGCACATCGTTAAAGAGTAAAGAAATGAAGAACTATTTTAGTTGTACTGTTATTTTAGTATTTTGAGATTTACGTTGTTAATAAAGCTGTTGAAACATATACATGATGGGCCAAATTTATTTGGATCCCTTTTTGGACCAGACTGACACAAATTGATATAACGACTAGACTTTTTTTAATTCCATTACCTTACATAATTATTATAGTAAAAGTAACTATGAACATATTAAAAAATAAGACATACTTACCAAATGTGACTGACTTTTTCTGGCTTTCACGTGAGGTTTTAGAAAAGAATCCATTATTTTAAACCATGTGGGGTACTTTCGTACAGTAGGGGGGTACTTTCGTACATTACGGGGTAGATTTACACAGGGTAATTAAAAAGTCTAATAAACTTACCAGCTTTTATTAAATAACAAAAAATATGTTTTACTCTGAAAACATAATAATATTGAACTTGACTTATAATTAACATAACATAACATAACATCTCGTGGAAAATAACATAAACAAATATAATTAAAACTTAGTCCACACATTCATAATTTTAACCCTTGTAATCAGTCTAAATGAGATCTTTGTATGTAAATTTAAACTTTGATTACCAAGTTAACCAAATATTTGGTTAGCTTTCGAAGTTATTCCACATTAAAATAATTTAAATTCATAATTGTTAAAGTAAAAGGTCTAGACCAGAGGTGCTCAAACGGTCGATCGCGAGTGCTTTTTGAGTCGATCTCGATAAAAAGTTCCGATATAGAACTATTTAGACAGATTTTGTTTCAAAGTTTACAAGAGATAAAAATTATGACAGAGACATTGAGCGAAGGGTGTTGGCAGGAAAACAGATGAATGGGGCACTGCATAGCTTTATGAACAGCCAGAAAGTGTCAAAAAAGGCACGTCTGGCTGTGCATAGAGGAGTTTTGGTTCCTACACTTATGTATGGTAGTGAATGTGAGGTTTGGCAGAAGAAGCATGAAAATAGGATTAATGCTGCTGAGATGAGTAGTTTGAGAAGTATAGCCGAAGTGACTCGGTTGGATAAAGTAAAAAATAGTGAGATAAGAGAACGCTGTGATGTAAAAGAAGATGTGGTTACAAAGATAGATAAAGGAATGCTTAGATGGTTTGGACACGTAGAAAGGATAGATGAAGGAAGATTGACGAAACAAATTTATAAGGCGAGTGTGAATGAACAAAAAACCTAAAATACCATCACAAACATTTAATTTCTGAGGCCTTTGGGTATAGCTTTTAACAAAAATAAATGTAAATTAGTTTCACTCCAATACCTGCAATTACGTCTATTTACTTTACTATTTAAATAAAAGGTACATTCATCTAAAAAAAATGTATTGTATAACTGATTGGCATTACTCTGTATTAGCTCTGTAAAAATCTCGCATAATTGAAGCCGACGGTCGTGATCATATTCGTTTAATTCTTGTGCCAATAGTATTTTATATGGATAAAATTGGTGGGATTTTTTAATTAGATGAACACTACTTCGCGGTACACCAGAAGTCTGAGCTACTTTCCTTAACGACTGGGTATTATGACCCAAAGCTACCACCTCGACTACTTCATTCCTGATCGGTCGCTGAGGTTCGTGTCGTATGTTTTCCACAGAACCCGTTCCCATAAATTTATTCATCAATTTTGAAACATACCGATGACCAATATTTTTATTTGGATGATTATAATTAAATATGCGCGCTGTAACTTTACGTTAATCATTTTTAAATAAATTCCCAAAATTTTTATTCTCTTCTGAACGGTCCATTTTAACAAATCAATGTGGTACGTAAATGTATCTCAAATTTTGTTACACGTGCACGGAATGGATGTGAAATACTTAAGAGTATTAATAATTCATTAATCGACCACCAAACGATAAAGATAAGTTTTTTGACAAAAAAACTCTAACTAAGTAGGTCCATACTTTAACATGATAAAGTTGGTGTGCTATCCAGTGTCGTGTAATTGGGTAATATCAACAATCATCTTTTGAACAAATAAGCGATTATTTTAATTTCGTGTTTTAATTTTTATAATCCAAAATTATTTAAATAGTGTGACAACCTTTCGGCTAATCAAACAAAATAAAAATAATATATTAATGGAATTTATTTTATTAAATAAATATCAAACTAAACTGAACAAAAAAGTGTAAGAAATAAAATCAATGACAGGGCGATGCGGTCACTTCGATAGCATCGCAACAAGTGTTTTTTAGATCGTCGCCCTTCCGGGAGGGGAATATAGGTAGTTCATCTACATACGAACACGTGCACATGAAACACAGTGGCGTTGCAGAAGAGGGCGTCGTGTTACATCCTCCCCCTTTGGATCACACGTCCGTCTCGGGTGTGATTCAAGAGACGGTTAGGTCGCAACGCTAAGGCGGCTTGAGGCAGGTGAAGATCTGCCAGGCAGGCGTCCTCTTGGGCGTCCTGGCAGCTTATTTGAAACAGAAACCGGGCCAGTAGTCGTGGAACCTCCAGGTGGTCGTCTTCTTAAGCGTCGCGGCGGCATATCAGGAACAGGAACTGGACCAGTAGCCGTAGAACTTTCAGGTGGTCGTCCTCTTCGTCGAAGTGGGCGGACAGGCTCGGGAGGAGCTTCGTCATTGGGCACGTACCGTGTTAGGGCCGACACGTGATATATACCGGCAGGTATAGTAGGAGTTCCTAGCGAAGCGAGTTCATAGGAGACTGGGCTTACCACTCGAAGGATAAGATAGTGCCACGTCTTTTAGTTCTCCAAAGAGTACTCTGCCAGTGTTCTCTCTACTGGCAAATTATGCCCGAGCTCAGCCGTAGAGGGTAGAAGAAAAAAAAAATACATAAAAGTGAGCCGCGGCACCGACTTAGACGGTACAAGCCGGAAACCCCTAGGTCACACGATAAACAACAAACAATTTTGGTGAACTAAATAAATAAAACTATATTTACAATTCCTGCAATATATTAATTAAGTAAAAATGATGTTCTGATTTTTTTTTTTTTACAACAAATTCTGTATTTTTGTAAAGTGGATTAAACGAATTTAATACACTTTTCTTAAAATAATATTTAAATTAATTATAACAATCTTTTAGACAATAATAAAAACCTAATGATATACAAAAGAGAATTAAAAATAAATGTTCACAATATTTAAAATTTCAAAAATAATTGGTTTTATATAGAATTCTTGATAGCAAAAGATTAAAAAAAATACAAAATAAATGGACCTTCAACAAAAATATAGTTTGAAACCATCACAATAATTACATAATGTATATTCAGTAATGTATACGTTCAGATTCAACTTGGAGCAGGTACAAATTTAATGAAAATAATTTGTTACTTTTAAACTATTGAAAACACTTAGACCAAGCACATAATAACTGATATGCTGATAAAATTAAACTCAATAATATGTAATCAATTGAAAACTTCATAGAGACGTCACTGTTACATCGATGATCCAAGAAACAGAAACACCAAGTAGTATTATCATAATAATTTCTGCTAAAAACACCAAGCAAGTCTTTATAACACTGAAATTTATCGTCGATATGGATGATGGTTATGGAACGGCACGTGATAATCAACAATGGCTTCCCTCAAATAAATCCCGCATGCGGTTATTTTAACTCGACACCAAAAATATCAACAACGAAGGTAAGATAGAATGGCCAAGTTAAAAATCAAATGATTTTTCTTCAAAATCCAATTAAGATGGCCCATATACAGCCAGATATAAAAAAAAAACCGTAGAGGTTTTGCACACTTGATAATATCACACGACGACACTAAAATCCTCACTACCGACTCCCAAGACTGACACCAAGCGACTGTCTCCAACTACTCACTCCCAGGCCGGATATCAGAAATGACACGGGACACGCGTCAGCCAACCATCTTCGCAAATCTATGTTCCAAACTCATAATCGCGCTCGTCCGTGTTGATAGCCAGCCCATCCACACAGAAAAGCAAACCAAACAATAATATAGCTGACAACACACGACAATCGAGGCCAAAAATCAAGGCAAAATCTAATAACAAAAACCCCCACTCCATCTCCATTGATTATCAAAAATGTCACAGCCATTAATAATTAAATCCTATCACTACTAGGAATGCAACACTATTTACAACGAATGATATACTTAAGTTAAAACAAAATACGGTATGCAAAACTATTTACGAGCACCAGACTATCAGAGACCCAATTACTAATGGAACGGTAGAAGAGAAAAAAATAGGCACGTGACAATAGGGTCCATCCCTCCGGGAAGTGAACTTTGAAGTGAAACCAGCTTTGGCTTTACTTAAGGCAAAACTTTTGACAAGAATTTGTCGTTGACCTTATAGACAGGGACATCACGACGACGTCGGTCAGCGAATTTCTTGCGGTAATCCTGGCTGGTCTCGTGATTCTCGCGAGCTTGACTGAGAGTGTCCGCAAGAGTTCGTAGATACGGAGTTATAAGTGGCACAAAATTGTCTTTGTCGAGAATTGCGCGCATATCACGGCGAACGTGGTCGGGCGTGGGTAGCTCTCTACCAAACGTCAGGAACGCGGGTGAATAACCAGTGGATTGACACTTTGCAGTGTTCATAGCAAACCAAACAGCAGGAATTTTGTCTTTCCAACTGGTGTGGTCATCGGCTGTGAGCAGGGCGAGTTGACATTTTAGATCTCGATTCTTTCTTTCACAAGGGTTGGCAGCAGGATAATGCACGGGGATTAGACTCTGAGAGAATCCCAATACTTCAGCGACGTGTTGCATTACTTCACTTACGAACTGTACACCATTGTCACTAATAACTTTTCGCGGTGTGCCATACCGTAGGATGATTTTATCAATGAGGTATCGAGCGCAGGCTTCTGCGGACGCTTTGCGAAGCGGAAATATTTCCGTCCATCTGGTGGAGATATCTTCCACTATAAAAATCCACCTATCTCCAGTCGGAGTTTCTGGTAGTGGTCCGAACAGGTCGACGGACAAAACTTCAAAACGCTGGGACTAAATTGGGGTCTGAAGCAGTCCAACCGGCTTCAAATTCGAGGGTTTGTAGCGCTGACAATAAATACATTTGGCGACGTATTCGGTGACTTGTCGACGCATTTCAGTCCAATAAAATCGGGGAATGATACGTTGCAGAGTTCGTTCTACACCATGGTGACCGGCAAGAGGCGAGTCGTGGTTTTCTTGTAGAATTTTTGGTACCAGTGACTTTGGCACAACGAGCTGGGCATCTTCCTCTTCTGAATCTGCCCATCTGGCGTGTCTACCAGTGGGTGACTTCAGTATCATGAGCCACTTAAACGATGATAGCTTTTGATGGGTGGACCTTCCAGGTATCCACGAAACTTCTCCACTGTCCATACTACGGCAAGGGCCTCTCTCTCTGTAGTATGGTAGTTTCTCTGGGCAGACGTAAGCAGAGTGTTTGCATACTCGACGGGCCTCTTGTCGGCTCCCTCCCCCTGGAGTAAAGCCACACCGAGCGCGTCCTGGCGTCCTTGCGCAAGACGAATGGTTTCGAGGGGTCGGCTTGACGTAAAATCGGACTAGTTGTGAGTAGCGATTTTAATCGGTCAAACGAGTCTTGTTGAGCAGATGTCCACTGCCAACAAGAATTCTTTTTCGTGAGATCTGTTAGAGGTTTTGCAACCTCGGCAAAATTCGGCGCAAATCTTCTGAACCAAGATCCAGTTTAAAGAAAAGTGAGCAATTCCTTAGGATTTCGCGAAATTGACATTTTAGAAATTGCGGAGATTTTTCCGGGGTCAGGCTGAATTCCATCTTTGCTGATGATGTGTCCAAGGTACTTTACCTGATTGCAGCCGAAAGCACATTTTGCACGATTAACGTGAAGTTTAAAAAGTTGCAAGCGTTCAAAAACATCTTGAAGATCTTGCAGATGGGTATCAAATGGGTATCGGAATTAGCACAACTGGGGCGGCATAAGCGGATTCACATTCCTTAATTATGTCGTCTTCGAGAAGAGAATCTATCTCTTTGCGAAGAATTTCTTTCTTCGTTGTAGAAAGGCGTTAAGGAGGTACCGAAATTGGCATATCATTGGTCAACATCATAGTGTGTTCTGCGTAAGGTGTTCTAACCTTACTCTTCTCAAATACTTGCTTGTTTGAAGCAATCGGCGAGTTAAGTCGATTTTTCTTAGAAACATCGAGACTCGTGACTTCATCTTCTCTAAGAAAAATATGTTCGGCAGCTGGATCAGCTAAATAGACAAGAGCTGCAGTTTCTGGGTGACCAAGTGTGTCAGGGATAACTGGATCTAGATGAAGATCAAAGACGGAAGAAGAGTCTTCTTCAAAATGCCAAACCTTTTAAGCAGCATTTAAAACAATGGCCGAGAGGTGAGTTCTACCTTTCTGCGTAACAGCCTTCAGAGGGAATCCAGGATAGCACATAAAACTAAACTTTCACGGATTGCACACACAAAAGCACTAATACGTTGAAAAAGGTCCAACTTTGGGCGCCAATTTTATTTGTGTGACAACCTTTCGGCTAATCAAACAAAATAAAAATAATATATTAATGGAATTTATTTTATTAAATAAATATCAAACTGAACTGAACAAAAAAGTGTAGGAAATAAAAACAACGACAGGGTGATGCGGTCACTTCGATAGCATAGCAACAAGTGTTTTTTAGACCGTCGCCCTTCCGGGAGGGGAATGTAGGTAGTTCGTCTACACACGAACACGTGCACGTGGCGTTGCAGGAGAGGGCGTCGTGTTACAACAGTTATTTTCCTATATAAAAACTATAAAACTCTAAAATTGATTTAAATAAAAAAAATAAATATTTTATTAGTACGATATATACGGGTGCGAAGATAGCCACGGTTTTTCCATCCACGGTATTCGATTTGGCAACACCGCTCAGTTTCATCGCATTCGCGCAAGTTGCTGTTCTTGGTGTTTTTCTGGTAATAATAAGTTAGCTATTGAAATGGTAAATATATTATTCTCGCACTGAATTAGGGTGATACAGAACATCACGAAAAAAAATGAGAATATGAGATAGGCTTATGAGATAGAATGTAAAATTCATACTAAAAAATTATTGGGCCATGGCACGCAATGTAAATTAGTAATAAATAATCATTTACATCCCAATTTTCATTTTCCACCCACAATAGTCATTGTAGGGCCGTGAAGGAATATTTTTTTTTAAATTTCAATATTCTATCGAAAACTTGATACACCAAGTAAATGGGTTAAACAATCATTTACATCTCAACTTTCATTTTCCACCCCCAAAAGTCATTGTCGGGCCGTCAAAAGGGGTACAGAATTTTTTGAAATTTTTAATAATCTACCAAAAACTTATGAGAGGATGGCACACCAAGTAAAAGAATAATAAACAATCCTTTACATCCCAACTTTCATCTCCCACCTCCAAAAGTCTTTGTCGTTATGTCAGAAGGGGTACAGATTTTTTTGAAAATTTTAATATTTAACCGAAAAGTTATAAGACGATCGCAAACAAAGTAAGAGGGTAATATACAATCATTTACATTCCAACTTTTATCTACCACCCCCAAAGGTCATTGTCGGGGGGAAAGAATATTTTGAAAATTTCAATATTCTACCGAAAAGTTCTAAGGCGATGGCATACCAAGTAAATGGGTAATAAACAATAATTTTATTCCAACTTTCATATTCCACCCCCATTAGTCTTTGTCGGGCGGTCAAAAAGAAAACAGAATTTTTTGAAATTTTTAAAATTCTACCGAACACTTATAAGGTGGTGGCACAACAAGCAAGTAGGTAATAAACAATCATTTACATCTCAATGTTTAATTTCTCTCCTTAAAAGTCATTGTTGGGACGTCAAAAGGGGTACAGAATTTTTTAAAAAATTTCGATATTCCACCGAAAACTTATAAGGCGATCGCACACCAAGTAAGTGGGTAATAAACAATAATTTACATCCCAACTTTCATCTTCCACCCCCAAAGTCATTGTCGGCCGTCAAAAGGGGTACAGATTCTTTAAAAATTTCAATATTCTACAGAAAACTTATGGGAGGATAGCACACCAAGTGAAAGGATAATAAACAATCATCTACATCCCAACTTTCATCTCTCACCTTCAAAAGTCATTTTTGGGCCGCCAAAAGGGGTACAAAATTTTTTGAAAATTTCAATATTCTACCGATAAGTTATAAGGCGATGGCACACCAAGTAAGTGGGTAATAAACAATCATTTACATCCCAACTTTTATCTTTTACCTCCAAAAGTCATTGTCGGGCAGTCAGAAGGGATACAGAATTTTTTAAAAATTTCAAATTCTGTATCTCTTCTGACGGGCAATTACTTTTGGAGGTGAAAGATAAAAGTTGGGATGTAAGTGATTGCTTGTTACCCATTCGCTGCCTTGTAACTTTTCGGTAAAATATTGAAATTTACAAAAAATTATGTAATCCTTCTGACGGTGTGACAATGACTTTTGGGGGTAGGAGATAGAAGGTCTGATGTAAATGATTGTTTGTTACCCATTTATTTGGTATGCCATCACCTCATAAGTTATCGGTAGAATATTGAAATTTTCAAAAAACTCTGTACCCCTTCTGATGGCCCAACAATGACTTTTGGGGGTGGGAGATGAAAATTGGGATGTAAATGATTGTTTATTACCCATTCACTTGGTGTGCCATTGCCTTATAACTTTACGGTAGAATATTAAAATATTCAAAAATTCTGTACCCCTTCTGACGGTCCGACAATAATTTTTGGAGGTAAAAGATAAAAGTTGGAATGTAAATAATTGTTTATTACCCTTTTACTTTGTGTGCCATTGCCTTATAACTTTTCGGTAGAATATTGAAATTTTCAAAAAATTCTGTACTTTTTCTGACGGCCCAACAATGACTTTTGAGGGTGGGAGATAAAACTTGGTACGTAAATGATTGTTTATTACCCATTCACTTGGTGTGCCATCGCCTTATAACTTTTCGGTAGAATATTGAAATTTTCAAAAAAATCTGCACTCCTTTTGACGGACCGACTATGACTTTTGGGGGTGGGAAATGAAAGTTGGGATGTAAATGATTGTTTATTACTAATTTACATTGCGTGCCATGGCTCAATAATTTTTCAGTATGAATTTTACATTTTAGCTTATAAGCCATCCATCACTATCTCATATTCTTATTATTTTTCGTAATGCTCTGATTTACCTGAATTCATTGCGAGAATAATATATCTACCATTTTAATAGCTAACCTATTATTACCAGAAAAACGCCAAGAACAGCAACTTGCGCGAATATGATGCATGCAACAAGTTTGTTAATGCCCCTCCTGGATCAAAGACCTTCTGGTCTTTGGCTAAGGCAATAAATAAGACTTTCACAATTTCTTCTTTACCACCACTCAAGAGGTCCGACGGCACGACAGCCGTATCTTTCAAGGAAAAAGCGGATCTGCAGGCCGGAATGTTCAGCTCTACCTCAACCCTCGATACCAACGGGAAACAACCCCCAACGATACCCAGAATAAACGCATTAATTCCTTAGGTCGCTAACCGCCATCGCACTATCAGGAATATCCTACAAAATATTGACTCTAATAAGGCAGTAGGACCAGACGGAATTCCGACAATTGTCCTGAAGATCTGTGCTCAAGAGCTCACCCCAGTTCTCTGTAGACTCTTCAAGTTATCATACAGAAAAGGAGTATTTCCGTCCATGTGGAAAAACGCTAAAGTCCAACCGATTAACCGATTAAGCGATTAACATAAAACTCATCAAATATCTGGAGAAATTTGAGATAATCCATGACAGACAATATGGATTTCGACAACTTCGGTCTACTGGAGATTTGCTGGCTTATGTCACTCAGCTCTGGACAAACACTATTGAAAAGTTTGGTGAATCCCGTGCAATAGCCTTGGATATATCTAAAGCCTTTAACCGCGTTTGGCACCAGGCATTGTTAAGTAAATTATCTGCCTATGGTCTCCCAACCAAACTGCGCCAATGGCTCTTGAGCTTCATGCAAGATCACTCCTTACATGTGGCAGTTGACAGTATTTCTTCTGATGCGTTTAAAACTAATGCCGGGGTCCCCCAGGGTTCCATCCTGTCCCCCACCTTATTTCTTTTACACATCAACGACCTCTTGAAAACCACCACAAACCCCATTTACAGTTTCGCAGACTATAGCACACTTGTCTCAACTTTCACATCCTATCGATCACTTTCGGTGAATGATACAAATAGACTCAGGCAGGAACAGGTTGATTCCATCAATAGAGATCTTAAAGCAATCGTCGAGTGGGGAACCAACAGTCTTGTTCAGTTTAACGCCCAAAAAACGCAAAGTGCCACGTTTTCCAAGAAAGTGAATTCCTCAAATCATCCCATCACAATGTCCGGAAATACCCTTGAACCAAGTCCCTCCATCTCGATTTTGGGAGTCACGGTGTCCAATAATATGTCTTGGCATGACCATGTTGCTAACATCGCAAAGTCGGCAAGCCAGAGGCTAGGTTTTCTGTGGAAAGCCAGAAAGTTTTTTACTCCTGATCAACTGTTGACGACGTACAAGGCTCAAATCCGACCTCTACTGGAGTATTGCTCGCACATTTGGGGTTCAGCACCAAGGCATTCTCTTCGTCTTCTAGATTCCATTCAGAAAAGAGCCATTCGCTTGATAAACAGCTCAACTCTCACAGATACCCTTCACCCTCTAGAACATAGAAGAAGAGTTGCAGACCAGTCATTGCTCTACAGATATTTTCATGGCAGATGCTCCAGAGAAATAAAAACTCTTGTACAACCATTGGCCAAAAAAAAAAAATCCACGCCACCTGTGAGGTAGTGTACTCGGCGCGTTTTTTTACCGTGGTTTCCCCTGTAAGCCTACTCCACTAACTGTCATGACAATTTTAGGATAAGTTAAGGGAATAATACCCGTCAAGTTCTAGATAATTGTCAATAAAACAAATGTTAATTTTCCAGGCTTCTCTGTAATAATAGTTCTACTCCATACTTCAATTTCAATCGTATTTTTATATTTCTGTCATCTAAAGCTCATAAAACACAAAGCACCACGTTTTCCAAGAAAGTGAATTACTCAAATCATTCCAACACAATTTCCGGAAATACCCTTGAATCAAGTCCCTCCATATCGATTTTGGGAGTCCAATAATATGTCTTGGCATGACCATATTGCTAGAAAGTTTTTTACTCCTGATCAACTGTTGACGACGTACAACGCTCAAATCCGACCTCTACTGGAATATTGCTCGCACATTTGGGGTTCAGCACCAAGGCATTCTCTTTGTCTATTAGATTCCATACAAAAAAGGGCCATTCGGTTGATAAACAGCTCAACTCTCATAGATACAGATGATTACATAAAAATTGATAGTAGAATTTTTATAACAAGTTTTTACCTTGATCAAACATTTAAAATTCCTCGTACTTTTCGGCAACACAATTTACACATTATAATTCACCTATTTCACACATTTTTTTGCAATATTTTAGCGGAATAAGCGTCAACAATTCCAAAGAAATTGATCATTGTTATTGATACATAAACTATTAACTTGTCCGACATGACAGCATCTTATACTCCTAATTGGAATTGCGACGTTGCCGATTCAAACCAAAAGTAATGGTATATTAGATAAAATATTTTTATGGCTCAGTTAATGAAAAAGAAGTTATATCTTATAGATTACTTTATAAATTTACAAAAGACTGTTTTTTTTTTAGTTAATGAGCAAGTAAGTTGAGAACAAGTGCGCGTACAAAAGTTAATGTTTGAATTGGTTAAAAAAGGTACTGTTGGTGTTAGGTTAGGCCGTAGGTTAGGTTGGACTAATTTTTGTATGTTCATCATCGATTTACATTCGAATCTATAATTTATAAAAAAAGATATACGCGCACTCTGGCAACGTAGCAATTCCAAGTACGGATTTAAAAAGCCTGTCATTTGTCAAAGTAGTCCAGTGTTTTTGTCTATCAATAATGCAATAATAATGAATAATTTCTTTCGATCTATTAACTCTTATCTCGTTAAATAATTGCAAAAAAAGGGTGAAATAGATGAATTATAATGTGTAAATTTTGTTGCAAAAAAGTACGAGGAATTTTAAGTGTTTAATCGAGGTAAAAACTTGTTATAAAAATTACCTTTGAAGTAGACCATGTAGAATTTTTCACACATTTTTTTTTAGAAAGTACTTTTCAAACGTTTTCACGCAAAAATTTCTATCAGTATATTCATTTTATAGTGTGTTTTAATGAACTATGAAAGTTTTATGAAAATTCATTTGGCAGCCATATTCTTGAATTATACCTTATTATTTTATGGAATATATATACGTATATACGAGAAAGCAACGGCGTGTGTAAGATTACATAAAAACACAAGAACATTCCGAATAGAACAAGGTGTACGTCAAGGAGATACCCTCTCTCCAAAGCTGTTCACCACACTGCTCGAATATGTCTGTAAGAAAATCGACTGGGGGGAAATGGGCCTAAATATAGACGGTGAAAGATTAAATAACGTAAGATTTGCAGACGATATCGTCCTTATCACCGACCGTATAGATCAAGCGTCCATGATGTTGGAAAAATTATACAATGCTTCAAGGGAAGTTGGCCTAAGAATTAACTTTGCAAAGACGCAAGTCATGACAAACCTAGTCCCCAGTAAAAACATAACTATTGGAAGCAAATCTATTGAACAGGTCACCGCCTACAAATATTTGGGTCATGAGATCCGAATAGGACGGGACAACCAGACGTGCGAACTTCTCCGGAGAGTAGGCTTGGGGTGGGCATCCTTTGGAAGATTAAAGTATGTTTTCAAGTCGGATATTCCCATCAGTCTAAAACGAAAAGTATACAATCAGTGCATATTACCAGTGATGACATACGGAGCCAAAACATTGACGCTTACAAAAAAGTCAGCAAAGAAACTGCATGTCACTCAACGGGCGATGGAGAGGGCTATTCTGGGTATCTCCCTCAGAGACCGAATACCAAATGAGATTATTCGCCAAAGAACAGGTGTTATAGATGTAATCGAAAAAATAACAACTTTAAAGTGGAACTGGGCTGGCCACGTAGCTAGAAGAACTGACGGAAGATGGTCTAAAAAACTATTGGAGTGGCGTCCGAGGCACGAAGCTTATCGTAGTAGAGGGGGCCCCATACACGATGGACCGATGACATCAAAAGAATCTGTGGTAATTGGATACAAATGGCTCAAGATAGAGCAGAGTGGCAAAATAAACGAGAGGCTTATGTTTAGCAGTGGACTACTATAGCTGAGTGATGATGATGATGATGATGATGATTTTATGGAAACTAACTCAACATTCGTAGTTATTCGATTCGGTTGGTCATACTGCGTCGAATGACACAAGTGTTAGTATTGTCAGTCGCAGCCTGATTACAAACACGCCTCTAAAATTGAAAAATTAAAAAGTGTTGCAACTTTTGAAAGAGCCGTTTGCTGAACTTGGGAGTGGTGCCAATCGACTCGGTTGATCATGCTGCATGAAATAAAATCATCGTTTAACTGTGCACAAAAGTTTTGGCCGAAAAAATGTGCCTCCAAAAATCGGAAATTTGAAAATTAAAAGGGGCCTAACTTTTTAACGGGGCATTTCCTCAACCTAATAGTGGTGTCATTCGGCTTAGATTTACAAGCCGCATCGACTAAAATTGGTGTTTTTTTTTTGATAAGTGTGCTAAAGTAAATTTATACCGGAAAAACCGTGGCTGTCTTCACACCCGTACGATATATTTCGATTCACTACACATTTCTATTCTTGGGTGGAATTTATTTTTAATACTGCTCACTGCTTTAAAGAACCTTCTTGTTTCATTCTGTTCTCTCAGTTCTTCCAATTTGTCCAGTTGTTCATTTAGTTTTTTCTTTTTTTTCTTCTGCATACTGCCTTTGCTCTCGCTCTCAACATAGCGTATTTTTGTTCCTTAGCTCAGAGGTTCTCAAACTTTTGTTATTCACGCCCCCCTGTTTTAATTTAAAAAATGTTGCGCCCCCCAATCCGTAGACCTAGGAATTTGGACTAAAATAGGCAACATTGTCTCGTCGAGAGCGCCAAAGATGCTGTCGGAAAGTTCGCGGCGTTCGTGCCACGTATTCAAGCTTCCTGATCTTTCTCGAACTGTCTGAACGCGACTATAAATACAAAAGCGCACATACGGTATTCTCAGTCTCTCAGTGAAGGTGTTTTAACACTAAGCAAGCATTATTGTGAAGTGTGAGTGTATAAGTAGATGTAGTATGGATAAATTTTTAAAACGAAAACTTGAGGATGACGGGGCTTGTACATCGACAGGTTCAGGTGGAAATCGTCCGAAATCTAAAAAAAGGAAATATGACCCATCATACCTAAATGTGGGCTTTACTAGCCTTGAAGTAGGTGGCGAAGAAAAACCACAATGCGTTATCTGTTTAAAAGTATTGGCTGCAGATATCATGAAACCAAATAAATTACAGATGCATCTAGAAACGCTGCACAGAGAATATGTCAATAAACCGCGAAATTTTTTTGTGGAGAAACTCAAAATGTTTAAAAAACAAAAATCCAGCTTCCATAGAGTACTGGCAGTAAATGAGAAGGCTCTCTTGGCATCATATAAAGTGGCATACAAAGTAGCTAAATGCAAAAAACCGCACACTATTGCAGAGCAACTTATTTTACCCGCTTGCAAAGACATTGTAGAAATAATGTTTGGTGAAAATTTTACTTCACAACTTAACAATATTCCTCTGTCAAATGATACAATCTGTCGACGAATTAACGATATATCAGTTGATATGCAGCAGCAGCTTGAATCTGAGCTTACTGGAAACTTGTTTGCTATACAACTTGACGAAGCAACTGACTCTAGTAATGATTCCCATTTGATTTGCTACATTAGATTCTGTCATTGTTCTAAAATATGTGAAGATTTATTGTTTTGTAAACAGATTGAAGGAAGAACTACAGCCACCGAGTTGTTCAAGATTACAAATGATTCTATTACTAAAATGAATTTGCAATGGAAAAATTGTCTTGCGATTTGCACCGATGGAGCTCAAGCCATGTCTGGTAAATACAATAGTTTACAAGCGCTAGTAACAAAGGAATCTTTAGAAATTATCTGGACGCACTGCATGATACATCGGGAAGCGTTAGCATCAAAATCTGAGCTAAGCCCTGGACTAAACATGATTTTGACAGTAGTTATTGAAGTTGTTAACTTTATAAAAACCAGACCACTAAAAACAAGGATGTTCTCTGTTCTGTGTGAAGATATGGGAGCTGAGCATCAATCTTTGTTGTTTTATTCCTCATCCAAATGGTTGTCACGCGGTAAGACGGTTAAGCGTGTCTTTGAATTAAGAAGGGAAATAGCGATATTTTTAAGCGAGGAAGGTCACAAGCATTCAACAGATTTTTTCGACAAATTATTTTTACTGAAGCTTTCTTATTTAGTAGATATTTTTGAAAAACTTAATATACTTAATCTTCAGCTGCAAGGAAAAGACGTAAATATATTTGATTTAAGTCAAAAGATTGATGCTTTTTGTAAGAAATTGCAGTTATGGCATAACAAATTGAAAGAAAACAGTTTGGAAATGTTTCCCACATTTTGCGATTTTGTGCAAGATTCCCCATTGGAAGATATTCATAAAGCTGTGATGCTAAAAACCATAGGAAGCCATTTAGAAAACTTAACTGAGAATTTCAAGCGATACTTCTTTGCAGAGAAAGATATCAAGTTGTCAGACTAGAGCTGGGTTTTAAATCCATTCGAAAATAGACCTGTCGGACTATCACTGCAAGAAGAAGAACAACTGATAGATATTTCAACAAATCCCTTACAAAAATCAAACTTTGTTAACAAATCTTTAACAAACTTCTGGACTGAACTTCCGAACGACTACTCCGTTATAAAAGCCAAAGCGCTTAGAATTCTGTTGCCTTTTCCAACGTCCTACCTTTGTGAAACTGGATTTTCTGCACTTGCTGTCGTGAAATCTAAATACAGAAATAAACTTCAAGTAGAAAATGAACTCAGAGTGGCCATCTCTAACATAGAACCAAATTTAGAGAAGTTGTGCGCCTTAAAACAGGCTCATGTTAGGCATGTCCTTAGAATGTTTCTTTGTCATCATTAAGTAAGTAAAATTTCAATAAAGATTTTTTAAAAATCTATCTGTAGCATTTTATCATTACCATTTTATTTTTAATCTGTACTGCGCCCCCCCCCAATCATGTAAACGCGCCCCCCTTATGGGGCGCGCCCAACAGTTTGAGAAACGCTGCCTTAGCTCTTGTTGGCCATTGCAGTAGTCGTTGTCGTGTTTTATTTTTCTTGTCGATTGCCCTTCTGCACTTCTCCTTCCACCATCGATAGCGTTGTCCTTTGGGTTCTATCTCTATAGTCTCCTACGCTGCTTCTCTTATACTTTTTTTAATTTTTTTCCATTTACTATTTGTTTCTTCGTTCTCCTCCCTTTCTTCGTTTATATTTTTTTGTATTTCTTCTCCAGTGTTTCCACATATTTCTTTCGTTCTTCTTCGTTCTTTAGGTTCTCTAGATTATATTTTGTTATTTTTTCTTCCTTTTGGGCACGTGTTTTATTTATTCTCGCTCTTAGTTTTATTTTCACTCTAAAATGGTCCAAGTCTACAGTTCTCCTCTCATGGTTCTGATATCTAGTATGCTTGAGTAAAATCTGGCGCTTATTAGAACATGGTCTATTTGGTTGAGTGTGCGTCCATCTGGGGATTTTCAAGATGCTAGATGAATGTTTTTATTTGATGTATAACAAGGTAGGGTTGCTATTTGACATTTTAAAGGAGTGGTGTGGATGTTAAAGGGGAGCCACTTGGAATCATTAGAATAACATTTTTTAAACGTCCCCCTTGATTTTAAGTTTGTGTTTTTTGTTTTTCTTACATTTACGCAAAATCAAAAGTTATTTGGACCGGCTGGTTTTGAAATAAAAGCACTTGTACTAACTAACCTATTTAAAGTTATCCAGGGTCTTACCATAGTATTTGATTATTAAAAATTTATTATAAAATGTATAGTTTTGAACAAAAACATTATTAGTAGAATTGGGAACAAACAGACGACAAGGAAGAAAAGCAAATCATCAATTTCAAGTGAAAACAAAAAATTTGGTAAATTATTTTTTGTTTTTTAAATCTCGAATTTGATTTAAAAATTAAAAAGAACAGTAAATTTTCTATACAAATCACTACATTTAATAAATATTCTTCTGCAAATTTGTTTAATTCGGAAAAAAGCTTCCAAAAAATCCTTATATTAAAAACGCCAATTATTTAGAAGCCCATAATTTGGCAACTAAGCCTCTTACAAAAAAATTAATGTGCGTTTACGTTCATACCATCTAAAAGTATATTTAGCTCTAATATGAACGAATTTTAGAAACTCGCATTTTTTTCGCTGTCCTTTTCCTTGAAATGCCTCCTATTTCACCTTCAAAATAGTACTTGTAATAAGTTAAAGCCTATGTCTCACTTTTAACAACAAATTTTCTTAACGGTTTTTTATAGGTATAAATAAATTATGAATTCGATTCAGATCCAAGAGTGTTAACTGCATAACTGCATTCGCGATATTCAGATACACCAGAAAAAATCGGAATAACATTTCAAAAACTACTTAATGCGGTTCTGGGTCGAGGCGTTATCATATCTTATTAGATAAAAAGCTAGTTAAATAAACAGCAATTAATTTTAAATAGGTAGGTAGCTATTTAAGTTTTTTCACCATATAGGTTAGTGTTGACAGTTTGTATGGTAATTATATGTTTCCTCAATCATTATTTATGTTAAAAACAGTTAAATCTATTAGGGATTGTGCTAACATTTTAGCAGTTCTATTAATGAAGCTTATTAATATTTACTTAAAATCTGCTACTGTTCCATCAATATGGAAGACATCAAAAGTATGCTTTATCTACAGGGTGTAACAAAAAGCTAGGTTATAAATTAAAAGATATATTCTGGGTCAAAAATAATTCGATTAAACATAACTTACCTTAATGTAAATGTGCACACGAAAGTTATAGCTCTTGGATAGTACAAAATGATGAACGATTTTTTCCAATATTTCAGGAAATGTTTAACATTTTGTAATAAAAATGGATACATGACTTTCTTATCGCAAGAGCATCTTTTTCATATAAAACCACGAAATCTGTACAGCCTATAAAAATTTTACGGGGGTTTTGAATCCCTAAAATCCCCCACACTTTTCTATGCATTACAGTTAAATAAGTATTGTAACACTAATGGTTTAATACATTATTTTCGAAAAAAATTTGCCTCCTAGCACTATTTTGAAAAGCCAGTTTTTATCGAGATGTCATTCTTTCAAAAATTCTTTAGTTGGCTGTTTAACACTTGTAGTTTCTACATACATACATACATACATAAAGTCACGCCTTTTTCCCATAGGGGTAGGCAGAGACCACTTCCTTTCACTTGCTACGGTTCTTACACACATCTTTTGCTTTCTCTACTTTCATCAGGGCTCTCATGCATGCTCGTCGGTTGTTGATACTCTTGACCCGGCCTTTCTTCAAAACAATATTGATCTGATCGAGATATGTTCGCCGAGGTCGACCTCTACCGACTTGTCCATTCACACTCGCCTTATAAATTTGTTTCGTCAATCTTCCTTCATCTATCCTTTCTACGTGTCCAAACCATCTAAGCATTTCTTTATCTAGCTTTGTAACCACATCTGCTTTTACACCACATCGTTTTCTTATCTCACTATTCTTTACTTTATCAAACCGAGTTACTCCGGCTTTACTTCTCAGACTACTCATCTCCACAGCATTAATCCTATTTTCATGCTTTTTCTGCCAAACCCAACATTTACTACCATACTACCAACACTCCTCTATGCACAGCCAGACGTGCCTTTTTTGACACTTTCTGGGTGTTCATAAAGCTATGCAGTGCTTACACCCTTCGCTCAATGTCACTGTTATACTTTCCATCTCTCTTCCAAACTCATTTACTTGTTCCACTCTTTCTCCCTTAATTATAACTTCACAGTTTGTCATGCTTTTTTCTCTTTCAAAAACCATTACTTTTGTTTTGCTTACATTTATTTTCATCCCTTTGATTTTCAGGGCATCATGCATAACATTAACCATCGCCTGCAACTCCTCTTCAACTGACGCTAATATTACTTGATCATCGGCGTAAAGAAGGCATTTGACGATAAAATCATTCATTTTTAATCCATATGCACTCTTTTTAAATTCTTTTAAACAATCGTCTATGTATAAGTTAAACAGCCATGGCGAAGCCACACATCCCTGTCTTACACCTTTTTCAATTGAAAACATCGTTTCCACTGCCAGTTTATCGTATGAATTTATTGTTCGTAATTCCCGTGACCTCACTGACTCTAATGTTTTCAAAACATTGTACTAAACATGTGTCCGCTTAAAACTTAAAACTTAAAACATAAAATTCACGTTGATCATTTGAAGGCAACACAGAGACGGTTCTTAAATTTGTTAATTGTTAAGATTGATTGTACCCACCATGCTTTAGAGACTGCACATGTTATTTTTTTAGCTAGCCATTCAGTTAACAGCCTACAAAACAGGCGAATATACTTATCTGGGATACTTTTTAACAAGATCCTAACTGTCATTTAGATTGTCAGTATATATTAGAAAAAATATATTTTCTTGTTCCCAGAATTGCTGCAAGAGTAAATCAATCTTTTTCTCTGCCTACTCCTCGTACTAATTTACAATGACACTCCACTTTTTGTAATGTGCAACAACTAAAATGCAAATTGTAGTAATTTTGACATTCTTGTACTCAAATTAAATCAGTGTTTCAGGTTAATAGTTTACTTGTTTTAATTCAATAGTCATATTCATTTTATATTACTTTTTTCTTCTTTATTTGGTTATTGGATTTCTGTTAGAGTAAATAAATAAATAAATAATTAAATAAAAACTGACACAAATCTCCAAAAAACAATTGCACTGAAAAAAAATGTAAAAAAGATATCTCCATACATAGGACAGACAAAAAACTAATTACAGCAAGATTTGACGACCATAATAAATTAATTTCGAACAGTTTATAATCCTCCACATTATACGATGTTTAAAACATTTGGTAGGTTAAAGATTAGATTGGTTCAACAATGAGATTTCTTGCATCTGTTAAACAATACAATTGGAAAATACTATTTCTTTTTAAAAAAGGGAATAAAGTTTGGCTCTAATTCGCTCGTTGGACTACAAATAAAAATGTTTATTATTGTTGTGATACAAAGGTTTGATAGCCACTCTTCAACTTATTTTAGATTGTAGATTGTAGGGTGGGTCGTGAAGGCTATACTGCCTCTCAAGCACTTCGACCCATCAGATCTTTTGTTCATAACCCTTAATCTATTAGAGGCCCGGGATTCCGAGACTTCGAGCAAAGTTTATCAGTTTCCTGGGGGCTAAGTTTCTGACATCGGAGGGCTTTAGGAAGACCCCTTCCAGAAACTTGAGCCTCTTGCAGAAAAGCACTGGGCATTCGCAAAACAAATGTTCTGCAGTTTCAGCGAAGTTCTCGCAGTAGCGGCAACTATCACTTTCTGTTTTGCCCATCTTTTTTAGGTGATACCTTATAGGGCAGTGTCCAGTGAGGAGTCCCGTCACAAGTTTCAAGTCATTTTTGTCCAACTCGAGAAGCTGTTTAGCTTTCCTTGTCGAAAGGTTTACTAGCCTTTTTGCTTTTTTTTGTCCTGGCACTTTATGCCAGTGAGATTTCATTTCATCTGTTTCCCAGCGTCGAACCTCTTCTTTCAAGTGGGCTTTGGAAAGTCCACAGAATGGTTCTGGGCCGTAAAATTGTGTATTTGTCCCTTCTTTGGCAAGGCAATCTGCTTCTTCGTAAACGTATTCTAACTAAAGATGTTCTTATAAAGTCCAGTTAACTCAACAACTTCTGCCAACTGACAATGTAACAAATAAAACTTTGAATAACAGAGAGTGGCTGCTCATTTTGTGAACATACATACATACATAAAATCACGCCTTTTTCCCATAGGGGTAGGCAGAGACCACTTCCTTCCACTTGCTACGGTTTTTACACACATCTTTTGCTTCCTCTGCTCTCATCAGTGCTTTGATACATATTCGTCGGTTGTTGGTACTCTTGACCTGGCCTTTCTTCAAAACAATGTTGATCTGATCAAGATATGTTCTCCGAGGTCGACCTCTACCGACTTGTCCATTTACACTCGCCTTATAAATTTGTTTCGTCAATCTTTCTTCATCCATCCTTTCTACGTGTCCAAACCATCTAAGCATTCCTTTATCTATCTTTGTAACCACATCTTTTTTTTTACTTTTGTGAACAAGATCATCTTAAGAGACAAAACTACCGCTAGAAAATTCTCGAGTGATTCATGACAAACAAATGGTATGCCCAATGTATCCGTTACTGTTTGGTGTGCATTGTGATGTAAAGGAACCTTCGGACCACTTTTCTTTCAAAACGAAGCAGATAATGCTTTAACGGTGGATGGCCAAAATTATCGTGACACGATAACCCAGTTATTTGTGTCTTTATTAAATACTGTTGCCATAAAAGACATGTAGTTTAAGCAGGATGGTGCCATACCTCCCGTGAAGCATTGACGGTCTTGCATAAGTATTTTCCTGGTCGTGTCATCTTCCGTTTTGGTTACCAAAATTGGCCCCTGAAATCTTGCGATTTAGCACCTTTTTTCTTTGAAGTTTTCATTGTAGTGCTCAAAAACGTATGCTAACCTATAAGCAGCCGTGGCAGAAAAAACCGCAACTGGATCGATGCGTAGGTTTGCACTGCGCAATGTGAGATGGTTTATTCTCAAAATGTCGCAAGTGTCAAACACAGTATTTTTGTTAAATTCGAGAACGTCATCAAATTTAAATATAGCAAAATCAACAAAGATTAAACAAAAATTCATAAAGGTATGTGATTCAATGTGAGTTTTGAAACATCGTTAAAAATAATAGGTCGTTTTCAAATGAATTTTTGAAAAAGCAGATTGATATACAGAACGGTACTATGCAAAGAATCGTTTAAAGCTATAACTGACGCAGGAGCCATCTCCTGTGCCACCCCCACCACTTAATTTATATGACCTTCTCATAAAGTTCTTGGTAATGCCATTAGAACATTTACATATTGTGTTAAATAAGAGAGTGCGTATGGATTAAAAATGAATAATTTGATCGTCAAATGCCTTCTTGACACCGATGATCAAGTCATATTAGCGTTATCTGAAGAGCAGTTGCAGGCAATGGTTAATGTTATGCATGATTTCCTGAAAATCAAAGGGATGAAAATAAATGTGAGAAAAACGAAAGTAATGGTTTTTGAAAGAGAAGAAAGCATGACAAACTGTGAAGTTCTAATTAAGAGAGAAAGAGTGGAACAAGTTAATGAATTTGTGTACTTGGGTTCAAAATTTACTAGAGATGGAAAGTATGACAGTGACATTGAGCGAAGGGTGTTGGCTGGAAAACAAATGAATGGGGCACTGCATAGCTTTATGAATAGCCAGAAAGTGTCAAAAAAGGCACGTCTGGCGGTGCATAGAGGTGTGTTGGTTCCTACACTTATGTATGGTAGTGAATGTTGGGTTTGGCAGAAGAAGCATGAAAATAGGATTAATGCTGCGGAGATGAGTAGTCTGAGAAGTATAGCCAAAGTGACTCGGTTGGATAAAGTTAAGAATAGTGAGATAAGAAAACGCTGTGGTGTAAAAGAAGATGTGGTCACAAAGATAGATAAAGGAATGCTTAGATGGTTTGTGTTGGAAGTACAATCTTCAAGACTTATAATTTATTATTACTTTCTTGTTTGATTCATACTGTATATGAATAGTTTGAATTGTCATGTAGCATTGTCAAAAATAAAAGTTTGATAACGTCAAGTTCCGAGATTCATTCCTGTTCTTTATCTCAAAAACAAGTTTCAGAGCATAAGTTTTTCCAACAGTTTGGACACGTAGAAAGAATGGATGAAGGAAGATTAAAACAAATTTATAAGGCGAGTGTGAATGGGCAAATCGGTAGAGGTCAATCTCGGAGAACATATCTCGATCAGATCAACATTGTTTTGAAGAAAAGCCAGGTCAAGAGTACCCACAACCGAAGAGCATGTATGAGAGCACTGATGAAAGTAGAGGAAGCAAAAGATGTGTGTACGAACCGTAGCTAGTGGAAGGAAGTGGTCTCTGCCTACCCCTATGGGAAAAAGGCGTGACTTTATGTATGTATGTTAAATAAGTTTGACATACTATTTGTTTCATATTATTGCTGAGTTGTTGTTTATGTGTATATAACCTTGTCATTTCTAGTCTTGCCTTATCAGCAAATGGTTACATTTTATGTTAATGTTAGTCGCTAACTCATGTAGTGACCTACATCAATTAAATTTATTTAAACAAGTTAAAAAGCAGTCAGTCAGACAGACAGTAGTAGTTACTACAATTATGTAACCATTTTTTAAGGAGATATACAAGTCTGTGTATCTCTCGCTTAGTTTAATTATTTAAGTAACCCACCTAAATAGCATATCCTGCAACTACAAAGCGACTCATTCGGATCTAGACTACATGGATCTGTCAGGATAAATAGGCACTACACTCAGGTTTATGTCCATGACCATTTAAATACTGGATGATTGTACAACAAGAAGTAAATACTAATTTTGTGGACAATTATCTTCAGTGATAAGGCCCATTTTAACACCTTGATGATGATGCCTTAAGTGACAAAACTGTCGCAATATAGGTTTAGAAGAACCACGATTGATTCATAACAAGCAAATGACGTCCGTAACGTACCAATGACTCTTTAGTGTACATTGTGATCTAAAGAAATTTTTGGATCATTTTTTTTAAAACGAGGCAGATAATGCAATAATAGTGGATATAGTGGTTATTGTGACATGATAAACCATTTATTTATGCCTTTATTTAAAGATATTGCTCTAAAAAAGCAGGACGGTGCCATTTGGTGGCCTTGCAATTATTTTTTGGAGTTTTCTAAAATCTTAGCTTTTTGACTACCAAAATATTAAAGATCAAAAATACAAAAAATGTAAATGAGGATTAAACTTTTAGATCCATATTTCGGGGCGAAGAATTAAATAAATTAATATTGTAAATAAAAATTTAAATATTTTACCTGTATACAAAATAGAAGAGTTAATAACACACGAATCAAATAACTTACCCAACCTATTGAAATTTGATTTATTATCGGTATTCAAAGAGATAACCACTGGTTTTCTAGTTTTCTTTACTGTATTATCACAACCTTTTACATATTTTGTTCCACTTCAAGCTTTTTGCAAATTTTTTTTTGTAATTTTTGATGATTATGATGACAATAAGCTTAAATGTTGTGTTATGACTGGCAACATAGCCTTTTATTTATGTCCAATAACTCCAAGTTCCTTAGCCGCTTTATCAATAATGACACAACAATTTTTTTTTAAATATAAATAAAATAAAAAATATAAATAAAACATATACTCAAAAAAAAATCCGAAGGGAACGATGTTAGGTAGTCATTGTAGGTAGTTGGTTAAACATAATACACTGTGTACTCAAAACTATAATTCGTAAAGCGTATTCAAACGAAAATGAAAAGACCTTCCAGGCAAATTTGAATTTAATAGTCGATGGACGCCAACATATGAACATAATGAGTCGGTCAACTAAGGCTATCTGGGTGGAAACTAAAGATATCATAACTACCGCTGTTAAAGATGATAGGAATTGATGTAATCATTAGGAACCCTTGTAGATCATTAGTTGTTATAGAGACAAAAATAATGTCAGGTGTTAATAAAAAATAATCGAGTTGTTAATCATTCTTGTCAAAGTTTGTGAATAAAGAAAGCCAAGATATCATTCTATTTCTACAGTGAATATCCATATTATTAAAGGATTTATAAAAGGCCTCAACAGGTTATGGGCCCAGATCGTCTAGAGAGCTATAAAGAAAAGAGAAGTTGCAATTAACTAATAAAAAAAAAATAAACCATGGGCTCACTAGTCGTACCGATCTTGAAAGCAAATAATTTCAATAACTGGCTGTTCAGAATTAGGATATGTAGAAAAGAAGGATGCATAGTAGCAGTAGAGAAAGACCCACCGGAATCAACTGATTCAACATTTATAAAGGAAGATGCTAAAGCACAGACGATTATTGTCACAGGATTATCAGACAAACATCTCGATATTGTCAGACTATGAGACTGCAAAAATGCAGATTGAAGCTCTAAAAAATGTGTTCACTAGAACAACTTCTTTGACTATGTTGGCATGTTGGCGAAGATTAATCAATCTGAAAAATATGCAATATGAAAACATGGAGGACCTATTAATGAAATTCGACACCATTGTGCGAGACTTGAAAGAACACAAGATAGAACTGAGTGATAGTGACAAAGTATGTCATTTGCTATTATCATTACCTGAAAAATATGACTCAGTAGTCACAGCATTAGAAACTATTGAAAATGTAAAATTTGATTTTGTGAAATCACGTCTTCTAGACGAAGAGCTGCAGCTGAAATCAAAATTTGAAGGATCAAGCAGTTTTAAAGCCTCAGCAGGTTGCTTCAGATGTGGAAGTCAATCACATTGGCAGTCGTCATGCCCCAAGAATAAAGATAAGGGTGAATCATGGTATAGAGGTAGTTACAATAGAAGAACCAGGGGAGGAAGATCATATAGAGGTGGTGGTCGCAACTACAGACAAAATGAGAGGGAAGAGAAACAAGCACATGTAACAGAAGAAAAAGAAGATGAAGTACAGCTATATGCAGCAAATCTATGTTTAGAAACAGATGGAAAAATGACAATGGTTTTAGATTCTGGAGCAAGCAATTATTTTCTGAAAGAAGAACTGGAGAGATATATGATAAATATCAAAAAATTAGACAGAGCAGTAATACATATAGCGAACGGTGAAAAATTGCAAGCAAACAAAATAGGAACATTGAAAACAAGATGTCAGAACCATAAAATCTCAATTGAGGCATTGATAGTTAAAAACCTAAAACATAATCTATTATCAGCATCAAAACTAACATCAAGAGGACACACGATAATAGTAGAAAAAGATAAAACAATGATAAAAGGCAAAGGAGATAGTTTTGATTTGCAATGTGAAATGAAGAATGGGCTGTATCTACTCAAATTAGAAGAGATGAAAGGATAAGAAGAACAATGTAATGTCACAGTACAAGAACAAGGATTGTGGCATAGACATCTTGGACCTCCAGGAAACGATGCACTCGTACAGTTCGGGCTACCCACAGAAAATAAAATGTGTAGTACTTGTATGGAAGGAAAAGGAGTGAGATGTTCGTTCAAAGACTGCGAGAAAAGAACAAAAAATTGGGAAAACTTATTCATACAGACATTTGTGGACCTTTTAATCCAATTGCATATGATGGTTCTAGATATTTTCAGACAATAATAGATGATTACTCTCACTTTACGATTGTAAAAACATTAAAAACAAAGAACGAAGCCGAGCAGAACATCAAATTTTTCATTCAAGAATTTGAGACACAAAAAGAGGCAAAAGTCAAAGCTGTAAGAACTGATAATGGAGGGGAATTTATATCAAACAGTTTCAAGATATATTGCATGAACAAGGGAATAGCTCTTGAATATACCATGCCACACACACCACAAGAAAACGGAACAGCTGAACAGATAAACCGGACATTTTTAGACAAGATCAGAACAAAGATCATAGAGTCAGGAATAGCCAAAACACTTTGGTGTGAAGCTCTGAAATGCTCTGTTTATGAATTGAACAGATTACCATCAAAAGCATTACCAAGAGGGACGACACCATCCCAAATTTGGAATAATACAAATGATCTAAGTAAACTCAGAGTTTTTGGTTGCCGTTCCTGGTACAATATATTGCCAAAAGGGAATAAGCTGAATCCTAGAGCAAAAACTGTGGTGGTGGTTGGATATTGTGGTGGAGGATACAACTTATGGTCACCAGATGAACAAAGATTGATAAAATCAAGAGATGTAAAATTCGAGGAATTAGTGATGGAATATTAAGAAAGAAACAACACTAAAAATCAGAAACCAACACAGAGAACAATAAGTATTTCAGAAAAGACAGAAAATCGAAATGAACAAGAAGCTATTCAGCACAATATAGATCAGAACAATAACCCTGAAACTTCGTCCGAAGATGAGTTTCAAGATTCAAGAAACAGTTTCAACAGTGATGTAGAAGTACCAGCGGTAACAACAACTCGATTTGGAAGAACAACCAGAAGACCAGATTATTTGGATGATTATGATATGCACGTTGCTTATTGCTTACTCACGACAACTTATTTAGAACCAAGAACTTTTCAAGAAGCATATGAACAAGATGAATGGAAAGACTCTATACAAAAAGAGTTGAATTCACACAGGAATTTAGGAACTTGATCTGAAACTGATAAGTTACCAGAAAATGTAAAACCAATAGACACCAGATGGATTTTCAAGTAAAAGGATGATGGTACCAAGAAGTCAAGATTAGTTTCCAAAGGGTTTCAAGTCCCATACATTGGAGAAGAATTTGATTATGCTCCTGTATGCAGAATTTCTACAATCAGGCTTATGTTGTCAATTGCAGTTGAACGGAACTACTCAGTAAACCAAATAGATGTACCTACAGCATTTATCAATGGACAACTCGATAGTGATGTTTACATAAATAAGCCGGAAGGTGTGAAAAGCAATTGTAAGTTTTACAAACTAAACCGAGCATTATATGGTTTAAGAAATTCTCCGAAATGTTGGAACATGAAATTCAATGAAATAATGACAGATTTGAAATTTAAAAGATCAGATCACGATTATTGTTTGTATGTGAAAGAAAACGTCTACTTAATTTTATGTGTCGATGATGCTCTGATTATAAAAAACTAAGAACAGGTTGAGTCATTAATTCAAAACTTGTATGATGCATTCAAAGTCAAAAAGTTGCAAAAAGTACAATCCTTTTTAGGAATGCAAATTAAATTTACAGACGACTCTATCAAAATTCATCAAGCAAGAATGATAGAAAGGCTCTTGAAAGAATTCGGTATAGAGACAAAATACATAGCTACACCTATGGAAGTCAACTTTAGTATTTCTGAAGAAGAAGAAATAATACAGAATAAACCATACAGAAGACTCATTTGAAGTTTGATGGATAAACCAACTGCAAGTACATGGAGTGCAGCGAAGAGGATTTTACGTTATCTGAATTCCACGAACAATTATAAATTGATATTCAAGAGATCAAATACAGGACTTGTAGCTATGTGTGATGCAGATTGGGGTGGAGACCGTCAAACAAGAAAGAGTGTGAGTGGTTTCATAGCATTTCATAATGGTAACCCCATTGCATGGTTTTCAAGGAAACATAATTGTGTAGCTGTTAGCTCTATGGAAGCAGAATATGTGGCAGCATCAATGGCAGCTCAAGAACTTGTGAACCTAATAGGTTTTGTAAATGATTTTGGCATTTTTCAAGAAGTATTCTTGATGTGTGACAATCTGAGTACAATTGCCACTGTTAAAATTTTTGAAAATTCCAAGAGGGGCAAACATATTGAGATTAAATACCACTTCATCAAAGATTTATACTTGAAAAAGGTATTCAACATAAAATACTTCTGCCCTTCTCGAAATTATGCCGATATGTTCACGAAATCTATGTCAAAGGTAAAATTTGTTTATTTTAAAAATGGTGTTTTAGCCGAATAAGTTTGGTATTGCATAAGATTTATTTTTGCAGCATCGATTTCTATTTGTTTACATCCATTTATTAGCAATTTATTTGTTCACACTTTAAATTGAGGGGCAGTGATAGGAATTGATGTAATCATTAGGAACCCTTGTAGATCATTGGTTGTTATAGAGACAAAAATAATGTCAAGTGTTAATAAAAAATAATCGAGTTGTTAATCATTCTTGTCAAAGTTTGTGAATAAAGAAAACCAAGATATCATTCTATTTCTACAGTAAATATCCATATTAATAAGGGTGACCGACAGATGGAACGGCGGAATTGCAGTTGGTGGAATAAAGATATCTAATCTTCGTTATGCAGACGATACCGTCCTACTAGCAAATACCCAAGAGAAACTTCTGAAAATCTTGCATAAACTGGAAATGAAAAGTAATAACCTTGGCTTGGCCATCAACTACTTAAAGACCAAAGTTATGATCATCGACAGGGTCCAGAATAATATGCCAGACATCCTTCACATGGGTCAATGCCAAGTTGTGAGCCAATACATCTATTTGGGAGCACTGTGGCTGTTCTCAGGAAATTATTCGTAGTTGCGAAATCGCTAGACGGACAGCGAAAAGCCTCCAAAAAACATGGAAAGATAGTGCTATCACATTAAACAGAAAAAAACTATCATTAAACTACTGATATTCCCGGTACTTCTATACGGAGCAGAAAAATGGTCGATGAAGGATGTCGATCGCAGGAAGATCGACGCGTTTAAACTATGGTGCTTGAGAAGAATCCTACGAGTTCCCTGGACAGCAAGAAGAACTAATGCGTCCATCATCCAAGAAGTAAACGAACCCCAAAGATTATCCAAAATAGTGCAAGCTCGAATCCTTAGATACTTCGGGTACATTCAGAAAAGAGACGAGGACAACTTGGAGCGACTAATAGTTCAGGGTCGGGTAGAAGGTACTATGTACCCAGGTAGGTCTCCTACACGCTTGACTGATCAAATAAGGGCATCCACTGACTTAACCATCAACCAAGCAGCACTCAGCGCCTACAACCGTGGAAAATGGCGAGAAATTGTAAATCGAGTAACGAAGTAATACGAAGCTTGATCACGACTCTTGTGCCAAGAGGAAAGTGAAGAAGAAGATTAAAACTATCTATTGATTACAAATACGGCTATTTACTGTCGTCCCTTCATAAAGACTCCCTCACTATCTGCCATACACCGCACTCCTTCTCGTCTTCCTCTTTTAGGTACCTGATCTCCAGACCGTGCTTGTTTACACTATAAGCACTCCTTGCATACAGGGTGGACTCAAATATATCTTACACTCGGCCATCCTGCATTAGAGGTCTGTCTGTATTATACCTACAAATAATTTACACATGACAATATCTGTCCGTAAGAAATCCCTTTTGCATTACAGTCTTAAATAATAATGTTACAATTTTTAGTTCTTCCGTGGGTTCGGCGATTAAAACTCTCGATATAGTAGCAGAACAATGTTTATTCTCGATGGCTCGATGATTGTAAATTTCGTGAAGGCGTCTACAATTACTAAAATGAATTTGTTTTTAACTGTGCTGGTTTCGAAAGGCACTACGTGGTCTATGCAGATCGTATGAAAAGGCACTGGGATTTTCTCGATTGGTTGTAATTGTCCTTGAGCCGTTGATGCTTTATTCTTGTAGCAAGCACAATTTAGACATGCATTAACGTATTTTGTAACAAATTTTCTCAAACCTGCGAACCAATAGTTAGCCAATTCTATCGATTGTTTTTTCCACTCCCATGAGACCGCTGTCGTCATGACATAGACGACATATTTGCATTCGTGCATCTTTCGGTATAAACCACTTTCTAGATCCATCTTTAACTTTTCTATAAATCTTACCATCTCGTAGCTCGTATTCTTTAAAATATTGTTAACTTTCTCTGTCGTTTCGATTTGTTTGTAGTATCTGTCTTATTCTTGATATTTCTTCATTTTCCAGCTGAGCAACCAATACCCAATCACCTTCTGTAATATCGATTTAATAAACTGTAACTCCTTCAGTTGGTAATCTACTAATAGCATCGACGTGTGTCATTTTGTGATTTGGTCTGTATTCCACCCACTTCAAGGGACCTAGCTTCGGTGTGAAGCTCAGTTCTTAAGTTAGGATTAAATATCACTAAGATCGTGAAGCTGTTAGCGCTCTTTTGACATTGATAAACGCTTTTTCTTGGGGTTCTGCCCAATTCCATTTCAACTCTTTTTTAGTTAAATTTGTTATAGGTGCCACCATACTTGCATAATTTTTAATTAATTTACGGAAGGATCCTGATAGCCCTAGAAATTGTCTAACCTGTTTAACATTGTTAGGTCGAGGCATACGTTTCAAAGCCTCAACTTTCCGACGACCTGGCTTTATAACTTTACTACTTATTTTACGGCCCAGGTATTTAATTTCTGTTTTAAAGAAAGCACACTTGCTTAATTTAAGTTTGAAGTGATGTTGACGAAACCTAGTTAATACGCTCTCTAAATTTTCTAACCCTTCTTTAATGAAATTTGACGGAATGATTACGTCATCCATATATGGAAAAGCAATGGAGTTACAATCTTTCCCCAAGACTTTCGTTATTAAGAACTGAAAAACTAATGGTGCGTTTGAAAGCCCAAAAGGCATGCGCAAAAATTCAAAATGGCCGTCTGGCGTTATAAAGGCCGTTTTTGATATGGAGTTTTCATTCATTGGGACTTGGTAATAACCAGAAGCGAAATCGAGAGTTGTAAAGTATTTTTTTTCACCTATCAGTCTAACTGGTCTTCAATATGAGGTAGGGGGTATTTAATCTTTACCGTAACACTATTCAGTCGGCGGTAATCAATACACATGCGATATTACCCTGTTCGCTTTTTCACTAACGTAACCGGGCTGGTATATGGCGAATTCGCTTAAAGCCTTTTTCTTAACTTCCGGCATAAGGTAGGGGTTTCTAACAATAGGTGTTTCTGAGGTGCATTTAATTTCCATTGAAACAGTATTAGTTTTACCCAGGTTTTCTAGAGAACTTGATATACAGTCGGAGAAACGCTTTAACAGTATTTCGCGCACATTGAGATGATGAAACTCCAAATCAACATCTGTTACTTCTACATAATTAACGGCAACGATAGAATTCAACTCCGGAACCATTACCATTACCATTACCAGATTTAACCATCATAACATGATTCTGATCCAAGAAATCCCTATCAATAATTACATCCTGTGTTAAATAATCATCATTAAGAACTATGGCATAAACGGTACAATAAACTTCCATAACTTTAATACCGAGGGGAATTGGTATGTTACTTTGTATAGTGGTCCTCATGAAACTTCGAAGTGTTACACCCTTTTTAAAAGAATTAATCGAAACGTTTAATTTAATCGCTACTGATCGTATTATTAAAGTGTTCAAACTACACGTGTCGATTAAACAAACATTTTTAATCCCATTAATGTAATCTTTAAGTATGTACATATTATGCATAGATAATTTCGCGATTTATACAGTGTTTATAATTTTGAAAAATGGCACTTAGTACTCTCATGTCCCAAGCGATAACAATTTTTACATTCAATAATTCAATTCAATAATTACGGGTTTCTTGTTTAGTCATATAACCCAGTGTATTCATATATGAATATAATGCATGAGCACTAGTGTGCTGAGCTGAACGTACAGTACGAACGATATGTACATCTGTGGTCCCCACAATGACTGAATCGATCAAGAATTCGTCCGGAATATGTACTTTTAAGGCCCTTAATTTTAAAAGTTTTTTAAAGCACTAATCACCTAATTTTTGACCTACCCTTGTTTCGTAATTAGCCGCGTCTTTTAATAAATTAGCAAATGGAACACACTTACGAAACTGGTGCAGCACACTATTCCTGATGTCTGTCCAAGTGGTTTCCACCTGACTAAAATCGTTAAACCATTTTCTTGCATTTCCACGAAGACGGCTTGAAATCAGTCAAACAACAGAGTGATCGTCCCATTTGTATCGACTAGCCAAAGTTTCAACTTTCAGGACCCACTCTTCGGTCGTAATGTCATCACGCGCAGGGTCAAAAATTGGCACCAAACACTCATCACCAGCGCGCACTTCACAAACAGTATTCTACTCAAAACTATATTTCGTAAAGCGTGCTACTAGAAAGCAGCACGGTAAGCACTTGGTGGTCTACATCCGCTAAATATATACGCTCTCTACAGTACCAGAACAACTAATCATTATAATGGTGATTCTTTTAATTAGAGATACCTCTGGTATATTTTAAATAATAATTATATATAAATAATAAAATATATAAATAATTATAATCATTTGTATATAGAAGTTAGCGGAAGTTAAACGTAAGATACGACGGTTTTTATAATAAAAGAATAAAAGCCACACCGAAGTTTCATTCCAATCTAGTAAAGAAACATCTTTAAATTTGTTTATTTATTTAAACTGCTGTTAATTTTAAAGCAATAATATATTTATTGCAATCATCTAGTTTAATCATTTTCACAATTGCACGAAAAATAGTGTGTATGCCATGGCCGCGAAACTTTTTAGCGACCTCAAGATTATCCTGCATCAGCCTTAAGCGGCCTCAGCGATAACTTTTATTTCGGAACGCTAAAAAGATATTATGAGGTCTTGGCAAACAAATAACTAGTCTTTGCATACATACATGCATGCATACATACATACATATACTCACGCCTTTTTTCCGTAGAGGTAGGCAAAGACCACTTTCTTCCACTTCTTACACATATCTTTCGCTTCGTCTACTTTTATCGGTGATCTCATACATGACCTGGACTTTTTTCAAAACAATCGGCTATACAGTCGATCTGATGGAGATATGTTCGCCGAGGTCAACCTCTACCGACTAGCCAATTCACACTCGCATTATAAATCTGTTTCGTCAATTTTTCTTCATCCATCCTCTCTACGTGTCCAAACTATCTAAACATTCCTTTATCTATCTTTGTAACCACATCTTCTTTCACACCACAGCGTTCCCTCATCTCACTATTCTTCACTTTATCTAACCTAGTCACTTCAGCTATACTTCTCACACTACTTATCTCCGCAGCATTAATCCTATTTTCATGCTGGTTGCTCATAAAGTTATGCATTGCCGCTAATATGACCTGATCATCGGCGTAAAGTAGTCATCTGACGATTAAAACATTTATTTTTAATCCATACGCACTCTCTTTTAATTCTTCTTAACAATCGTCTATGTATAAGTTAAACATCCATGGCGAAGCCACACATCCCTGTTTAACACCTTTTTTGATGTTTAACCAGTCTGTGTAAGTTTTGTTTATCCTAACACAAGCAGTGGAATCCTCGTAATGTGATTTTATTGCTCATATTAAACTTCCACTCACACCATATATAGACAATGTCGATCACAATCCACTCCTCATCACTCTTTCATAGGCCTTTTCCAAGTTTGCGAAAGCACATTAGACCTTCTAATTTCTAGTTAAACATTTTTCGACGATACCTCGTAATGAAAAAACCTGATCTTAACATCTCCTTCCTCTTCTTAATCCTGCTTGCATAAATCATATCACCTCAGTTTTTTTTCGTCATTTTTTTAATCAATATCTTTGCATACAGTAGGCCAACGATGCTAAGTAAACTAATGCCTAGGTAGTTCTTACAATCCTGCTGCGAACCTTTTCCTTTGTAAAGAGTCACTAAAACGTTCTTGCACCATTCGTCGCTACCGCTTCTTCAACAAAGGTTAAAATGGCAGTACAGCAGACCAGCTAACTCACATTGTTTAGCCATACAGGGCTTTTTACGATGAGCGTTAATTGGACGTTTCTGGCCCCACTGCCCATCTTGTGGGACATACACTAAAAAATGCGAGTAAGACCAACCTTTAGCTTCACACAGAGGAATCTTGTGTTCACACATTTAAAGTCAGTCACACATTCGTTCATTTTAGCAGAAATCACATCAACGCTTTGAGAACCTCTGCTGGTTTCTGAAACTCCTGACTAGTAGGCTGTATAAGATCCATGTGTTGTGGTTTCACATCCTTTTCGCTTTATCTTATTTACACAAAGAACATCAATTCGTCTTTCTTTTATCATCGTGACTATCTATAGTCTATGTTTCGCCCTCATGGGAAGCAAGGCATAATGGGTGGCAAGCCTAGAAAACATAAAATTCTAAAAAAATCTTTCACAGGAAATATATTAAACGCACTCACGAGAAACTCCAGCAAATCAAGTCAAATAAAACTTATACTAAAAATAAATGTATAGTAGATTTAACCAAGTTAGAAATAAATTAAATGTTAAATAAAATTTAAAATGACAGACATTATGAAACACACTTACTTTAAGGGATGCTAAAAATACATTTAATCTTCTGTAACTCAAAGCACTTCACTAATTTTAACTTAAAGCAAACTTTAAAATGTCCCTTTTCACATGAGAAAAAGCGGGAAAAACATTGTCTGAAAAGTAAGTAGAAGCTAAGTGGTTGTCAGAAGCTGCCAAAGTTGCGAAAAATCTCGTTATTTTGTGTAAATTACCCTCTCGCCATTTGTACCCGAATTTTTAATGATCACTTCTACTTTGCCTTCTGACACATTCCACCCAGTTTATGCTATAAGTAAACAATATAAAGCAAATTGTCAGAAGTTCTAATAAGTAAATTTTCTGAGATTTTTCGCAACTTTGGCAGCTGCTGACATCCCTTTAGCTTTTACTTACTCTTTTAACAATATTTTCCCCGCTTTTTCTCATGTTCCTCAATACGTAAGCAAATTTTCAGCCGTGCCAATCGACAATTTTTTTTTGTCTGAAAATCTACACGTTTAATCACCCGCCCACGAATTTAGCTCCCAGCGCGACTTCTGACGGTTGGGTTTCTACTTTCTACAATCGAACTTTTTTCACGTAAAATATTTCTTGGACCAAGGCATGTTGCTTTCTTTGCAGCAACCTTTTAAAATTTTACCTGTGAAATGTTATACCGGTACTCTTATGTTTTGGTTTCATGGAACATCCGCAAGATAAACAACTAACCATATTTGTCGTTATTGCCTTAGTAGCATAACAATTTTTTAGCACTAATTTATTAAGATTTCAATAATGGTTAGCTATTAAGTATTTACACTAAAGCAGACAACATAGTCATGTCACAATAATTTTAACTGTTACTAAAACTTTAAACTGATGAAATTTATTAAAAATTCACTTAACGGACACACTCACAAAAAAAAACATTTAAATAATGAATTATAGGTGGAGGCCGTTTTCGTCGCCCATTTACTTTCAATGTGGGAATACAAATGGGTTTTTCTGTCTCCCGCGAATGTTTTTTTTTTTTTAATTTCAGTTTTATTTATTCTAATTGTCATTGCTGACGAGTTAATTTCAAATTTAAACTTAAATATATGCGCGAAATTGAAATTTTATTGGACTCCGACCAGCACGAAAGTTAGCCAATACTAATCCCGCAAAACACCATGTAGAAATTTTACGGGTATACGTTTTTTTTGTGCCAAAAATCAATACAAATTTAGGATACAAATGTAAAATCTAATTAAAAACCATAAAATTATGTATTTTATGCTATGATTACAGTGACATAGAAATTTTTTAAAAATGCCGTAGCAGGAAAATGAGTCTAGATGGTGAAAACCCAACCGTGTGGAGTAGCAATACTCGTTCCTGTTCGTTTTATATTCTAAGACGCCAAGCAAACGGACTATAACAGGTTTAATAACTTATTTTGATGTGATTGTTAAGAACTATGTTTTTTTAGAAATGAAAACGCCATTTGTAGTTACGATAGTCTATTTAGGCTACCTTCAAGCAGCGCTATTAACGGATTTATGTACGAGCCCCGTTTACTGTCAAGGCCATCTACTGGACGTCATCCAAAGAGCCCGATTATTAAACGATTCCAAATCGTTCGTCGATCTGATACAAAAACACCCGGAGAATCAAACCGTACAAAATTTCAACACTTTAATGAGAACCACCAACAACACTCCCACCAAACAAGAACTCACACAATTTATTAACGATAATTTTTTGTTTGAATCGGAGTTGACGAATTGGACGCCGGATGATCTACAGGAAAATCCGAAATTTTTCGATACGATCAGCGATCCGTCGGTGAGAGATTTTGCAGTTTTCCTAAATAGTATTTGGCCGATGCTAGCGAGAAAAGTGAAGGACGAGGTGTCTTTGAAGCCCGATCAACATTCTATATTAGCTCTTCCGAATGGATTCATTATACCGGGCGGAAGGTTCCGAGAGATATATTATTGGGATTCTTACTGGATTGTAAAGGGACTTCTCCTGTGCGATATGAACGACACTGCAAAAGGAATATTAGCAAATTTTATTCATTTAGTTAAAACGTAAGTAATGGGTAAAAAAATGGGTGTTTTTTTAGAGGTTTATTTATTACATTGACAACAGTGTTTTAAATGACAGTAAGTTTGACAATCAACAGCAAATTTGTGCCATTGTCATTTCACTATGAATATACTAAAAAACTATATTTATCGTAAAGCGTATTCAAACTATCAATCTATTACAAAAATGCGTCTATTTATTGTCGTCCCTTTATGAAGACGGCCGCCAGCCTCCGTATCCCGCACCCCTTTCGTCCTTTTCTTTAGATATCTGATCTCCAGATGGGCTCGTGTACCCAAAAATCTCTCCTTGCATACAGGGTGGATCCAAATATATTTTACAGTTGTTGGAGAGACGTTGGTCCTAAAAAAGAAAAGTTCAAGTATAAAGCGCATTAACACAAAAACAAGAATTGCTGGGCTATCCAAATGCAAATAAGTAAAAATTTTAATAACAAATTAGAAACATAAAACTTACAATTACAATTTTCGCAATTACAATACCTTTCTAGTCCATAAAAAAATTTATTATTTCAGGTCCAAAACAAACGGCGTAAAAAAAATTAATTTATTGAATTTTAACAAAAAATTCATAATCTCCGACCCCAAAAACCTCCAATTTTGAATAAATCGGGACATAATCACAAAGCTCGTGCACCATTTTGGAGCCGCCATGTTGAATTTTCCAATTCTGACATAAGAATAATAATTTTCGACCCCAAAAACCCCCAGATACCAATTTTGAATCGAATCGGACCATAATCACAAAACTCGTTTCAGTGACGTCTGCGTGATGCAAACGCCCTTCGACGCAAATGAGACCTTGCTCTTTCAGAAAGGGGTTAAGGGCTAATATACCTTTGTCAGAAATTGGTCTTTGGGATTTTAATTCAGAAATTTTTTTAGAAAAGTATTTGGACTGTAAGTTGCAAAGGACCAGCACTAAGGCAGAATTTATCTCAGACATGGTTAAAGAACCGTACAATTTGGTCTTCGTGGTTTTGGTTCTGTATATAGTAATTTGTTGAAGGACGAGAATCTTTCGAATAATTTTTTCCAAAATTCGTGTTTAACTTGAGTACTTGTTACTAGCTCTTATATCTTGTTTGTCTTGTGCTCAGTTAAAACACTTGGAAGCGGTTTCAAGATGAATTTAGACAAATCCAAATTTACTTTGAAGAGGAAATCAGGACCGTACCACCAAAGTTCTAAATTCAAGAGGTCAGGAGCTAATATACGTCCCTGGAAAGTAAGTCAGCGGGATTTTAGAAGAACGAACATGTCTCCATTGAGTTTTTGGCAGGAAAGTTTGAATTTAGAACAGTCGGTTGGCCACGAAAGTGTGCCAACGGGATGAATGGGACTGAATCCAGTACAGCTATCTGCAAATCAGTCCACAAATTTATAGATTCAAAAAGGAATTTTTGTCAAAAATTTGGATAATTTTTTGCGTGAGTTTGGTAAGCAATACCATTGCACACATTTCAAGTCGCGGAAGGGAAACAGTTTTCAGCGGCGGTACTCCGAATTTGAAAGTGGCTAAGATAGTCGTGACAGTGTCGTCGGAATAAGTGGTTCTGAAGTACAAATATGAACCGTAAGCACGTTCGCTGCTGTTAGCAAAACCGTAAATTTGGATTTTTACAATTGGCTTTGAGAAAAATAAACATCGAGGAATTTTAAGATATTTAAGGGATTCAATGGAATCGATAAATCTTTTCCATTCTTGGAATAATTCAACAGGGAGCAGTTCGTCCCCGGAAATTTTTGCTAACCAAAGCCTAGGACAAGAAGCCTAGCGTGTCAAACATTAGTGATTCATAACGCCTTGCGCTTGAAAGGGGTGTCATTGCAAGGAATTTTCAGCAAAGAGGTAAATAAATGGCTAAGTTTTCAGAACAAGGATTCCAAAATAAACCTAAGACCTCATTGGGGTTATTTTTTATTTTTATTTCGTATTGGATTGGATGAGGGGACTCACAATATTTTTCTCTGAATTATGAGAAATTGATGACCTCTTATGTTGTTAAAAGCTTGCGGAATTAAACAAACTATTGAGTTGATGATAAAAATCTTCAAACTCTGAAAGGGAATCCTTACCATAGAGCACATCGTCCACGTATGTCTATTGTAATAATGTCTTTTGGGCTAAAGGAAAATAATTTAAATTGGAAGCGAGTTCCTATAGACCTCTAGTTACTAAAAAAGAGGAGGAAGCGACTGCATAAGTTACTGTGAAAAGTTTAATGCATGTTAGCTCTTCCTGGGGACTTTTTCCAAAAGATGTTCTGGAGTTGTCGTTGCAACGGATTCATTTTAACCTGGCAGTACATTTTTTAATGTCGCAGGTCAGGTCATAGGTATATTGACGGAAACGGCAAAAAAATATCGTACAAGTCTGACTGTACATAACCCTTGTGTAGAAGGTCATTCAAAGAAATTCCAGTAGAAGTTTTACTGAAGGCATCGAAAACTACTCTAAGTTACGTAGTCTTACTGAAATTTTTAATTACACAGTGATGCGGAATATTTAATCTCAGCGGATTTGTCGGTGGAATTAATCAATATTCATCAATGAAATTTTTGTAAGAAGCAAATAATTCTTGAATTTTTGAAAGCGTTTCTCTAAGTTGGCCTCTTTGATATATGGAAGGAATGTTTTTAGTGGGATGTTTGAACGGAAAATCTACTTGGAAAGTACCATCTTTAAAATGTACACCCGTTTGAATGAAACTTTGTTCAGCAAGCTCTTCGTCTGATGTTACGGACTTACACTCTGAAAGCTCTTCGACTTCCCAAACTTTCGAAAGAATTTTGTCTAATAAATCTGTGGATTCGTAGGAATTTTGGCAAAGGAGTAAAACTTTGTAGTTCGGGACACTTTGAGGAGGCAAATGTCCTTCAATAATTCAGCCGAGTCTCGTCAGCTGAAGGGAAGAGATTAACTAAATTGAGGTTTTGCAGTTTATACATTAAATCAAGTTAAATTCGACAAAATTTATTTAAATCCCAACCTATTTTATTTAAATTTTTAACAAAAATGTAAAAAATACTTAAAATATGGAAAATAATGTAACATAGCCTATAGTAGCCGAGTATCTTGAACACTCGCAAAGTACATGAAAAGGGCTTTCTTAATATTTTAATTCTTGCTTAATGGGAGGATTTCTTTGCTTATCTTGGTAAATGGCTACTATAATCAGCTTATTTTTTCCTTTTATTCTCGAGTGAACAGGAACCAAGGAAAAACATACTTTTTTATACATAAAAGCACATTGATACACATAATATAATTTTTTCTTACCATTACATGTTGATCTCTTAATGACACTGATTCTTAATTACATATATATATATATATATATATATATATATATATATATATATATATATATATATATATATATATATATATATATATATATTTTTATATATATATATATATATATATATTTACTTACCAGAACTTAATAAAAATGTATGTACCTCAATAAAATTTGATGGATTTAGATATGGTTTCGTTCCGAATGGCAACAGGGTATACTATTTAAACAGATCGCAACCTCCTCTTCTGACTATGATGGTAAAACTCTACGTGGATGCCACTAATGATTTAGATTTTCTAATACAACACATCGATGCATTGGAGATAGAGCTAAATTGGTGGTTAGAAAACAGACTCGTTAGGATTTTGAAGGATAAAAAACTCTATTCCCTAGCTCAGTATGCAGTTAAGAGTGACACACCACGACCCGAGTCGTATGCTGAGGATATCACGACTTGTAATTCCATGAAGAACAATGAGAAGGTAAGAAAAACTCCTTAAATATTTGCACCTAATTTCTCTATACAGTGTAAAATAGTCAAATGGCCAATTCTAAAATACTAGGTCAAATTACTGACATGTAGTTTTATTTCGGCTCCGGCGTCTTCCAATTCCCAATCTTCAATCATCTCTAGCCTTTTATAGCTTTTCTTTTCAATTTTCTATCTCTAATTTCCCTTTCGAGCCCTTTGCGCCAACTTCTACGTGGTCTTCCTTTTTGTCTTTTTTCTTGTTGCATCCAGTGAAGTACTTGCTTAGGAATTTTATTATTAGGCTTCAAATACACATTCCATTCAAGATAGAGATTCAGGATATTTTATTCTAAAATTCTTTACTTTATCGTGCTTTACGCCCATTATTTCTTTGATCCTTTCGTTGGTGACTGTCCATCCTAGATTTTTTAGCAGCTCGTCTCCAGAAGTCCATTTATGTACCTCTTCGGTCTATCTTTAATTTTCCACATTTCACTACTGTATGTTAAAATACTTTTTATGGTGGTGTTACATATTCTCTGTTTGTTTGTCTTTTATATATTTTTGTCCCATGGAACTCCATTCATTATGGTTATAGCTCTTCGTCCTTGCATATTACGTTCTCTTTGTACCTTGTGCCGTCATTTGTAATTTTTACTCCCAGGTATGGATTGCTTTCCTATCTTTTATTTCGTTGGCCATCTTTTAATACAAGTTCCTGTTGTGTGTCCCTTGTATTCATATAATCCGTCTTTAAGGCCCCATTTTTTATATTTCTTGATGAGTTTTCTGCTCATATATTCCAGGTCCTCATAGTCCAGTGCTATAACCACCATGTCATAATAATAATGAGCTTTTGGAACCCGCCAACGGCCCTCAGTTATTGTTCTTTGTGTCCCCCGTGATGTAAATCAGCGATCCGCTATACCTGTCAGTCAGCCTTAGTCCGGCGTACACCGGGCATTGGCCGAGGATATAGAGGCTGGATTTTTCCTACCTACACAATCCACAATTAGGGCTGTCGGCTAGCCTCAGATTGTACATATGATATCTAAAGGTACCTTGACCAGTCAGTATGTGTACTGCTAGTCTGGCATCCTTCCTACTCAGCAACGTAATGCTTCTCGCTAGGTGCTCTCAGGGAGACTCTTCTATAAGGGCCCTTGACTGTCTGCACTAGTCTCTGGTTTCTGTTTTCCAATGCATTAACTGGTCCCTGAGTCAGCCCCGAATTGCCCCTCTGCCTAGACAGAAGGTAATCCGTAGTGCTGGCTCTGGGCCCACGAACTTAGTCTCCGATCCCACTTTTGCTAACTTGTCAGCCCTCTTAATACCTTTGATTCCCGAGTGACCAGGAATCCAGATAAGAGTAACCAGAAACCCAGTTTAGAGTGACCTTGTTGCTTTTCGCCAATGCCTCTAGGGTCTGTCTATAATCCAGAGTTAATTAACGCTTGACTGTCCGATCATATTTTGATGCACCTGCCGGTCCCACTATGGAGAGCGCCATCTGTGCACATTGCATGATTGCTACAGTTTCAGCTTTATTACTGAATTCGATTACTCGATTCCATTCTAACGGCTGTACCTTCCAGTCTCAGTCCCGGCGATTGTCTTGAAGTCATCTGTGAACCAGATGTCTCCATTGTGTAGCATCTATCATTGTGTTCCGGTCCATACTTCTCGTTTTGGGAAGCATACCTTAAATGGTCTCTCTCAGACACAGATAGCCGGTATACTATGCTGCAAGAGATCGGACAGGACACCTTGTGTGTCCACAGATACTAGTTTCCCATTTTTGTTTACATTTAAGGCGCTGAGCAGCGCTCCCATTGCCACTACTCGAGTAGTGCGCATGGCACCAAGTGCGCCTCTTAGTATCAGAGCTCTGCTGTTGTCTAACATTGTCTTGTCTGATGACTTCTGTACCCTGGACAACCGAAGCTTACAGTATAGTCTTGGTTGAATTATCGCCGTGTATGTCCATAAAACCATTCTGGGTCTCAAGCCCCAGGTCTTGTTAAATGTTCACCTGCATATCCAGAAATAAACACTTACGCTTCTGCAGCGTTCTTTAAGGTGCTTTTTCCAGCTTCCTGTCTAGTTTAGTCGGAGTTAACCTTATTTCTCCAAGTACGGGACCCTTCACGAGGCCTACCTTGTACTTGCAGGTGAATATGACGAGCTTATTAGTCTTAAGCAGATTTACCGACAGTCCAGTATCATTACATTACCCTTCTACCACTTCCAGCGCTGTTTAAGTAAGCGCTATAAGTGGCCCTAGAAAGGACCTCGTCTAAGGATAGCCAAATCATCAGCATCAGCGTGAAAAACCATTTGTGGTTTAGTGTTTTGAGAAGCTTATCGGCCACTAAATACCATAAGAAGGGGGAGGAAGGTTCTTCTCCTTGTGGGCAGCCTCTCCTTACCCATCCAGTGACCTCCACTTTATCTTGTAACGCTGTCACTCGCCGCTCTAGCATGCCCCGGATCCACTTCACAAGTCTCCATTGTACATCTCTTCGAGCAGCCTTTCTAAACATCACTTCATGTGGCAGAGACCACTTCCTTTTACTTTCTGTGGTTTTTACATACATCGTTTGCTTTTTCTACTTTCATCAGTGCTCTCGTACATGCTCGTTAGTTATTGGTACTCTTAAGCTGGTCTCTCTTTCAAACATTGTCGATCTGATCGAGGTATGTTCGCCGAGGTTGACCTTTACCGAATTGCCCATTCTTATTCGCCTTATAAATCTGTTTCGTAAATCTTCTTTCATTTATCCTCTCTACGTGTCTAAACCATCTAAGCATCTTTTTATCTATCTTTGTTACCACATTTTTAACATAAGTTTATTATACTTCTTTGATATTCTACTTGTTTGTGTACAAGTGGAACTTTTTATGTTTATGTTTGTGATCACAAAATTCCACTCCAAACATACTTCAAGTAAACTTTCTCCATTTTCATTCACTCTGTCCTCACCGTATATTTCCAGAACACTGTCATATTCATCACGCGTCACTTCTATCATTTAAATCGCCTAGCATTACTATTCTTTTATTCTGGTTACACCTATTCAGAATATCTGTCACACTTTTCACACTAGGAATTCTTGGTGCAAACTTTTGTAACGTTTAACTTAAATCACACGTTGGGTTCGAATTTATATTTAACACATTTATTTATGAACTTAACAATTTATGTACACTAGTGAAAACACAATGATCAAACTTCAGAATACTGACTGACTAACTCGCGCGAATGGCGACCAATTTAACCTAACCTAACTACGACGTTACTTCCTGAAAAAAAGAGAAATTTTCAAGTGTATCCAAACTGTTCTATCGAAAATTTTAGATTGGTCAGGAAGGTACTGGAACATCCTCGTCATTGACTGTGACGTCACCGTACCGCCCAGCTCGCTTACGTAACATTCTAGTGGCGTATCGCAAAATAGTTACACTATTGTTGCTACTCACAAATCAAATTCCATAATAAAAAATGCATGGGAATCATTTATTTAAATTGATGAAGAGAGGGATTATTCTATCCTCACTCAACCATAGTGGTTTTCTTAACTCTATAGGTTTAGCTGGTTCACTGTGTAAAGTCTTTAACTCTTTTCACTTTTCTTATTTTATATTTTGGATAACAGTTCTAATAAAACAACTTATTTTTATCACTTTCTAAATGTAACAAAAACAAAAACGTAACAACGAAAAAGTTAATTGTTATTTTGAGTAAAAAAAAAACCCTAACAGATTTACTGGATTTATCAAACAATAATAATATCAATGGTCATGTATAGATCAATAGTCTGGTAGACCGAAGGGTTGCAACTGGCCTTTAGCGGCTGGCATGCCTGGTCATAACTGGAGCTATGTCCACCACACCAACGGCAGCGATGGAATACCTCCTTAATCTCCCTCTCCTAAATATTCCATTAGAGAAGAAGGCCAGGATAGTTTTCTATATATTTTAGTCTCTGGAAGAGCAAATTAAAGGAGAGTGACTCGGGTATTACTCTGGGATACTAAGTGAAACAAAAAACCACAAAATCCTCGGGATGGTTCCTGACAGGCTAGCCATAAAAATACACGTAGAAAAGTCTTTTAAAGTCCTTTTTCCAAAGAGAAAAAGAAATCTGTAATGGGAGCAATTTTTTTCCCAGAGACTAAATACGTAATGTACACAGATGGCTCAAAAACTCCAAATGGAGTTGGAGCCGATGTTTTTAGCAAGAAACCAAAAACTGCAATATCTACTGATATTGTTAGGTATGCTACAATCTTTCAGGTTAAAGTCTTAGCTATTGTATTTTGTGCAAGATAGCTGACAAACAGACCTCCAGTGAACAAAAACATTAATCCTGGAAACCAAGGGGGGGAGAGAAACGAAAAATCAGACACCCTTGCAAAACAGGAAGCCGAATTTGTGTTTACTGGACCAAAACCGGTCTTTGAAGTCACTACAAGTGCCACCAAAACAATTATTTTGGGCTAGGCGGAGAGGAAAATACTCACGTGCTGGTCTGATATACCAGGGGTTAACTCACTCGAAAGCGTTCTTACCTAAACCCTTGATAAAAAAAACTAAGCGGATCCCAGAATGAAGCAGGAATGCCCTGCAAATTATGACTGCTTACAGGACACTGTCGTCTAAGATATCTCCTTGAAAGGATAGGTTTAAATCAACAAACGGACTGTCGGTTTTGCTGCGTGGTTGACGAAACTGCTGAACATATACCATGTTTATGCCCCGGCCTGGGAAGAATAAGGTTCAATATATTTGGTTATACCAACATAGAAACTACCGATTTCAAGAATATCTCACAGAATATGTCACTGTATCGCCCAGCTCGCTAACGTAACCATCCAGTGGCTTATCGCAAAATCGTTACATTATTAAGACTAAAAGTATGTACTATATTTCGAAACAACTTTTACCTTTGAGAGTAAAACATCAACGACTGCCTTTGGTAGAAAAAATAACCAAGGGTTTTATCTTAATATTAAACATATGTTAGTGTTAAATTTCGTGACACCACATTTTTGGGTAACAAGATAACAATTTAAATGTGACGACACCTAAGAATATCTATTTCTCTTAAAATGGGTTGCAAACAAGTTCTATAACATAATTCACAAATGAATATTTTCGGGAAAGTGGGCAAATACCTCTTATATCATTAGCCGAAAACCTATCGGGTTACCATCTTAATAAGCACCTGTGTGACGATTAGCTTTTACCACTTTTTAATAGCTTTAAAAGTTTGTGTTTATTTTAGGCTCGCTGTTATCGCAACCTGAAGAGCGCAGCTGAATCAGGATGGGATTTTTCATCGAGGTGGTTTACGAAAGATGGAAATGTAGGAGTCAATCTGACAGATATATTCACCAGAAATATAGTTCCTGTAGATCTGAATGCCTTTCTGTGTGCATCATTCGGTATTCTATCGAAGTTCTACGCGCTTATCGGCAATCCGTTGTTGGCTTCCAAATACGGAATTATGGAAAAAACTTGGATTACAGCCATCGAATCAGTACTGTACAGCTATTGCGATGGCATATGGTATGATTGGGATATAATTTCGAGGAAACATAGAGCTGCTTTTTACCCAAGTAACTTTGCTCCTCTGTGGACGGAGTCCTATGATGCGACCATGAAGAATTGGTACGGTGGCAGAGCAGCGAGATACTTTAAAAGAAACAATTTGGACGTTTTCGCCGGAGGCATTCCCACTTCTTTACTTCGAAGCGGTCAGCAATGGGATCTACCGAACGCTTGGCCTCCTCTACAAGAAATCGTAATACTCGGTTTAAAATCTACAGGCAACAAAAATGCGCAAAGCATCGCCAATACGTTCGGAAAAAGGGTCGTGCAAGCATTTATGGTGGGTGTCGGCAACACTGGCGAGATGTTCGAAAAGTACGACGCCACTCGCGTCGGAGAATATGGAGGCGGCGGGGAATACCCCACGCAATCCGGATTCGGGTGGTCTAACGGCGTTGCTCTTTCATTGATCAATATATTTTACACCAAATAACATTTATATTTTTAGTTACAAAACATTTGATGTAAAAAAATGATTTATTTTGGAAATAAATATATTTTCATTTTTATTTAATATTTTTTTTAATAACCTGTGCAATCGCTATTAAATAACCTCTACTGAAAATTTGTTCATGGCTATTCAAGAACAATGAATAGCTTGTTTTAATTAGGAAGTTTCTTTAGATATAAAATATTGTAGAGCTTCATGTAAGTTGGTAGTCTAATCATTAACTCGATGAAAGTCAATATCTCAATTCCAAAAATGGCTGAAATATTAAATTTTTATTTGCCCAAGAGTTTGCGCGCCTCCGGTGATGGGATATCGTATGACGTCATATCTCGGAAAGGATTAAACGCCCTACACCCGTCCTGGCACGACTGCCCTATCCGACCAATTGTTTGCGACCATCGCGTCATGTCAGGGCCTTTCCTATACACGTCCCGACACGACTCTCCTACCCGACCAAAGTATCTCGACCATCTTGTCGAGACCCTCCTACACACTTCCCTGCCCTACCCGACCAAACAAGAGGAAGCGACCACCAGACCAGTATAGAACAAGTGCTTGGGGCTTGAAGTTGCATTAAAATGACTCCGAACCTATCGGATATTATAAAAAAAGTATAGCTTTGTGCGCAGTGATACTCTCAGATAAATAATATAAAAAGAAGATAAGAGTGTGGTCTTTGACGTGGTTGCAGAAGAGAAAATGTTTCCCGCTACGCAACTTGTAAAGGAGTTAGACGCAAATGATTACCGACATTTTTTGAAGATAAATGAAGATTGTTTTATTGAGCTACTTGTTATGGCCTTGAAAAGAAAAAAAGAGTTTTAAGAGAATCCGTACCTGCTGAAGAGTGGCTTGTCGTAACTCTTGTTTAGTGCTGAAATATCTCCTCAACTACTATTAGCTATCATTTTAAAAACGTGCGAAACCATTTTCAACACCATAAAAAAAATACATTAAGGTAATAATATACTAAGATCATTATAAAGAAGTAAAGAAAGTGCGTTAAATGTTCCCCAACTACTTAAATTTCAATGCATGTATTTTTCACTTAACGAAACTATGTTGAAATATCTTTGGATGTCCCTTTACCACCTAATATTTATGAAAATATTCAAAATTCAGTTACACAGTCTTGCAACAGCTGTTAGTTTATATATCATCTGCTGTTAAAAAAAATAAAACAATTCCAAACGTAAGTTTGTTATCTTCATTTGAATCCTGGGATAGAAACTCCAAAGAAAGTTAATTAAACAAAATTATTTTAAAGAAAAGAACCAAAAACCAAATTTTGTCCTAAAATAAACATTTTAATTATGTCATACTTATTCTATCTTATTCTATCTAAATGATTTCATACTTAACTTAATTACAATTTAAATAAATAATATAATTATTTGATTTTGATGACGTAACATAAAAATTCTGTTTTATTTACTAACCTTCCGCGCTTCTCTTTTGTAAGCCGCTTGCATGCTTTCCAATTTTTTTTTAATAACTCCTACTTTAGCCTCAGGTGTTAGTTTTTATAAATTTTCAGTAATACAATGTAACACTTATTTCTCTTGTATCTATTTGCGTAATTTTTATCTTCAACATCCCATAAACAGCGGTACTCCTTCCAACATTCAATAAATTCGACCATAACCACTTTTTCCGCGTTCATGTTTAACGAAATAAAATTGAAAATTGAGACTAAAGGGTCGGTTGGCAAGTGAAGTCGGAACGACAGCGCTACACACGTTCTGACCCGACAGAAAGAGTGATGGGGGTTAGGGTGGTTAGATAATTCTCCTTACACAACCACCCAACGACAGTTTTCATGATCCGACAAGCTTACACACGATCCAACTGTTGGATCAACCGCTGTCGGAACCTACTGATAGGTGGTCGTGTCAGGGCGTGTGTAGCACCTTTTAGGCACGTATTGATAGTCCGTACTCAATGCGGAGTCTATGCTTCGAGTGCAGATTGCAATGCAAATTTTCATGCACACCTGTACTCGAAGCATCGTCTCCGCCTTGAATACTGGCATTAGTGAGCGCGAGAGACGCAATAGTATTAGCCATGGTTAAGAGGGGTTGGAACTCAATTTAATATATTAGTAAAACACAAAACAATGAAAATTACTTGACGGTCATTGAAATAATTTCATTTTTTTTTATCGTCTGTTTGGGAAAGATCAGTGTTTAAATTTGATTTTTTTTGTGTATCATAAATGTTATTGGATTACTCTTCTTCTGATGAGGAAACAAAACAAGAAAATGATTGCAAATAGATTGGCCCTTGAAAAGGTTTGACTTAAGTAGATCGGGAAATCAGTAAGGAAGACGGATATTTTGAGGTAGATTCAAATGGCAAGGTGATTCAATGGTTAAAGAGTGTAGGTAATCCTGATATAGTTGACGAGAATGTGGAAAATGGCGGGGGTGTACAATGCAGGAAAAGAAGATAATATCAAGTCGGAAGTCAATGTGACAAACAGTCATATTTTGCAATTACGGCAAGACTATTGATATAAAATTACCTTTTGTCAGTGGTAAACTTAAAAAATGGCCAAATTTTTAGTTTAAAAGTACGACTCGAATATTAGGATTATTAAATCATAAAAATCTTTGCAGACGTATTTAAAAAGAGATGCAAAAGGGACTGTAGAAGGTTTGTTGTTAGTACAATTTGAAAGGAATGGATTTACCGGTACAATCTATCAATACTACTAAGCTGAAATCAAAGTGGTGTCATCTGCGAAAAGTTTACCCAACATGAATCGAATACAACCAAAATTACTTATAGGCCAGAATAATGGGGATTTGATTTGCCCTAAAGAAATTATAGAAGGCACTAAAAACTCTTCTGCATTACCTCGTACCAAACTTAGTTGGATAATACATGGCAATTTGCATCAATTCAGGGGAAGATTGGATGACTCTAAAGTTTTACATATCAGACATCGGGAAAATAAAGATATAGATTTACATGAAGAAGTGAAAAAGTATTTTTGAGCTGAGTCATTTGGAGTAAAATAATCAAAAAGTCGATTTTGAACAAAAAAGAAGAACGTGTAATGAAAATTATGGAAGACACTTAAAAAAAAAGGAAAACAAATGGGAAATAGGATTAATATGGAAAGAAAATGATCCAGTTTTACCTGACAACAAGCCCATTGTCCTACAATGCTTGACTTACATAGAATTATCATTATCCTGGTTGATAGCCTTGTAGTGATTTTAGTTTTTTAAGAATTGACACGTTAGTACGGTGTAATGTGTATGATATTCGCAGCATTCTTCTGTAGGCCCACATTTCAAAAGCATCTATTTTTTCTTCGATTGACCATTTTTTAAAGTCCAGGTTGTAGCATTTGAAATTGCTACTTGTTAATTTTGTTTTATATATATAGTAAATTTTTCATTTATTGGGCATTGTAGCATTTGCCACCTGTTAATTTTGTTTTCTATATATAATACATTTTTTATTTATTGGGCATTGTACTTACAGAGAACATTCAGTTTTGATATCAAATTCCTGAATAAAACATTTATTTCACTATTTCAAAACAAACATCATATATATAGTTGAATACTAGTAAATTTCACAAGTTTCAACACTAGGTAATACTCTTGCTTCTGACATTCCAAGAGCTGTTGAAAGTAATGTAATCAAGCTGCAGGAACCTTATGATTTCTGGCTGGATTCCTGGATTTCTGAAATTTAAGATAGTGAAGTCAATAAAAACATCCATTCACATGTGAGCAGGCGACATACCGTTGTGTTTCTCTAGTATGATGAATTCTAGGCTATTGAAGGTTGTCCCAGGATTTTGTGGATTCTGAATGAGATCTCTGGGTATTTACTGGGTTTTTTCTCTATTTTTCATAATATAATTTTCGAGGTTATATTTACTTTCTAGAGGTCGATGTCATGGTGGGTGTGTCACTGTTCTTCTTTCATAGAACTTCTGTCATCGGTCTCAAGTCGGTTAGGCGTTAATGTTTCGGTGCCCATAGTAGAAAAGAAAGAAGAAGAATGGTCTTTTAGATTACATTCGATGAAATTCATTCTGTCAATCAATAGCATTTATGGTTCTGACCAATGAGAGGCTAGGAATTCAAAGCTGGCGCTGATTTCATACAGGATGTGCAGTTTTTTTCTGGCAACTGTTAGAAATAGAGGATGGTTCTGTCCTTGTGGTGGTCAGAGTGTCCTTTTTCGGTGCGGCCATGATGAGGTACGCTTGACTCGTGTTTGGGATTCTTTTTCGGTATTGAACCGAAATTAACCCTTAGGGGGGAATTTACGAAGTGCCGTTTGGGCCGAGATCAAGTCGCACCCATCGTTAGTGGTTTTTTTGGAGCCTTATATGGGGATTTGTGCCAAACACCGGTAGGCTGCCATGCGGTGGGAACACCGCCATTTTGTCCTGATGTCCTGTTAGTCCGTTTTAGTCCTGTTTGCTGTTATGGATATCTTCTAGTTTTACCTCCCTTCTCAGAAGGTAAGTTATGACTTTGGAACTAGCAATGATATCGATCAGGTTGAAAATATACCTACTTCATTTTGTTGGTTTTTTATTTTGCACATGTTCTTTCATGAGATTATTTTTTTGTTAGGGTGTTAGGGTACAGCTTAGCCATCACCATCAGACTCCTGGTAATCGTACGACGACTCTTGTGGCAACTCTTGACTTTGGTCAAGATTCCCACGAGGACCAACACCGAGTCGCTTTTAAATCCTGGCCAGAGTCGACAGACATCCACCGGATGGGATCTAGTAGTAGCCGATAGAGGCTAGAGACCTGCTGAGCTGCATCATCGACCCCTGGCTGACCTGGAAGGTTAAGCCTTTCTTCTTACCTTCTCTTCGTTTTGCTGTCTGTTTCCTGTCTTCTTCCTGTCTTCGTTTTTGTGTCTTCAACTACATCAAGTGGACCTTGGATAGAGGCTACATATGTGGACCATTGGACTTTAATACCAGGTTTTTTTACACCTTTAGTGTTCTTTTACCTTTTTGAGATTTATTTATAACTATTTTATCATATTAGTACTTATCATACCATCATTTTATATAATAACTAATTATTGATATCGTATATTATACCACCGTGATAATATTATAAACTATAATCTAAAGAACTTTTGTGAAGTTCTCACATAGTACTATGTGACAGCAGATTCAGTCACAGGTTTATTTCTTACCATTATACCCCATTTTAGCTGTATGGGGTCGGCTTCAGAATAGCCCCAGGGTAAATCCTGCCTGCCGTAAGAGGCGACCAAAAGGATAACCGTAGGTGGAAGATGGTCTCATCGCCCGGTGAAATACCACCATATCGACTTTGTGTGCTGTGAAATGGATCATTCCATGTTTCAGTGTTCGGTCGATACTTTCCGGTCTCCCTCTTTCCTTTTCCCCAATTCCTTCTTTATTTTCAGGTGCATCCTAATAGTAATAATGATGAAGTCTCCTAGAGTAAAACACTCCGGAAGCAAAATACCTCTCCATTCGGATTTCCGGGCGAGAGGTACTCGAGGGGACTCAACATTAAAGATTAATTTTTGCAACATCCGTGGACTCAACAAGAACATCAATGACGTCCACCATCACCTACAGACGAAAAAACCGGATATTCTGGCTCTAACAGAAACACAAGTAAACTCGTCCACCAACAAGGTCCATATGCTTTGTCCTGGTTACGAACTCCATTCTCGACTCAGGTTCAAAGGTGGAGTCTGCCTTTACGCTAAGGCTAACCTTTCATGCCAGCGTGAAGAGAGTTTGGAACCGAAAGACTTTGATGTGATGTGGTTTAAGCTATCTGATACCAAAGTGACTAAGTTTCTCTGCTGCCTTTACCTATCACCTAATGAACCTTCATATAACAACCTCTTTGAGTTTTTATCACTCAATTTGGACTACATTCAGGAGAACCATCCAACAGCTGAAACCATAATCATGGGGGACTTTAATGTACATAACGCTGCCTGGCTCAAATTCTCTTACAAAACTGATGATGCAGGTCGTCAAGCTGAGGCCTTCGCCATCACTCATGGTCTAGAACAACTGGTCGAGCTACCAACCCGCATCCCTGATGTCAACAACCAGGCTGCCAATACACTAGATCTTTTCCTCACCACCAATCCTGACCCGTATAGAATAGAAGTTTGTGCCCCACTTGGAAACTCTGATCACACCCTTATCTCCACAACATGCTCTTTGCATTTACCATCGAGCAGCACAATACCACCCCGTCTCATGTGGCATTACAATTCGGCCGACTGGAAGGGTCTTCGTATGTTTTTCTCAGCGTTTCCATGGAAGAGAGTTTGTTTCTCCCCAGTAGATCCAACACGATGTGCTGAGACAATTTCTGAAATCATCATGTTGGGGATGCAAACTTACATACCGAATATCGAAAGAAGAACATCATCCGATAAGATCTGGTTTAACAGAAACTGCTCTAGAGCTGTGGCTTCCAAACAGGCAGCATACCATCGATGGCAAAAAAATCCGGGACCTGAGACCAGAGCAGCATATGTTGAGGCTAGAGGCATATGCAAAGAGACAATAGAATGTTCAAAAGATGCTCATACTGCCAAAGTAAGATCAAAACTTGTTGAATGTCCTAACGGATCCCGTTCATTTTGGTCTTTCGCCAAAGCTGTGTAAAGAAACTTCACTTCCAGCTCTTTTCCTCCCCTAACCAATGAAGGTGGAACACTAGCAACGACTGCCCAGGAAAAAGCCAATATCTTTGCGCACCTATTTGCTGGAAATTCCACTCTGGATTCTTCGGGAAAACAACCCTCGAACATAACACCTATTGACAGTCACATGCCCGAGATCACCTTTCGCCAACGTACTATCAGAAAGATTTTGCTGGGTCTCAACACCAACAAAGCCTGTGGATCTGACGGAATCCCGCCGATTGTTCTCAAGAAATGTGCCCCCGAACTAACACCTGTTCTTTGCAGGTTGTTTAACCACTCTTACAATTTGGGAGTATTTCCGTCCAATTGGAAAATTGCAAGAGTACAGCCAGTCCCTAAAAAAGGCAAAAAGACCCTACATAGCAACTACAGACCTATCGCACTGCTATCTATTATTTCAAAGGTCATGGAAAAAGCCATCAACATCGAGCTCATGAAATATCTGGAAGACTCAGGAATTATCAATGATAGGCAATATGGCTTCCGCCATCAGAGATCAACTGGTGACCTGCTCGCATACGTCTCACATATATGGCAGCTATCTATTGAAAAGTATGGAGAAACTTTAGCTGTGGCATTAGATATCTCCAAGGCGTTCGATCGAGTTTGGCACCAGGGACTCCTCGCTAAGCTTCCATCTTATGGCTTGCCCCCTCAGCTGTGTTCTCTGCTTGCTAGTTTTCTCTCAAACAGGTCTCTCCATGTAGTGGTCGATGGAGTTTCATCTGACACTCTACTCATAAATGCTGGTGTTCGCAAGGATCCATTCTAGCACCAACACTATTTTTACTTCACATCAACGACCTATTGAAAGCAACTTCATGTCCCGTACACAGCTTTGCCGATGATAGTACCCTCCATACCGCTTTCTCTTCCAGGGCCCCTATATCAGCCCATGAAACCAGAAATGAACGAGGAAGAAATGTTAACAATATAAATATGGACTTAGCAACAATTCTCGAATGGGAATCCAATAACTTGGTAGAATTCAATGCAAACAAAACACAAGCATGTCTTTTCTTTAGAAAAGCCAATCTCACTGTGCCTAACATAACTTTGTCAGGAGTAACCATACCACTGAAGTCATCCATATCGATGCTTCGTATTACTATCAGCAATAACCTTTCCTGAGAAAATCACGTATGGTCCATTGCCAAAATTGCATCCCAAAAACTTGGTTTTTTGTTTCGTGCCAAGAGCTATTTCACCTCCAGTCAGCTGCTTATGATCTATAAGGCACAGATCCGACCTGTACTGGAGTACTGTTCCCATATTTGGAGTGCAGCACCTAAACATATCCTGAAGCTACTGGATTCTGTCCAAAAAAGGGCAATTCGTCTCGTCGGTGATGCCTCGCTTACAAACTCGCTCACTTGTCTGGAACACCGTAGAAAAGTTGGCGATTTGTCTCTATTTTATAGATATTTTCATGGGCGATGCTCTTCTGAAATATCAACAATCGTTCCTCCTTTGGCAGTCTCTTCGAGATTAACCCGTCAAGTTCAGTCTTCACACCCCTTCGTGGTCACTTTGGAGACCTGCAGAACATCACTTTCCAAAGACTCATTCATCCAACGAATTGCGAGGCTTTGGAACTCATTGCCTAGGGAGGTGTTCCCCGAGGCATACAACCTCCAGAAATTTAAGAAGAACACCAACTCCTACCTTCTTTCCCTTGGTTCCCACGATGTTCTCTGAACATTACAGGATATCCCTTTTCGTGGGAACCAGAACATAAAAAAAAAAAAAAAATTCTGGTAACTTTGAGCGGTATAACACCAGGTATAAAAGTGTATGTATTTCGCTATAATACATTAGTTAATATTGTTATATATGTTATTTAATTTATGTAATTATTACTTTATGATACCCTGGTCTACAACGTATTTTGCCTTGTCCACTTTGGTGTTCTAATTATATTCTTATATGTGATATGTTTTTTTATTCTCCTATTTGCCCAGCCTGAATGTCTAAGAAAATTTAATACTATGTCATTTTAGGTATTTTGTTAAAGATAGATATTTGGTTTTCTCAATTATCCAAATATAGTATAGCTATATCTAAATTGGGTGGCGCCCTTATGAATTTGAATTTTCAATCTTAGAGCCGTAAATAATTCGAACTCACTTTATCTGTTCTCCGGCGAACAGCTGCCGTCAGCACATTGTGTTCTATTTTTTTATGTAATGAACATAATAAAGTAGGTCACAAGGTCTCAGAGGCATATGTGGCAATAGAAAAGATCAAGGAATTTAATAATTTCAGTTTTTTGCGTTAAGATATTGCAGAGTCTTTCCATTTTCGAGTTAGTTTTATTGTTGAGTTACGTACTATGGCCAGTCTGCGTTTAATTTCTCCATCACAGCCGCCTTTGTATGAGATAGGTGATTCTAAATAGTTAAATTTCTCAATCACTTCAAAACCATCGTACTGTCTAACATTGGCAGGGTTGCGGTCTATTATCATAATTTTCGTCTTCTTTTTGTTCAACGTAAGACCATGTTCTCTGCTGATCCTGTCCAACTTTCTCATGAATTCTGTGAGTTTTTTTTCCGAACGAGCTTGTATTAAGGTGTCATATGCATATCTAAGGTTAGTAATTTTATTTCCTCCTATGGTTAATCCCCTCGCCAGCCTTGCAGAACTTTTCTTATTATATACTCTCTGTATGTATTAAAGAGTATCGGTGACACAATACAGCCCTGTCTTACACCGCACTTTGGACTAAAAGACTTAGCGTGTTGTTGACTCTCACTTTCCCGCAGCTGTTGTCGTAGAGATTTTTAAGCAAAATAATCATATGTTTTGGTACTCCCATGTTTTTCAAGTCCCCGGCCTATGGGAAACCAGAAACCCCTTCTCTGAATTCACATGGGCAATTCTCAGCAGACGCGTCCACGTCGCGGGGGTGGGCCCGACTCCTCGGAGTTGGTGGCTAAGTTCTGCTGGGGACCCAGTATTGCGGGGTATATCGCTATCCTCTTGCCCAGGGATACGGGTGAAGCCCACACCGACAGGGAAGGCGGAGAAGATGGACTTCGGTACGGTGGACCTGGCACGTGGCAACCATACTTTAGGGTAATGTAAAGCAAGGGCACCCTTTTGCCCTCGAGGCGGATAATCCAAATACTGGAGAACGGCATAGTATCAGACAGGCAACGGGAAACCACCTGATTATTTTCCCATGAATATGAGCACAGGCAAAGAAGAATTATTAGTACCACCAGGCGACCCGACTGGTGACCGGCGCTTGGATGGGTCCGGGCCATCCAGTGTGAAATATGCTACCGGGCATGGGGCTGTGGATATACAGGCACCACATGCGAAATCAGATACTGGAATAATTCATAAAATCCAATTAAGAAAATCTATCGACATGGTCACATGGAACGTAAAAGGGTTGCTGCAGACTGGAAAGACGTTTGTTTTGGAAAGAGAACTTAAACAGAACAACATACAAATATTCGGAAACAATTAAAGCTAGCGCCAAGTGAAGAGAACCAGGATAAAATTAAACAAAGAGATCAAAGCAGCAAGCAGGCAAAACAAAAATGACCATATCGTAGGGGTCTGTAGGGAATTTGAGGAACATTTTAACAAACATGAGTCTCGAGAATTGTTTAACTAAGTAAGATATCTCTCTAAAGAATTCAAACTACGCACCCAAGTAATAAAAAACGAGGAGGGAGAAATTATAAACAACGCCAATGGTATAGCAGAAGTTTGGAAAGTATACTGTGAAAAACTTTACAAAGGTAATTTAGATCAAATTTCATAAGAAATGAATACCCTTCAAGAGCCTGAGATACTAAGTTCGGAAGTTAAAAATGCCATAAAACTTCTCCGAAACAAAAAATCACCAGGTGCGAATCAAATAACGGCAGAGGTCCTGAAGGCTCTGGGCAAGGAGGGAATAGAAATCTTTCACAAAATCTGTAACCTTGTATGGAAAACAGGACAGTGGCCTAAAGATTGGGGAGAGTCGCTGTTTATTCCAATATTCAAAAAAGGTTCGCCCGTGGAATGCAGCAACTACAAAACGGTTTTACTTATCTCTCACGCTAGTAAAATCTTTCTCCATATCATACATAACCGTCTTAAACCATTTTTTTACCACAGCTCTCAGAGGAACAAGCAGGTTTTGTGCCAGGAAAAAGAACTAGGGAACAAATATTAAATGCCAGGCAACTTATTGAAAAAGCTAGAGAATTAAATATCCCATTGCATCTCTGCTTTGAAGACTATCAAAAAGCATTTGATAAAATAAACTGGAACTACCTTTGACCATAATGGAGGAAATGGGAACGCCAAAACACCTGGTTCAACTGGTGCGCAACCTCTATCAGAAAAACAGCGCGAAAGTCAGAATCGACGGGATTTACTCGGGGAGCTTCGAAACGACTGCAGGAGTTAGACAGGGCTACATTCTTTCACCTACCTTATTTGGCAAGGCGGAATACCAGTTGGTGGAAAGCGGATTAACAACCTCTGTTAGGCCGATGACACACTGATCATAGCATCAACAATACCAGAAATAATGGCTTAAAAATAAATAAATATAAAACAAAAATAATGATAGTTGATAGACAAGACAACAATTCTCCACAAATATCAGAAATTGCAGGCTATAAAGTGGTAAACAATTTCAATTATCTTGGTTCCTTGATTGCCAACACTGGGAAATGTGAAAACGGAATACGGCGTCGCCTGACTATGGCGACTACCAAGCTAAATAAAATATGAAAAGACAAATCTATCACCAAAACAACGAAACTCCGTTTAGTTGATGCTCTTGTCTTCTCCATTGCAACGTACTCAGCGGAAACATGGACTTTAAACAAAGCAGATAAAAACAGAATAGAGGCTTTTGAAATATGGGTTTATAGACGACTCTTAAAAGTATCGTGGACAGAACACCGAACCAACGTATCCGTATTACAAGAAATTGGTCCACGTTCAAGACTGCTAACCAGAATAAAACGCATGTATCTGCAGTACCTTGGGCATATAGCTAGAAGATCAGGAACAATGGAGCGACTAATCATAGAAGGAAAAGTAGAAGGCAAACGCTCAAGAGGCAAATTTCCAACTAGATGGGTAGACCAAACAAACCCCTTAATAAACATGAGACTGCATGCTGAAAGGATTGCACATTCTGGCAAGCATGGAATCAACTGCTGAATCAAATATAAATGGTGTCACTACATCTTTTGGAGGATAATGGAATGGCTTTTTCTATTATTTATCTTATATTAAGGATTTGTTTCTTTGTTTCCTTTCTTGCCTATTTTTTCCCTTCTACAGTTCCATTATAATTGGGTCTCTGATAGTTTTGTATTCCTCAGGTACTCGTAAATAGTTTCGCTTACCGTATTTTGTTGTAATGGATATTGAGTGGGGGTTTTCGTTATTAGATTTTGCTTTGGTTTTTGGCCTCGATTGTTGTGTGTTGTCGGTTATATTATTGTTTGGTTTGCATTTCTGTGTGGATGGGGCTGGCTATCAACACGGACGAGTGCATGGACTATTCGCATGGACTTGCGAATATTGTTGGTTGACGTTTATTCTGTGTCATTTTTCTTCATATCCGGCTTGGGAAGTAGTCAGTCGTTTGGTGGCAGTCTTGGGAGTGGTGTGGTGAGAATTTTTGGGACGTGGTGATATTAACACTTGTGCAGAACCTCTACGGTTTTGCTTTCATATTTGGCTGTATTTGGGCCATCTTAATTGGATTTTAAAAGAAAACCATTTAATTTTTAACTTGACCATTCTATATTACCTTTGTTGTTGATATTTTGGATTTTGGTGTCGAGTTAAAATAACCGCATGCGGGATTTGATTGAGGGAAGCCATCGTTAATTAGCATGTGCCGTTCCATAATCAAACCGGCGACAGGAGTAGTGAATTCGTATACCCAAAAGTTACAAGTGATTTATTTTAGAATATTTAAACGACGTGATTTGTTTTTGACACTACGATTAAGTTTTGTTTTAATTTATTAATATGGTACATTGTTGAAAACTATTTATTGCATTGGATAATATGCCAAGGCTGAACTTTGATTAAAGTAATCTTCTCAATTGTTCTTTGTGTCCAAGTAAAAATGTTTTCTTCATACTTATTTGTAAATATCCTACAATATTGATATTTTGAAGGACAGCCATTGTAAAAAGAAATATTTTTAAATAAGCTCGATTGTTTTAACAGTGTAAATCTTTATGTAAATGGTAAAAACATGAGTAAATTAGCAGCCTTATGTGAACGTTTGATTAAGTTGTAGCATTTGAAGTTGCTACTTGTTAATTTTGTTTTTATATATAGTAAATTTTTCATTTATTGGGCATTGTAGCATTTGAAACTGCTACCTGATAAATTTGTTTTTTATATATAATAAATTTTTTATTTATTGGGCATTGTACTTACAGAGAACATTCAGTTTTGATATCAAATTCCTGAATAAAACATTTATTTCACTATTTCAAAACAAACTTATATACTAGTAAATTTCACAAGTTTCAACACTAGGTAATACTCTTGCTTCTGACATTCTAAGAGTTGTTGAAAGTAATATAATCAAGCTGCAGGAACCTTATGATTTCTGGCTGGATTCCTGGATTTCTGAAATTTAAGATAGTGAAGTCAATAAAAACATCCATTCACATGTGAGCAGGCAACATACCGTTGTGTTTCTCTAGTATGATGAATTCTAGGCTATTGAAGGTTTGTCCCAGGATTTTGTTGATTCTGAATGAGATCTCTGGGTATTTACTGGGTTTTTTCTCTATTTTTCAAAATATAATCTTAAAGGTTATATTTATTTATTTTCTAGACGTCGAGGTCATTGTGCGGATTGTCACTGTTCTTCTTTCATAGAACTTCTGTCATCGGTCTCAAGTCGGTTAGCCGTTAATGTTTCGTGCCATAGTAGAAAAGAAAGAAGAAGAATGGTCTTTTAGATTACATTCTATGAAATTCATTCTGTCAATCAATAGCATTTATGGTTCTGACCAATGAGAGGCTAGGAATTCAAAACTGGCGCTAATTTCATACAGGATGTGCAGTTTTTTCTGGCAACTGTTAGAAATAGGAGGATGGTTCTGTCCTCGTGGTCGTCGAGGACTTCTTTTTCGGTGCGGCCATGATGAGGTGCGCTTGTCTCGTGTTTGGGATTCTTTTTCGGTACTGAACCGAAATTAACCCTTAGGGGGGAATTTACGAAGTGCCGTTTGGGCCGAGATCAAGTCGCACCCATTGTTAGTGGTTTTTTTTGGAGCCTTATATGGGGATTTGTGCCAAACACCGGTAAGCTGCCATGCGGTGGGAACACCGCCATTTTGTCCTGATGTCCTGTTAGTCCGTTTTAGTCCTGTTTGCTGTTATGGATATCTTCTAGTTTTACCTCCCTTCTCAGAAGGTAAGTTATGACTTTTGAACTAGCAATGATATCGATCAGGTTGAAAATATACCTACTTCATTTTGTTGGTTTTTTTATTTTGCACATGTTCTTTCATGAGTTTATTTTTTGTTAGGGTGTTAGGGTACAGCTTAGCCCTCATCATCAGACTTCTGGCAATCGTCAGACATCCACCGGATGAGATCTAGTAGTAGCCGATAGAGGCTAGAGACCTGCTAAGTTGCATCATCGACCCCTGGCTGACCTGGAAGGTTGGGCCTTTCTTCTTACCTTCTCTTCGTTTTGCTGTCTGTTTCCTGTCTTCTTCCTGTCTTCGTTTTTGTGTCTTCAACTACATCAAGTGGACCATGGATAGAGGCTACATATGTGGACCATTGTACTTTAATACCAGGTTTTTTTTTACACCTTCAGTGTTCTCTTACCTTTTTGAGATTTATTTATAACTATTTTATTATATTAGTACTTATACCATCATTTTATATAATAACTAATTATTGATATCGTATATTATACCACCGTGATAATTTTATAAACTATAATCTAAAGAACTTTTGTGAAGTTCTCACATAATACTATGTGACAGCAGATTCAGTCACAGGTTTATTTCTTACCATTATACCCCATTCTGGTAACTTTGAGCGGTATAACACCAGGTATAAAAGTGTATGTATTTCGCTATAATACATTAGTTAATATTGTTATATATGTTATTTAATTTATGTAATTATTATTTTATGATACCCTGGTCTACAACGTATTTTGCCTTGTCCACTTTGGTATTTTAATTATATTCTTATATGTGATATGTTTTTTTATTCTCCCATTTGCCCAACCCGAATATCTAAGAAAATTTAATTACATATCATTTTAGGTAGTTTGTTAAAGATAGATATTTGGTTTTCTCAATTATCCAAATATAGTATAGCTATATCTAAATTGGGTGGCGCCTTTATGAATTTGAATTTTCTATCTTAGAGCCGTAAATAATTCGAACTCACTTTATCTGTTCTCCGGCGAACAGCTGCCGTCAGCACATTGTGTTCTATTTTTTTATGTAATGAACATAATAAAGTAGGTCACAAAGTATTATTAAAAAGTTGACTTGTATACGTTTTTTTTGGTAACTTGGTAAAGTTTGTTACTCTTACTTTTGTTTTGGTTATTTTATGGAATCGTAAACTTTGGATTTTTGATTTATTGTTAGCTGTTGATTTTGACTATATTTTTTATAAGTTTACTATTGAACTGTGTACTTTGATTTATTGTTGGCTGTTAATTTTGACTATATTTGTTATAATTTTATTATAGAACTGTGTACTTTGATTTATTGTAGGAGTAAAGTATCTAATATATTTTAGCTATAATTTTATTTATTTAATTCACCATAATCTCAGTTGTTTATCGTGTATAAGACCTAGTGGTTTCCGGCTTGAACCGTCTAAGTCGGTGGCGCGGCTCACTTTTATTTTTTTTTTCTTCTGCCGTCTACGGCTGAGCTCGGGCATAATTTGCCAGTAGAGAGACCGCTGGCAGAGTACTCTATAGAGAACGAATAAGACGTGGCATGGTTTTTGTCGTTTTTGCAAGACTTTTGAATTTTTTTGTCAAGAGTCTTCTTATTCTCCGGGGTAAAAGTTTTGTCCAGGATTAGTCTTCTCCGGCCATCTATTAGGCCGATTGTTCTTTCCGTCATCCGGTGTTTTTTTTTATCAGATTTAGGTTCGTGGTTTTGTTCACACCAGACACGACCCATATTTTGATCGCTTTCCACGTTTGATTTGAGTCTCCTTCAGTCAGCGCGGGACAGGAAGTGTTTTTTGAAAAACTCTCTCTTTGGGTGTCGGTAAGCTTCTACTAGGCTTGAAGAAAAATAAAGTCTTAAATTTTATGGTAAGGCTAGACTTTAGTAGTTATTATAAGTAGTTCCTATAAGAGTATAGTCCATCTGGTTTTTATACAGGCCTGAAGGTTGATAGAAGTCGAGGATAATGTTTAAATGTTCTGTTTAAGATCGTTATATTATTATTTGTGCAGAACTGGATAAGCCGTTCACCGCGTTGATTTTAGTCACCCACTCCATATTTTCCTACAATGTTTCTTATGTGGTCATAGTTCTTGATATTTTCCATTTTGGCATTGAAATCGCCCGTTACAATTAGGAGGTCCTTTTGTGGTATGTTCGAGATGACTCTTTTTAGTTTTTCACATACAGCTTCCACTTCGTCATCTGACGGCAGATATACTTGGACAATATGAAGTTTACTGGTTTGGAGTTAAATAATATTCTGATTAATCTATCGCTGATGGCCTCGTAGTTCTCTACATATTTGGTGTACTTCTTGTTAACCAAAAATGCGACTCCATTTCTTCCAGTATTATTTGCTTCCGATATGTAGATGGTCAGCTGTGTTAAAATGACCATTTCCTTTCCAGTGTGTCTCTGAGATCCCGCATAGTGATAAGTTTTCTCTGCAAATCTCTCTTTCCAGAATGTGTAATTTTCCGGTTTGAAGGAGGCCTCGGACGTTCAATTTTCCTAGATGAATCTGATTTCGGAGATTACAGTGACTTCTTTCAGTCGTGGTTGCTGCCTGGGTTACCTGGTTGCTCACATTCGCAGGCCCGGTCGCATATTTCACACTAACCGACCAGGAATCGATTAAGCGCCGGTTGCTAGTCGGATCGCAGAGCGTGTTTTTAGCTTCAGGACTTTCTGACATGATGTGCCAAAGGGAATATAATCAGGTGGTTTTCCATTGCCTGTCTGATCCTCATGCCGTTGACTCATTTATTAAATTGAGTTCGTCCGCCTTAGGGACAAGAGGTGCCCCTTATGCCACTTGCGCTGGGTCCGCCGTACCAAAGTCTTTCTTCTCCGCCTTTCCCGCAGGTGTGGTCTTCACCCGTATCCCTGGGCAAGGGTAAAGCGTTATATCCCGCGATACTGGGTCCTCAACAGAACTTAGCCACCGTCTTATAAAGTCGGGCCCACTGAGAGGACGCGCCTGCTGAGAGTTACCCAAGTGGTTTCAGAGAAAATGTCTCTGGTTTCTCTTAGGCCGGGTTAATGCTCGTGTTTGAATCCACCAACATATACTACTACTATAGCACTACTACTACTACTACTATACTTATAGCAAAGATTAAATGTGAAAAATTTTAGAGAAAGCTTGGTGCATCTAATAACCGGCTTCAGATTTACGATTGGTTAATTGGTTTTGGAAATATCGGCCAAAAACCGAAAAGTACGGATTTCATTTTTCTCCAGTAAGTCCAAAACGGTTAATTTAACAGCTCTCAAAAGTGACATTATAAACTTATAAACTTTCTCAAGACGAATACGATAGCAAGTATGAAATTTCTCAATTGTCTTTTGTTATTCTGTAATTCACCTCATTTTTCATTTTTTTTAAGACCACCATATTGAATTTTTTCTCTGATGTCACTCATCATTGGGCGCGCACCGAAAAAGCCTGTTTTCTCGACTCCTAATGAAGAAATGAAATTGTTAAAAAAAGGTTGTTCAGTTTCAAAATGTAGTAAAATATATCAGTTATTGCCCTGTTTGGAAAACGATATCATTTGTCTTAAAGGTAGGACTGTTAAGACTACAGAGCTACATTTTAAAACAAAGAGGCCTATAATCTTGCCTAATAAACATAGATTAACATTTTTATTGGTTTATCATAATTACTTTAAAACTGGACATGGAGGACTTCAAATTATTTTGAATTAAATAAAACAAAAATTTTGGATTATTCATGGATGAAAATTGGTCTCCAAAATTCTGAGTCGGACAGAAATTAGTCGACCGACTATCAAGATATACCCACTGGACCTCCTAGGAATGTGTAACGACTAGATTCTGTTACAGGGGAAAAAAATGTTTAAATTTTATTTTATTTTTTTTCTTTGTTTTTCATAAATGTTAGATTTTGAATTTACCTTTATATTGTTACGAGTTCTGGAATCCATCTTTGTCGATAGTTGACTTAAGACGACAGCGCTTCGACCATAATGAGGAACACATAATTTATGGCCGCGGTACGATTGAAAAAGATCCGACAAATTCTAGAAAGGCGTCTAATAATCCCGAAACAATGTCGAAAATTCCTGCTTCTTCTAGTAATAATTTAAAGAAATATAAAAAGGTAGCAGCCACAGAAGCTTTAGTTAAGTTTGAAGTCAAGTTTTTGAAGTATTGTTGTATACAGTTGTGAATATCTAAGTGATTTGTCAAGTAATATTTATTGTGTAGAAATATTAGAACAAAATTGTTTAGTGTTTAGAATCATCGAACCCAAAGAGTAAATATCGTAACAATATTTTTATTTATTTTTGGAATACTTAGTATGTTTTTAAATAGTTTTTTATAATATAGCCATGGAAAAAAAGGTTATTATTTTGACAGAATAATAGACAAGTTTTGAAAGACGGAACGAATTTGAATTTAATAAATGTGCCTATAGACTTTCGCGCTGATCCTTCAGCCGGATCAAAAGAATATATTTCCGGTTTCTAAGGCAACAATCAGATCCAGGCATCTCTGGAAATAGGTAGTTTCTTACATTTTTGGTAAATAACTTTCGTAAACATGCAATGTTTCGGATAAATTTGCTATTTTTATCTCACAAAATAATTTTTTTATTAAAAAGTAACCTCAGAGATACTTTCGTCTATAGTAAAAAAAATTGTCAAAATCCAACAAAAATTACGCCGTCAAAGTTATTTCAGCCAAACCTCTACAAAACCGATTTTAAAGCATTTTTCTCCTCATCCTCACACAAATGAGTTGTTTCACATAGAGACTATAAATTATTGAGTTGTATTAACTGTAGTCAATATGACGGGCAATATGGTATACTCGATGATGAGCGAAAGGGGATTGATGTTTTTTGTGTGAATGAGACCAAGCGAAAAGAATGCGACACCACTACGCATGGACCCTATACTGGTCAGCAGTTCCCGAAACCAGCAGTGTTTATCAGGGCGTTGGTGTGTACTTTCTGCTAGAATAAAAGAATGTGTGACCGACTTTGAATGTGTGAGCCCAAGACTCCTCTAGGTGAGGATCAAGGTTGTTCTTACTCGCATTATTTCACTAGGGGTTTATGCCTCACAAGATGCGCAGTGGAACCAATTTTTAAGCAAAGTGGACAGGGTCTTTGAAAGCCCAACAGGAGTTTTGGGATATGGTGATAGATATTTTGAATAAGTGCAACCACAATAAAAAGAATAGTTAAGCTAGGTGATTTTAATAAATGGGTAGAAGTAAATTGTGATGAATATGATGTTTTGAAAATGTACGGTGATTACAGAGTAAATGAAAACGCGGAAAGTCTACTTAAAGTATGTTTAGAGTGGAACCTTGTGGTAAAAAACACCATGTTTAACCATAATAAGATTTACTTATACTCAAGACAAGAAGATGACAGAGAAGTATGATTAATTTAGTGATAGCGGATAGAAGATTAAGAAAGTGATAGACACTCGAGCATACCGCGGTGCCGGCATCGACACAAACCACTTCCTGGTAATGAGTCGAATAAGAGATCTCTTTAAGCGGTGGTGGCATCGTGTGCAGGAATCAAGTAGTTTACTAAAGCTTATAAAGGTTGATCATTAGTAAGAAGAAAGTGTAAAAAAGGATTCATAAAAAATTGATCGAGAAATTTGACAGTTTAGATGAAGCATATGAGGTTGAAGAATTATGGAAGCCATTCCAGGAAGGGATCTTGGATGTTGCTATTGAAGTGTGTAATATAAGTCAAAGAAGAAAAGGATGTAGATTAAAGAATTTAAAAAGCAGTGTCAGAGAAGAAGACAACTTGGTTGGATTAGCACCCTATACGCCATCATAACCAATAACAGTATTCCCATTTCGAGATAGTAATGATGACTCTAATAAAAAAATCCGTCATTATGCATCATTCCAAGTTTGTCCCTACTAACCTATTATTATTAATGTCATTCTGATACAATAATGACATTTATAATGATCGTGTGCGTTAAGGTGGAGGTTTGGGTCGCGACAGAAACAGGAGACCGAGATCGGAAATATAGATGGGTGACCGAGACTATTAATTGACTTTAGGCGTTTATAGTGCGTTAGTTTGCAAGTATGACCGAGACAGGAGACCAAGACATAAGACAGAAAACTGTATGACGGTGACCAGGGACCTCTGGTGTCGCGAGTCTCGCTCGTCTCGTCTCGTCGTTTTCTAATGAAAACACTGATAAAATGATCGAAATAATTAGACAACATCCTGCGCTATTTATTTCTCAACTTAACTTTGCAGATATTTTTATAGTGTTTTTAATTCTTCCTGTTCTTACCCCTTTCGTAGTGGTGCTTAAATAATTGGTAATATCACTTTCAAAATCAGCTATTCCCGAAACTAAAAATTTAACACTAATATGAGCCATTTTTAATAGTTTTTATATATTAACCCCCTCTCGCCCCTATCTTAGAGGTAGATTTATTTAATACAATTATGAATGCTATAACAAAACATCAGCCAAATTGGTCAAGCCGTTCTCAAGTGTTGATCTTTTATACATATGGCATTTGATTTTTAGTTATAAATTTAGAGAACATTAAAAAAAATTTTTTAAACTGTGAAATTATTTTTTTTTCAAAAATTGTTTATTGTACTTTAAAACCGATAATTAATTACGTAAAAATACCTACAGGGAACGTATATTGAAAAAAAAATCAATTTAAATAAAAAGAAAAAATTTATTCAAATTTTTAATAACCTAAACTTAATTAAAAAAAAAATATTTCTAAAAAAAAATTTAAAATACGAAAAAAGTGTTTAGAAACATAGATTTTTAAAAAAAGTGATCTTGGGGATAGTGTTTTATGTTTTTCTACCCTCTAATTAGGTTTTGATTATGTTTAACATATATGTATAAAAACGAACTTATATTCAAAAATGCAGCGTTTCTTTTCAAATGGACATTTAAAATCCTATTTTATTGGAATATTATAATAAAGAAACATAAGTGTATTTTATGACGCTATTTTTAAAAGGAAACAACGAATCTCATTCAAAAAATTAGAATGGAAATCAGCTGCAAAGCAATATATCTGTTTAATTGGTATTGCAGTAAAATTGGTTGGGTGTATAACAGAATTAAAAAACTAACCAGTACGGAACCTTGAGCAACACTATCGGCAAGTACTGTATAGGTACATACGTAATTAGTAAAAAAAAAAAGTAATAAATATTCTTTCGAGTAGTATTTTAAAATTTTGATTATAAAACGGTTAGACCATTGTAAAATAAAGTTGTTGCATTTCTTTAATCTATAATGTTTCTTTTTAAATAAATAAAACGAACATTCACTATATTATCTTTTATTTAATACTTTTTAAACAAAGATAAAGACACTGGTTAATATTTTTTTTATCAAGCACAACACGTCATGTGCGAGGGTCGAATAATAATAAGCTCGAATTCGGACTACGGTGCTCTGATAACAGGCTAGGTGCGAGGTGAGGGTCGGCGCTCATTATGGCCAAGTGCATTTACCTTTATAACATTTGCTTCACACACGGATTCTATGGTACAATACTAAGTGCAATACGAGATGCGGTGAGTGGTTATGGCCACCGACTAATGGCTAAACAAAAAATAATATCTTTTTTATTATAAATGCATCTTGACTTAAGGTTCATCACAATAATTTTGGTGCATTTTATTGAATAGATACGTTTATGATTTTTGAGGCTTCATTTAATAATTAAACGTTATTGTTGCTACGTAGTATTAAAAATGTCTACAGAAATTAAAAAATAAGCTGTTGAAGTCAAGTTAAATTGAAATTTTACGAAATTAAGGAATTTATATTACAAATAATATGAAAAATCGTCGTTATAAATGAACCAGAAGCAAAATAAAAATATTGACAAAAAGGTAATGTTAGCGTATATACTGGAAATGTCCAGAATTTATAAATTTTCGTTCCTTTAGTGTATTCATTTAATTAAATAATTTTTATCTTTTAGTTGTTTAAGATAAATATACAAGTTGTACACAAGTTAATTAATTTGACAATATCCTATGACACAATGCATATTTTCCTTAAAAGTATTCGCTACGTAAGGTCACTTTGTTTCACGTCGTAAAGACGATTTTTTAAAGAAACCTGTCAAAGGCCAATTTATTTCCAGCAAAGCGGATGTCGAGTGCCGATTTAAACCGAATCGGTTACCAACCAACCACACCTTTACTTCTTCAACATGATTACATATTCCCGCTCAAGAATATATGCGCGAACTTCTTTGTTTATTGTTAAGTAGGGATATACGACAACCATCGTACTTTTTTAACGTTTCATCCTACTCCGAGTGAGTTAACCAGAAGTGGTCCCTAACAATAATAATTCAACTCTAGCCTTAAACTTGTTGCTTATACGTTAGTAAGTAGAGATGAATTTTTATTGACAAGGACAGCTTTCGGTAAAATCAGTCGGAGTAGGAAGAAAATGTCAAAAACACACGACGGTTGCCGAATAACCCTGCTCCTTATTAAGTGTGGTTTAGTTTTATGTTTAGTTGTTAGTAGTTGTATGAATGCGAGGGTGTACGGGTATTTTTTGTTTCTGTTATGTTTTTCTTTTTAAAATGGGTAGACCGCAAAATAAGAAGAACTACTCTGCGGAAACAAAGAGGTAATTGCTAATGTAATTAAATTTTTAAAAAATGAGGCAAAACGGCTTGCAAGTTCCAATTAAAAATGATCGTCAAAGGGTATTGGTTGCGAGAGGAATATTAAGAAATGTGTTTTACAGAGTCCAGAATGAGGCTGAAAGAGTAAAGACAGGTAAGCAATCTTGTATTTCATCTCCGAAAACATCTAACGAAAGGCGTTGCTCCAATAGTTTTATTTCAGAAGAACAGGTACAAAAAATTAAAGATATCGTTAATGATTTTTATATATTACAGAAGCAAAGGTCGACTTTAAAAGTAGTTTTACAAAAAGAATGTGATGCACAAATAGGTTTTAAAGCTGGAGAGTCAACTTTAAAAAAAGTACTATTTAAATTAGGTTTTTAAAGGCAAAAAACACCCCATAATAAAAATGTATTAATGGAAACATTTAACAACTATAGAGTAAAAAAGCTGCGGAATTTAACAAGCTATTAAACTGATAATAAGAATCTTCTAACTCGGCAAGGGAATTAAGCACATCGTCCACGTACGTCTGTTGTAATACCGCCTTTTGGGATAAGGGGAAATCATTCGAATTGAAAGCGACCTCGAAGCGGACAAAATTTCGTAAAATAGGGCTTGCGTTTAGAATTAAAATATATATTAAAATATATAATAAATAAATTGTTACGAAATATCTCACACTTGTGAGTTTCGTTCTTTTTTGATATAACTTTTTATTTTTCTCGTATATTTTGTTTTCATAATTTTAATTAAAGCTCATTAATTGGTTGATTAGTTGAATATTGACTGCTAAATATGTTCTATGAAAATAGGTATTGTAGATACTACATGGTTGTCATTTCAGAACTAAGATTATTTTGGCTTATTTTCATATAACTAATTAAATTGTTTTATATTTTTTTTTGCATAAATAAAGTAATTCAGCATTGTGACAAGGTATACGAGAGGTAAATTATATTAAAAAAGTTATCAGGACAATCATAGAATTCAATTTATGAGAATTCTAATATATTATGTTGCAAAATTAAATACATTTAATTAGATCTGACAACTGTTAACCTACTAGCCCAGATCTATCGATAAATATAAATTTGATGAGAAGAGATAAAAGAACAGATACTTGTTTCTTTCGTCGTTGGTATCTCCTGGAGAGAAGACGTTAATTTTTGATAGCGTTCGAGGTTTCTTCTTTAAAGTGAAAAAGAAGATAAGTAAATTTCTTGTGAATAAAGATATTACGTTTTGATATTTTGATAAAGAGATAATAAAGTACAACTGTATAAAGAAAATTATTTTTGCTTTTTAAAGTTTTCACAGTGAAGTTTAAGATACTTTTGAATTGTTTTTTTATCCTTTTAATTGACTGAGAAGCCATGATGTTCTCAAGATTTATTTTGAAGAAATCCTTAGAAATTTACCTCCTCATAACTTGGAAATGATATATTTTGAGGAATATTAATATCTATTCGATCAATCTTCGGTTGGATATTTATATTTTTAGGTGTGAACAAAATTTTAAAGTTATTAAGAAATCAGAAGATTATTGATGTCCAATTTATAAAGGATTGTTAGTCTGAGAAAGGTGATTTCCAGCCAAATACCAGGAAAGATTATATTCTGGAGTAAGTGACGAATATTAAAATTGTAGACGTTAATTCAAATTTGATGTAAGGTCGTTCACTTGCCAAAGAAATAATTCTTTTGTCTAACAGACTGGTAAATCAGCATTGAATTTATCACCTTTAATTTTTTGTAAATTTAATGTTATAATAATTTATCTGGTAGTTTTTTTTTTAAAATCCAACTCATTTAAAACTTTTGTATTGTTACAAATCCGGTCCTGTCAGCAACCGAGAAATCGACAGCAACTGAGAAATCGACAGCGTCGAGGGTCAGTATTCGACCGCTTCCTTTGTAACCGCCGACGAAGCCTAGGTAAGTCACGCAACCTCTCGAATCCCAGAGCCAAAATAAAAGTCGTCCACCTAGAGAGGTTAAAGCCTTACAATGGAGAGGTTTTGCAAGTATTTGATAGGGACGATCAAATTTGAGAGGGGGATGATGTTACAAACCCGGTCCTGTCAGCAACCGGGAGGTCGACGGCGTCGAGGGTCCGTGTTCGACCGCTTTCCTTTGTAGCTGCCGACGAGGCCTAGGAAAGTCGGGCAATGTCTCGAATCCGCGTCGAATAATGGAGAAACAGGTAGAAAGATTTGGAACTGTGATATCGGAAATATAAAATGGGAAACGATAATAACGATTATTTGTATTAGCTTATGTTTTTACGAATTATTAAATGTAAATAGTTATATAGTTGTAAAAGTTGTATTGCTAAGTGAATATCCAAGTGGTTAATGAAAATACAATTTATTGTATTAAAATAAACATCGTTTAATTATTGGATCGAGAGTTTTAATCGCCGAACCCAAGATAGAACTAGAAAAAATCGTATCAATATATATATATATCTATTGAGATGATATAATATTGAAGTAAGAAAATTTAAAACAAATTACATGGAAATAATCACTATTACATTGAAAGAGCTCTGATCGAGAATCTCAAAAGATTCATTAGAAAGGTTTTTAGACAAAGATTAATAGAGACATGAAATATTAACCTGTTTAATATCAAGTCTATGTATTAATTTAATATAATAGCTGTAAATTTTATGTATCTTTGTAAGAATAATGTTAATTTGGGTGATTTATTAATGTTATAGCATCAGAAAACTTGTTTGTCAGAAGGTAATATATTAGAAAGGATATTTTCTTTAATTTGACCTCTACAGAGACAGGAAGTATACCAAAATAATCCAGATGGTCTCATTTATCTGAAAATAGCAATATCGGTTAATATTAAGAAAAACAAATTTTGAGAGAAGTTAATAGTTATGAGATACCCTGTATTATCAGTATTCCTAAGAATAATACCAATACAAAGAATCTTTCAAAACTTTCGTAATTTATAGAGAATTGTCATTGCCAACCCAGAATTAACAACAATTATTTAACAAAATATGTAAATATTATAACATAGTTTATCGAGTAATCATAATAATTTGATTTCTATTTAATTTAAACTTATAATGTAAAATACAGAAGTGTTAAATCTTATCTTATTAAGAAGGTTTTGGAGTTTAAAATTAATTACCAAAAAATCCAATGATTTAATTAGTTTTCATAATATAGTTATAGCCTTCTGAGATTTTAAGATTCATATAAATATGTTAGCATCAAGAAGATCGGGGTCAGTCATATGCATTCCATGGACCAAATAGTGTAATTCTTGTGTGTTTTCTTAACAAAAAGGACGGCCATTGTTTGCTAAAAAAATAATTAATTTGTGAAGTACATCATCTTGAAAGTAACACAACTGTTATTTACATGTTTGGATACAGTTATTAAGTATTTTTATTATATTTGAATAGTATAACTTTAAAATAAATTTTTGTGATAAACAAACTTCTCCAGAAAAGAGACGGCCATTTTTAAAATCGCCATAGTTAAAAATTTATAACAATGCAGTTATAGTTAAAATTAGTAAACTCTACATTTTAAACAACAGTGTTAGTGAGCAGACTTACCATTGATATGAAGATATGGAGTAATTTGACAAAGGTAACATTTTTTAACTTATGTGAGTAAGAATTCCTGTTTCTCAAGACTCATCTAGTTATCGTTCAATGGCACTTACACATCACGGATCGTTAATATTGACATATTTGACACAAGACAAATATTCAAGCGTTGCTATATCTTGTGATACACAAGACAGACCTTTTAAGCGTTGCCACATTTTTTTTTTATTTCCGTAAAATTTTTGAAGGAACAACTTTTAGTAAAATTCATCTGTTTGAAAAACGTATTAATTAAAAATAAAATGGAATTTAATTTAAAAAAAAAAGTATTTAATTAAGTATAAATTGTAATTTGTAAATGTAAATAGTGTGAAAGTGTATGCGTGGTTGCATATTTTAGTTTATTTATTTGTATACCTTTTAATACTTTCCATGTTAATATTTATTTTGTTAAAATTTTAATATTAATAAACAAGTTAATCATTTCATGTCAAAAGTCCTTCTTAAATTGAATCGACACTGGGAATAAAGGGATCTCAGCTCTGGATAGTAATAATAGTTATAATAATAAAAAATAATAATAATTTTTTTTTTGTTTTTTTTTATATAAAAAAACAAATGGCGCTCAAGGTACGTTAATTTTTATTTATTCATTTTAAAAGTAACGAAATCATATTTTTACATCCCATTTATTTTACAACAATATTAATTTTTCTTCATATCGGTACAATTTTTAGAATCAATATAGACCCATTCTGGTATTTTATATTGATATTGTATTCGATATAAAATATTTCGTTACAATATATATATATATATATATATATATATATATATATATATATATATATATATATTTTAATCTCCGAACCCAAGATAGAACTAAAAGTCGCATCAGTATGTTTTTGACAAACTGACTTCTTTAATTTAATTAAAATAATAAACGGTTTTGGAGATGTTTGTTAATGCATTGACTTTGTAAATATTTCATTGAATTATACTTAGAAATTAGTAACAAATAGTTTTACTGTTAAAATATTTGCATAGATCCAAGATTTTTGTATTTTACCCGGAATAAAATACATGGCGCCCAAATTTTTATGAACATTTGTGTATTCTCTTAAAATAAAGAAATTCAACAATTTTTCCTTATTTACGACCCTTCCGAAAGAGTAGAGCAGCCGACAGGCTCATTTAAAGGTAGACGAACTTGATTATGAGATCAAAATTAGATCAGTTGATCCAGAAGAAGATGTAAATAATAAACGTAAAATCTTGAGAGATTTATTAAGTCAGAAATCTGCTGAAAGAAGTTTTTGTAGGTTGATTAAGGTTTATGATTTTAAGGATGACGAAAGAGAAATAAAAAATTCTTTAGAAGATATTAAACAATCTGTTGAGGGTTTCGTTGATACAACCATTGATGTTTCTTATAAACGTATAGTTTCTAAATTATTTTATGTTTCTGGTAGAATTTATGGAATGAGAATTGAAAGTACTACTCAAGAGAATCAAAAGAAAGATTTGAGACTAACACATTTGACATTAGAAGCAGAGTTTGATATGAAAATTAAACCTACTGCGTTAATCCTTATTTTCCAAAATGAACCAGAGGTAACACATTTTCCTTTTTTTAAATCAATAGCTCCTTATAAATGGAATGTTAACTTTACTGGTATGAGTAATAAGGAATCGGTAATATCTTTTCTGGAAAAAGTCGAATCGTTAAGAGTAGCAAGAAATGTTTCAAAAACAGAACTGTTTATTTCTGCTGGAGATTTATTCAAATCACAAGCATGGACTTGGTATATAAATAATAGATCTAGATTTTCAAAGTGTTCAGAAATTGAAAGATGACTTTTTATGATAAAAATTTATTAGAGGAAATCAGGAATAGAACTCAAGGTCCGAATGAAAGAGTTACAATTTTTATTTCAAACATGGAAGGGTTATTCAATCGTTTGACTGATAAACCAAATGAAAAAACTATAGCTAACAGAGTAAGAAGAAACATGTTACCTCATTTCATTTCACAACTAGCTCTGCATAGTATTGAAACGATTGCTACTTTGATAGACTTGAGCAGAAAAATTGAGGAATCTAGATCCTGGTCAGAAAAGTACAAACCTCCATTAACGAGGAGAACATATTATTTGGAACCGGATTTAAGTTGTCCATCTTTAAATGATTCAAATGTCTTTAATTCAACCAGAAAACCAATGAATAATAATCTTTCATGTTCTAGAAATATCTCTGTGATTTCTTCATATTATTGTTGGAATTGTGGTGTTCAAGGTCATTCATATAGGGAATGTAGAGAATCTAGGAAACTATTTTGTTATGGGTGTGGCTCAAAAGGTGTAATAAAACCAAATTGTTCCCAATGTTCAAAAAACAAGAAATCTGGTGCCGTAGAGCTGTATGTCGTCGCCAGTACTTCAAATCATCCAGACCAAGGTTCCCTTACAAATCAGAATCCAACTTACAAGGGCAAAAGCAAAGGAAAAGGACAGTCAAAATCATCGAACCCAAAGTAAAGTTTTTCTTGTCAGACTGGAATAAGTGGTTAAATACGGTCAGGGATTTTTATAAATCACAAATCTTTTTTATTAGTCCAGTTTTTGTCAAAAAAGGGGATGATAATCGTCCTTATTTAAATGTGTTTATTGCTTCACAAAAAATCTTAGCTTTAGTAAATACCGGAAGTAATGCATCTATTCTAGGTGCTTCATCTTTTTCTATATTAAATTTAATATTCCCATAATGATTCCCATGATGATTCTTTGCGAGTGACAACGGCGGATAGGACTTTCCAACTTTTGTTGGGGTATGTGAATGTTACCATTCGTTTAAATAATATTAGTAGAGAAGTAAAACTTTTACTTATTCCTTCTGTAACACATGAATTGATTCTTTGAGAGTTTTTGAAATTGAAGTGAATTTTGAGAATTCTTCTTATTAGTCAAAGTTGGTCTCTTTTTCGGTTGTGAATACTATTCAGTCAATGACAAATTTATCAATAATTCAGAAATATGAATTGGAAAAGGTCACAAAATTGTTTGAAGAAATGTCTAGGGGTCGTACTAAATTATTAGTACACCATATAGATACAGGGGATAGTAATCGATGATGAAAGTATGCATGGAGGGTACGCGATGTAAGGTAAGAGTGGGGCAGAGTCTCTCTGACCCCCTCAATATCAATAATGGTCTCAAGCAAGGAGACGCCCTCTCACCTCAACTCTTTAACATAGCATTGGAATATGTAATTAGGAACTCCAAAATTGAGAAGCCAGCTGCCATCTTTCACAAAGGAGGACCCAACCTGCTCCTGGCTTTCGCAGACGATGTCGATGTGATTGGCAATAGCAGGATTGACCTCAAAGACACCTTCATAAAGTTTGAAAAGGAAGCAGAGAAGATAGGCCTCAAGATAAACGAAGACAAGACCAAGTATATGTACCTCAGCAGAAAAAATCGGAACCGAGATAGAGTAGGACAAAACTTTTCTATCGAAGACTACAACTTTGAGCGGACAAGACAATTTAAATATCTGGGTACAAGTATTAGCGAAAACAACGACACCACAGAAGAGATAAATAACAGGATACAGGCTGCAAACAGATGCCTTTTTGCTCTTCAAGACCTAATTAAATCTAGAATACTTACCAGGAAAACTAAGCTGAACATATACAAAACAATTATAAGGCCTGTCGTAATGTATGGATGTGAGACCTGGACTCTAACGGTTGCAAACGAAGAACGACTTAAGGTCTTTGAAAGGAAATTGCTAAGGAAAATATTCGGCCCAAATAGAGACGAAAATACAGGACAATATAGAATAAAAACCAACCAAGAACTCAAAGAACTCTACACTGATACCAACATAATAAACGACATAAAGGCCAGGAGACTACAGTGGGCAGGACACGTTAAAAGAATGCCGGATGATAGAATAGTAAAACTGGTGTGGGAGGAGGTCCCGGGGGGAAAACGCCCATTAGGTCGACCCCGCCTCAGGTGGAGAGATAATATTGCAAAGGACCTAAAAGCCATGAATATCGAAGATGGACCCGATCGGATGCTAGATAGAAAAAGATGGAGACGTGTGGTTGAGTCGGCAAAAACCCACCCAGGGTTGTGAAGCCACTGATGATGATAATGATGATGATAGTAAACCATTCAAGGTACGGCAATATCCATTATCTTATGCGATAATGCAGCACTTGATTAGGAAAATTGATTCAATGTTAGAAATGGGTATAATTAGAGAAAGTCATTCTCCTTATTGTTCTCCTCTATGGTTAGTAAAGAAATCAAGTGGTGATTTCAGAGTATGTTTTGACGGCAGAAAATTAAATTCTGTTACAGTAAAAGATAGTTATCCATTGCCATTAATTGAATCAATTATAACAAAATTAAGGGATGCTAAGTTTTTATCTACGATTGACCTAAAAGAGGCATTTCATCAGACACCTTTAATTGAATCGTCTTGTGCCAAGACTGCATTTGCTGTTCCTGGAAGAGGATTATTTGAATATATAGTTTTACCTTTTGACTTGCATTCAAGTTCACAAAGCATGTCTAGATTGATGGACAGAGTTTTACGACCAGCACTTGAACCTTATGTTCTCTGGTATCTAGATGATATAATTATTGCTACACCTGATTTCGAGACTCACTTGAAGGTTTGACTATTAATTTTGATAAATGTCAGTTTTTTCGATCTTCTCTTCAATTTTTGGGTTATTTAGTAGATGAACATGAACAGTTGATTATCCTGTTCCTAAAAATACCACTCAAATTAGGCTATTAATTGGTTTAGTTGGTTACTATAGTAGATTTTTTAAAAACTTTTCTTCTTTATGTGCCCCCATAACTGATCTCTTGCATGGTAAAAAAAGGACAACCCAGTATATGGACCCCTGAAGCTGATAGAGCATTTCAGAAGATGAAACAATTGTTGACAACTGCTCCAGTTCTAGCTAGTCCAGATTATTCTAAACTTTTTATTATTGCTTGTGATGCGTCCAATTAAGGAGTTAGAGCTGTTATTTATCAGGAAGATGATGGGGTGGAACATCTCTTTGCTTGTTCCAGCAAAATTCTAAACAAGTGTCAAAGAAAGTATGCGACTTGTGAGAAGGAGCTTATGGCTGTCGTTTTTGGAGTTAAACATTTTCGATGTCATATTGAAGAAACGAAGTTTACTGTCTTTTCTGATAATTCATCTCTTACTTGGATACAAAAATTACCAAATCCTTCGCCTAGACTTGCTAGATGGTTGCTGAAACTATCACATTATGAATTTGATATCGTTTATAAGAAAGGAAATGTGGTAGCCGATGCTCTTTCTCGATCTCTTGAAGATATAGCTGTCTTAGACATGTCCCACTTAAAAGCTGACAACTGGTACTTAAGAATGATCAATAATGTACAGGAGCATCCTGAGAAATATCTTTTCTTTCGTGTTGAAAATAATATTTTATATAAACATGTTTTCAGTAAAAGTTCCTTTAAAAAGTAATATAGCTGAATGCAAAATAGTAGTTCCATCTGGAAATCGTAAGGAAATTTTGAAGATGTATCATAATGAGGCTACAGCAGGACATTTTGGAGTTTCAAAAACTTTGGCAAGAATAACTGAGTTATATTATTGGCCGAACATGAGAAATTCTGTTTATAAATATGTCAGGAAATGTCATATTTGTGCTGCTAGTAAACCTACAAACTTACCACCAGCAGGACTAATAGGTACATACAAGAACATACATTTTCCTTTTCAATTAATTTCTGCAGATTTACTAGGTTCTTATCCTAGATCTAAATTAGGTAACCACTATCTTCTGGTGATAGTTGATTGGTTCACAAAGTTTGTTCTTGTTCATCCCATGTTGAAGGCTACTTCGAAATCCATAATTAGGTTTTTGGAAAATAAAAGTTTCCTTATTTTTGGTGTTCCTCAGATTTTTAGTTGTGATAATGGATCCGTTTTTGTGAGCAAGAAATTTTGAAAGTTAATGGCAGAATACAAAGTCCAAAAGTATAACGCAAGATATCATGCTCAAATTAATTATACAGAAAGAGTCAACAAAGTAATAGTTTCAGCCCTGAAATGTTTTATACATGAAAATCTTAGGGATTGGGATAAAGATATTTTTAAAATTGCTTAAGCTATTCGTCTAGTTAAACGCGATGTATAAGAATATTCTCCTGCTTTTATTACTTTTGCTAGAAATGTTCCCTTAAAAGGTGATTATTATGGTAAAATCTCTGAAAATGCCTCAAATATGCCTATAACTGGTGATCAAATTCATTGTTTAGAGGACGTTCAAGAGATGCCTTCTGTGTATGAGGATGTAAAAAAAAGTTGAAATCAGCTTTTCTAAACTCTTCTAAAAGATACAACTTAAGAAGACGAGATGTCAGGTTTCATGTTGGTGATCATGTCTGGAAGAGAAACTTTACCTTATCTAAAGCTATGAATGATTATTCCGCTAAACTTGCTCCTCTTTTGTGGTTTATAATTTAGTGCACGTGATGGTAGGGATTTTGGAAATTTTCATAAAAAGGGTATTCAGCTTGATGTCACTGCTCTGAACTCTGATGACGATGACACATTTTGACGAGGAATCTGATTCTTAAATGTTGACTATTTGTTTTTTTTAGTGTATCTTTATTTGTACAGAGCTGTGCTAAGTCCGGCTGGAGGATAACTCAGTAGGATTTTTCTTGCTGGCGGTAAAAGTCTGACCAAAATGGTACAGAGCTGTGCTGAGTCCGGCTGGAGAATAGCTCAGTAGGATTGTCTTTCCTGGCGGTAAAAGTTCGACCAAAATGGTACAGAGTTGTGCTGAGTCCGGCTGGAGAATAGCTCAGAAGGATTTTCCTTCCTGGCGGTAGGTTAGGTTAGGTTTCATGTGAGTGGGGCGTGGTCGCCCCTCCACCGCGACCCTTAGTAGGTCTATTGTAGCTCACCCCTAGAGGCTACAGTTCACCGCACAATCCAGCCCTTCTTACAAAGTTCATGGTTGTATAGGGTGAGATTTTTTTAAAATCGGTAGGTTCTTGGTTAGTGTAACCAAATATGTTGAACCTTATTCTTCCCAGGCCGGGGCATGAACATAGTATATGTTCAGCAGTTTCGTCTTCCACGCAGCAGAACCGACAGTCCGTTTGTTGGTTCAGATCTATCTTTCTGAGGTGGTATCTAGACGACAGTGTCCCGTAAGCAGTCCTGTTAGAATACACAGGTCATTTCTGCTCCATTCTAGGATCTGCTTAGTTGTGTTTCTCGAGGGTTGTAACGGTAAAAAGGCCTTCGAGTGGGTTAGCCCTGGTATGTCGGACCAGTACGTGAGTATTTTCCTCTCCTCACAGTCCGAAATAATTGTTTTGGCGGCACTTGTGGTGACTCCAAAAACCGGTTCTGGTCCAGTGAACGCAGATTCGGCCCCCTGTTTTGCAAGGGTGTCGGATTTTTCGTTTCTTTCCACCCCCTGGTGCCCAGGTACCCACAGTAGGGTCACCCTGTTGTTCGCACCAAGGTACTCTAAGGATTCGATGCAATTCCATACAAGTTTAGAATTTATCTTGTTGGAGCTAAGTGCTTTTAAAGCGGCCTGGCTGTCTGATATTATATTTATGTTTTTGTTTGCTAGAGGTCTGTTGGTCAACTCTCTTGCACACAATTCGATAGCGAATACTTCAGCCTGAAAGATTGTGGCATACCTGCCAAGACTGGTATATATTTCAATCTTTGGTTTTCTGCTGAAAACACCGGCCCCAACTCCATCTGGGGTTTTTGAGCCGTCTGTGTACATTACGTATTTAGTCTCTGGGAAGAGGATTTGTCCCCTTATCCATTCGTCTCTCTTCGGAAAGAGGACTTTGAACGACTTTTCTACGTGTATTTTTGTAGCTAGCAAGTCAGGAACCATCCCGAGAATTTGGTGGTTTTTTGTTTTACTCAGTATCCCGGAGTGATCCCCGAGTTGCTCTCCATTTATTTGCTTTTCCAAAGACAGGAATCTATAGGAAACTATCCTGGCCTCCCTCTCTAAGAGAATATCTAGGAGAGGGAGATGTAGGAGGTGTTCTTTCGCTGCCGTTGGTGTGCTGGACATAGCTCCAGTTATGGCCAGGCATGCCAGCCGCTGAAGGCCAGCAAGCTTTGCTCTAGCTGTCTGTTGTAACCCTTTGGTCCACCAGACTACTGAACCATACGTGACCATAGATATTATCATTGTTTGATAAATCCAGTAAATCTGTTTGGGGTTCATTCCCCAAGATTTGCCACATACTCTTCTGAGATTCCAGAGAGAAAACCTAGCTTTGTTTATTGTTTTTTCCAAGTGGGCGTTCCAGGTGAGTCTTTTATCCAAAACTACACCCAGGTATTTCAATTCCGTCGCAAATGGAATGCTCTCTCCGTATAGGACAGGCTGCCGAAGCTTATCTAGCTTTTTCCTTTTCGTAAAAGGAATAATTACAGTTTTTCAGGGGTTTACAGACATCTGTTCCCTCTCGCACCATCTGTATACTTAGTTAAGGGCTTCTTGGAGGACGTTTGAGATCGTCGCTCAAATTTACCTCTAACTATTATAACCAGATCATCCGCATAGCATTGAAAATCTACTCCCTGCAGGGAAAGCTCGCTCAGCAGAGTGTCGACTAGAAGTGACCACATTAGGGGGGAAAGTACCCCGCTTTGTGGACACCACTTCGCCGCCCTGAACCTAACCGACTCTCCATGCAGTGATGATATTATATATCTGTTTTCAATCATGTTTTTGATCCAGTTACAGATTTTACTGTCTATCCCTCTATCCCCATTTGATGTATAGAGTGACTGTGGTAAGGCGTTATTAAACGCTCCTTCTATATCTAGAAAAGCTGCCAGCGCAATTTCCTTATGTTTAAGGGAATGGCCGATCTTTCCTACTAGATTGTTTAGAGCTAAATCCGTAGATTTGCCTGTTTGGTAGGCATATTGGTGGGGGTTTAAGGGATGTTCCCTAAGATTCCCCTCTCTAATATGTCTATCAATAATTCTTTCCAGAGTTTTCATTAAGAATGAGGTAAGGCTGATCGGCTGGAAGGATTTGGGTAGGGAATGATTCACCGTACCCGTTTTACGTATGTATACAACTCTCGCCGTTGACCAGCCCAGCGGAATATAACTCCACGCCAAACTCGCTCTGAATAGTTTAACCAGAAGAGGTAGTGAAATTTCGCTGCCCTTCTGAATGAGGGCAGGGAAAACACCATCCTCCCCTGGAGACTTGAATGGGGAGAAATAATTCACCGCCCACCGAAGTTGGGGTGACCACTTTTAAAACATTTCTCCAGTCCTTCCTTTTGGGTCGCGATGTCGATCCCATTGAGAGTGGAATTTGCTCCTGGTCCCTCAGAAGCAGACTGCCGGGAAAGTGGGTCTGCAAGAGAGTCTCTAACGTTTGCCTACCAGAGTCCGTAAAAGAGCCATCTGGTCGTTTTATCGATCCAATCTCTTGCGTCGGATCTCTGGCGAGAGCCTTGTGGATTCTTGTGCTGGCGGTAAAAGTCCGACCAAAATGGAACAGAGCTGTGCTGAGTCTGGCTGGAGAATAGCTCAGTGTTTTGGTTTTTTTTTCCTTTCTTTTTCTTCTTAATTTTTTTTTATTGGCGATTCCGAATTCAGATTGAGGAATTCTTTATTATTATACAGGTGATATTTTCTGATGATCAATGATTACTCAGGAGGTGGTAAGCTTTGGAGTGCACTTTCTTACTAGAAGTAACTTTGTGTTTTTCTGTCTTCAGAAAACTATCTTCATGTGGGAACATCGTCTAATTATTGTCTTATCTTTACTTCTCTTGTTTTTACTTGTTTTGATGGTCATTTTTTTTTAAATTTGAATTTTTCCTTGTTTTCAAATTAGTTGGTAGTGGGCTTTGGGGAGCATTCTATTTCCGATGGTATGTAAAGAAATGTGTGATTTAGTGGAGAATTGTTTCTGGCATTAAGCTTTGGACTGCACACTTTCTTTTGAATCTTTCTGGAATAGAGTGACCCACTGTAACTTTATCTGAAGATTTATGCAGGTCTCAAATTTATTTGATTTAATTCTTTCTTCTTTTTTTCTCTTTGGATTTTAGTTAAATATTCTGTTGTGTCTTTGAAATTGTATGTGTTGTTTGGGAAATTAAATGAGCCTGAATGAATATTGTCTGATGTTTCACTAAGTGAATGATTATAGCCCTATCTTTGGGAGAATATTTATTCCTAAGTATTTTGATTATCTTTCTGGATTATTGAAAAGTAAATGATTATATACCTATCTTTGGGAGAATATTCATTCCTTTTAAGTTTTTTTTATTGTCTTTTTTTTGAAAGAAATATTTTGTTCGAGATTATCTTATATTTCACTTAGTAAATTATTATAGACCTATCTTTGGGAGAATATTCATTCCTTTTAAGTTTTTTTTATTGTCTTTTTTTGAAAGAAATATTTGTTGGAGATTTTCTTGTATTTTACTTAGTGAATGATATACCTATCTTTGTGAGAATATTCATTCTTAAGTATGTTGGTTATCTTTCTGTACTATTAAAACTTTTTCTTAAAGACAATGTTTATTAAGGTGTTGAGTTATTTTCCGAAATAATATGTAATGTTGAATAGTTTATAGTTGCAGATCAGAATCAGATTCTCGTGTTTTGCATTTGTTTTTGGGACAATTTTGGGTGTTGCATTAGGTAAATTTTATTATTTAGATTAGGGACCTGATTAAGTGAGTGTGTGACCGGCTCAAATGGATTTCCTTAAATGGACATGATTGCACTAGGGAAGAGAATTGCGGGATGAGATGTGGACCCGATAGATTCTGCCTACGGGGGACTATCACAGCGTTTGTATCTTACTGCTGTGCTCTTTTCGAGTTGTATATTCGTCTTATTTGAGGATGGACTCACAGTACTAAATAAGGAACACTCCTACTTTAGAGTTTTTGTCTTGACTTGGCTTCACCAGTCGTTTTAGGTGGTATGACTTTTTTGTACCCCATTTGTAGGTGGCATTTGGTATATATATTTTTTTATTATCTTCATCATGTTCATTTTTTTAGTTTCACAAGTGTGCTTTGTGCTACTATTGGTCTCTCTCTGTCTGGGTCATGACGATGCAGGTGCTACCATGGAAAGCTGGAGGAGAGTGGTTGATGAATAGTTTAACGGCGCAGCATACCATCTAGCAGCAAAATAAACATCCTATCTAGGTTTTCATGGTGTCATCTGTGCGTTGTGGTTTGGATGGAGAGGACTGGTCCTCACAAAGCTCACCCTATCACATGTTGATGTACAACAGAGTGATAGTATTATTTTAAATTTTAGTTTGGTAAATATAATTTACTATGTTTATGGATACGCTGCTCCTTGCTTTAGAGTAAAAACAAAATGTTTTCTACATTTTAGGACTTAAGTCATAGTTTCACTTTTTAATTAGCTTTATTAAGTTCATTTCTATAGTTTGCTTCACACCTTCAGTTTATAAATATCACAGACCTTGTATCTGATTTGTATTTTGTTCCTTCTCAGATTCTATTTTCTTGGCTTTATAATAAAAATTTTTTAAATTTTTGAAGTTTCAAAAATTTTATGTGACTTGGGGTAGTGTGTAACGAAATATCTCTCACTTGTGAATTTCGTTTCTTTTTTATATAACTTTTTTTTTCCTCGTATATTTTGTTTTCATGATTTCAATTAAAGATAATTAATTGGTTAATTAGTTGAATATTGACTGCTAAATATGTTCTATGAAAATAGGTATTGTAGATACTACATGGTTGTCATTTCAGAACTAAGATTATTTTGGCTTATTTTCATATAACTAATTAAATCGTTTTATATTTTTTTTTGCATAAATAAAGTAATTCAGCATTGTGACAAGGTATACGAGAGGTAAATTATATTTAAAAAGTTATCAGGAATATCATAGAATTCAATTTATGAGAATTCTAATATATTATGTTGCGAAATTAAATACATTTAATTAGATCTGGCAACAACCGTTAACCTACTAGCCCAGATCTGTCGATAAATAGAAATTTGATGAGAAGAGATAAAAGGACAGATACTTGTTTCTTTCGTCGTTGGTATTTCCTGGAGAGAAGACGTTAATTATTGATAGCGTTCCTTTGAAGTGAATAAGAAGATAATTTAATTTCTTGTGAATAAAGATATTACCTTTTGATATTTTGATAAAGAGATATTAAAGTACAACTGTATGAAGAAAATTATTTTTGCTTTCTGAAGTTTTCACAGTGAAGTTTAAGATACTTAGGAATTGTTTTTTGTATCCTTTCAAATGTCTGAGAAGCCATGATGTTCTCAATATTTATTTTGAATGACATATTTTGAGAAATATTGATATCTATTCAATCAATCTTCGGTTGGATATTTATATTTTTAGGTGTGAACAAAATTTTAAAGTTATTAAGAAATCAGAAGATTATTGATGTCCAATTTATAAAGGATTGTTAGTCTGAGAAAGGTGATTTCCAGCCAAATACCAGGAAAGATTATATTCTGCAGTAAGTGACGAATAATAAAATTGTAGACGTTAATTCAAATTTGATGTAAGGTCGTTCACTTGCCAAAGAAATAATTCTTTTGTCTAACAGACTGGTAAATCAGCATTGAATTTATCACCTTTAATTTTTTGTAAATTTAATTTTATAATAATTTATCTGTTCAATGTTCAATATTTTTTAAAAAATCGGGATTTCTTCCGAGCGAACGAACTGTCAACGTTATTTTTGACTTTATCTTCTTTAAATATTCCCTTCTCCATATTATTATTTTATCTCTGTCTATAAGCATGTTGTTCCCAACACGTTATTTATTTTTAAAATATTATGACTTTAAAATGTTGTTCTTTTAAAATTCGACAAATCTATATAAGCCTATCTAAGCACATTAATAGTGAGTAACTCGCTTCCAAAAAAATATTGATGCATTTACTGAATCAATATTGTGTTTGCGATTTTAATTTGTTCTTGGTTCTGAAAATTCATGTTTTGTTTAATATTGTTGCAGTATTCTGTAAATATTTGTATTCTATTTTATTTTCCACTTTCATTAAAATCTTAAATCTCCTGTTTATATATAGGTATTAAGAATCTTAGCTTTTATATCAAAATATAATCTGCTACAAGAAAAAATTATAATGATTGGAAATCTAAAATGTAAGATATATTTGGAGTCGCCCCCGTAGTCGACGAGACCTTTTTGATGCACGAGTACATCTGGAAGCCAGGTTTCTAGGAAAAGGGACAAGAAAGAGGCTGACAGCAGTCTTGATCAAGGGACGACAATAAATAGACGCATTTTTGTTATCGAGGGATAGTTTGAATACGTTTTACGATAAATATAGTTTTTTAGTGGAATATGTTTTTTATTATTTTTTACAAAAACTACAAGTTTGGATAAAAAACCAAAAAATAACATAGCAACTTTACAGCTAAGAAAATCTCGCAATTGTCGCAACTCAACACGCAGTGCATCGAACATTAACTTGCAACTAAAATAGCGATATACCGAACCTCGGAACGGGCCTGCCGGAAATGCCGCCTAGTTTTTGCTTCGTCTGCATATAGTCTTTGATTGTAAAAAGGGTATACTTTACATAGCATCGCATCGAGGCAAAAAAGGAAATAATGAAATGAAAAATATAACTGCCATTTTCAGTTAAAAAAGCAGTCTTCTCTTTGTCATCTTTATGTATGCCCACTTGCCAATACCTGCTCTTCAAATCCAGTGTTGAGAACCAACGTGAACTTCCCAATGTTGTCAAAGTGTCGTGAATCCTGGGTAATGGGCAGCTGTCCTTCTTCGTGACATAATTTAATTTTCTGTAGTCCACACAAAACCTTGTAGATTCATCCTTTTTTAAAACCAACACAACCGGTGCAGACCAAGTGCTTGCTGATTCTATAATCACTTCATCTTTCATCATCTTGTTAACCATCTTTTCCACCTCTTGCTGTTTCGCAAATGTCCTGTTTTTCTACACCGGTAACAGATTCGGTTACGCTGGTTACCCATACCATTTATCATGGACTTGATTTCCTTTAAAATTTTCCCGAAGGCCGCGTCTTTTTGATAGTTCGGTTCTTTGATTGACACTGCTCAAATTTTCGGCCTCGAAGCATTAAAGGCCGCCTCTACTTCCAATGATCGCACCAAAGCTTCACGCATCACCATCAATAAATAGCTGGACGGCCAGTTGCTCCCTAAAGTTTTTCGGTGGCTGTAGGTACGCTAATTGGATCAACCTTCTCCCGACTTTTATCTCGGGGGTCACATTCAGGATTTTTATTGAATATCAAGTAACAGTTATTCAGTTCTGTGAAGTCGTTGGCACTGTTGTACACTATTAATTGGATTTTTAATTTTACGAGACCTTAGATCTGAACACACAAATATCTTGAAAAGGGAAACATCCTCAATTGAATATTGGAAAGAATTTTTTTCTGAAAGATAATAAATTCTTCAATAAAAATTTAACTTATTTGTATTATCTAATAGAAAACAACTACTTTAGCCGAGGAAGTAGTTTTATTAGATATTATAAAAAATAGCTTCGTATTCATCGAACATGTTTCAACTTCCAGAAAGATATTTTTTCCTAATATATCATTGATGTTTCCTTTTTAACATAAATACCTCTATCAAGGTTATTTTGAATGATGGAAGGTGGTGACTAAAGTCACAGATAATTCCCCATATGATTTAAGGAACACCCTGGACACATTTTCAAACAAATCCAATAAAAATTGCTGTCTTCCCACATAATGCACGCATACTCGGTGCAATTTTATAATTTTCTACTGTGAATATCTTCGAAATTACTCTCTTACAATGATACAATAATATATTATACAAATAGAAAAAAAATTATAGTCAAATAAACATCTTTGTCTCTTTCGGTCTATTTAATCCATTTGTTATAATAATTTTAAATGACATGAATTCAGTCGTGCCTTCAACGGTGTGCACAATTGAAAACACTTCAGTTTTGTGGAATTTATGTTTAAATAAAGGTTTTTTTTATTCATTTTTGGTCATTTTAAAAATGGATGTTACTTAATATTCAATTAAAAAGGTGAATGCGGTCCCCAAAATAAAAGTCGAGCGTCCGACTTTAAAGTCGGGCGCTCGAGATTAAAGTCGGGCGTCTGCGATTAAAGTCGGGATTCCAAAAAAAAATTGCTTGTGGCTCTTCTACGCATTCGTACATTTCTTAATGGACTATTGGTAACATTTCTCTGCTATAATATTTTTGGATTTGTATATCCTTCAGAAATAGAGGCGACGTTAGAAACGATTCATAGGATAGTATATATACACTGCTCAGCAATTAAAGTGGATATTATAAAAATTTCTAAAATTTTGATGTAAATATTTGAAATAAAAAACATTAGTCCCGTGGAATGAAAGTTTATTTGGGGAAATAACAAAAGCACCCTAAAAACTTATCTTCAATAAAATAAAATAGGTGTTTAAGAAAAAGTAACAAATTAAAGAAAATAACATACAAAGTTCATTCATTACGGTACTTCCAACATCATCATCATCATCATCACTCAGCTATAGTAGTCCACTGCTGAACATAAGCCTCTCGTTTATTTTGCCACTCTGCTCTATCTTGAGCCATTTGTATCCAATTACCACAGATTCTTTTGATGTCATCGGTCCATCGTGTGGGGGGGCGCCCTCTACTACGATAAGCTTCGTGCCTCGGACGCCACTCCAATAGTTTTTTAGACCATCTTCCGTCAGTTCTTCTATCTACGTGGCCAGCCCAGTTCCACTTTAAAGTTGTTATTTTTTCGATTACATCTATAACACCTGTTCTTTGGCGAATAATCTCATTTGGTATTCGGTCTCTGAGGGAGATACCCAGAATAGCCCTCTCCATCGCCCGTTGGGTGACATGCAGTTTCTTTGCTGACTTTTTTGTAAGCGTCAATGTTTCGGCTCCGTATGTCATCACTGGTAATATGCACTGATTGTATACTTTTCGTTTTAGACTGATGGGAATATCCGACTTGAAAACATACTTTAATCTTCCAAAGGATGCCCACCCCAAGCCTACTCTCCGGAGAAGTTCGCACGTCTGGTTGTCCCGTCCTATTCGGATCTCATGACCCAAATATTTGTAGGCGGTGACCTGTTACTTCCAACAGCTGTATACGAAACGTTGCCATGTCCTCCTAGGACGTCGGCGATCATCATTATGATTTTTATTTTATTAGCAGCGGCACAAAACAGGCTTTTAGAATTAACACCATACCACTCTCTCAGGTTTTTCAGCCAGGACGTGCGTCTTCTTCCTGGACATCTTCCTTGGATTTTGCCTTGCATGATATTCACATATTCAAACTTTCTCTATCCATGATATTCGTAGCAGGCGACGGTAGCACCACATCTCGAACGCTTCTATTTGGCCACACATTACCTTTGCTAAAGTTCACCCTTCCATAATAAAGATTTGGAAATACGTAGCACCGTAGTAAACGAATACGTAGGGGTATTAACAAGTCTCAAGATGTAAAAACCTTCTTTATGTTGCTAAATGCTGCCCTAGCCTGCTCGATGCGGGACATTATTTCCTGCGTGCTATCCCACTTACTGTTCAATAAGAATCCCAGATATCAAAAGCCGGAGACTTGCTAAATCTGTTGGTTGCCTGTGCTCAGGTTTGCTGGAAGCTCACCATTTTTGCTAATAACCATAGCTTTAGTTTCGCTGATATTTAATTTGAGCCCTCTTTCTTCGCTTTTAGCCACAACCCCAGTAACGCCTGCAAGTCATCAGCACTTCCTGCCAGTAGAACTGTATCGTCCGCATAACGCAAGTTATTTATTACTTCATCGTTGACAACAATTCCTTCCCGTGCTTCGTCCAATGTGTCAGAGTATATGTTAAAGAGTAGTAAAGAAAGGAAACACCCTTGCCTCACACCTCGCTGAATGGGAACGTACTCGGTAGTCATGTCCTCAACTTTGATAGCAGCGATTTGCTTATAATACAGGTTAATAACGTCTCTGCTATCTAAGTTCATATTCTGAAGGATGTTAATAAGTTTCCCGTGGTAGACACATGCCACGTCTTTTCGTTCTCTAAAGAGTACTCTGCTAGCGGTTTCTCTACTGGCAAATTATGCCCGAGCTCAGCCGTAGAGGGTAGAAGAAAAAAATATAAAAGTGAGCCGCGCCACTGACTTAGACGGTTCAAGCCGGAAACCCCTAGGTCTTATAGGCACTAGCAGAGCCACACGATAAACAACTAAGATTATGGTGAACCAAATAAATAAAATTATAGCTAAAATATATTGAATACTTTACTCACACAATAAATCGAAGTACACAGTTCAATAATAAAATTATAACACATATAGTCAAAATTAACAGCTATGGTAAATTTTCTTGCTAAAACAAACCAAAAATTTAGAATTTACAACTTTATAAAATAACCATAACAGAAGTAAGAGTAACAGACTTTTCCAAGTTACCAAAAAAAGTAAAACATATATAAATTAACTCATAAATAACACTAATTTAAACGTTTGCATAAGGCTGCCAATTTACTCGTTTTAACCATTTACATTAAGATTTTCACTGCCAAAACAATCGAGTTTATTTAAAAATATTTTTACAATGGTTGTCCTTTAAAATATCAAGATTGGAGGATATTTACAAATAAGTAGGAAGAGAATATATTTTTACTTGGACATAAAGAATTATTGAGAAGGTTATTTTAATCCAAGTTTAGTTTTGGCATATTATCTAATGCAATAAACAGTTTCCAACAATGTACTATATTAATAAACTAAAACAAAACTTAATCGTGGTGTCAAAATAAGTTCCCAACGATGTACTATATTAATAAACTAAAACAAAACTTAATCGTGGTATCAAAATAAGTCACGGCGTTATATATATTTAAAAATAAATCACTTTTAACCTTTGGGTATACGAATTCACAAAGTACTATATTGATAAACTAAAACAAAACTTAATCGTGGTGTCAAAATGAGACACGGCGTTATATATTTAAAAATAAATCACTGATAACCTTTGGGTATACAAATTCACATGTACTCCTGTGGCCTACTCCTGTGGCCTACTCCTGGGGCCGGTTTGATTATGGGGCGGCACCTGCTAATTAACAATGACTTCCCTCAAATAAATTCCGCTTGCGGATATTTTAACTCGACACCAGAAATCCAAAATATCAACAACGTAGGTAAGATAGAATGGTCAAGTTAAAAATTAAGTGGTTTTTCTTCAAAATCCAATTAAGATGGCCCAAATACAGCCAGATATGAAAGAAATCCCATAGAGGTTCTGCACACGTGCTAATAACACACCGTCCCAACAACTCTCACCAACACCCGACTTCGAAGACTATCACCCAACTACCCACACTCCTAGGCCGGAAATCAATAAATGACACGGAATTAACGTCAACCCAGAATCGCACTCGTCCGTGTGGATATCCAGCCCCATCCACACAGAAATGCAAACCAAACAATAATCCTATCCCTACAAGGTATGCAACACTATTTACAACGAATGATATAATTTTTAAGTTACAACAAAGTACGGTATGCAACCCTACTTACGAGTAACTAAGGAATACGAAACTCTCTGAGACACAATTATAATGAACTGTAGAAGGGAAAAAATAGGCACGTGACACACAGTCAAACGCTTTCTGGTAATCGAGAAAACATGCGTTTACATCGGTGGACATGTTGCGGCATCTCTGTATTAAGAATAAGTATAAGAGTAAGTATGCCGAATAAGGCTTCTTTCGTTCCAAGCCCGTTACGAAATCCAAATTAAGTATCAGAGAGGTGTTCCTCTCATTTACGGTATAATTGACCATGTATTATTTTAAGGAATATTTTTAGCGCATGGCTCATTATGCTAATCATGCGGTAGTCTCCGTTTTTTGCCATGTCTTCGGTAGTGTGATGAAGACAGACTCAAACCACTCACTTGGTTTTTTTCCAGAAACATAGATGGCGTTGAAGAGGCTGACCAATTTATCTGTAGATTGATCGTTGAAAAGCTTGAGTTATTACGAATAGACGTCGTCTGGTCCAGCGGACTTTCCAGTTTTAGCTGTGTGTTTGTCATCCAAGGTTTTGTCGAGTCATTTCTTGACTGCTTGAGTTTTGTTCTGCTGATACTCACGATAGGTGTTTTCATTTTAATCCATGCTTCCTCAGTGTCCGGCATGTTCTCGAGGTTTAGTGACTGTATAGCTGCGTTGATCTTTAAACCAATTTTGTCTCGGATTTCCAAAGTATTAAGCAGCCTCATGTCTAACCGCGACACTGCTGTTCGTCCCTTTAGCTTAAGGTGTAATAAAGATACTAGGGGGTTAAGGTCGGAGTTAACGTCTGCTCCTGGATGCGTTTTGACTACGCTTATGCTGTTTTTGAACCGATCTTTGATCGTGATGTAGTCGATTTGGTTTCTCACTACCATGTCGACGCTATTAGCGTTTGATTTCCATACATACAATATTTTTGCTGGCAGTTGTAAGAAGGTGTTGATGATAACGAAACCATGTTCCACGCAAAAGTCTATCAAGCCCTTCAGACTTTGGCGTTAAAGTCTCCTAATATACAGTTCAATCTGTGTTTTTACATGCTTTAAGTGCAAAAGATAGTTGGTTGTAGAATGATTCAACATCTTCTTCGCTACCGTCATAAGTTGGTGCGTATGCTTGAACAATCGTCAGGTTGACTGCTAGTTGAAGAGCAATTACCCAATCTGACACTGGCATATAACTGAGGACTGATTTTTGAATTTCGCTGTTAACCATCAGCGCAACGTCATTTCTGTAATGCGCATCATTATTTCTTGCGTAGTATTTGTGGTACCCGTCAATTTCGCATTTGCCTGAGTCTGGCACTAATTCCTTGGATACTAATTTTGAGCCTTTGCATTTCTTTGATAGTGTTGTGGGTCTTGCCTGATCGAACATGTTTTTGACGATCAATGTTGCTATTTTCAACTTCTTGGCCTTTTAACCATTTCTCACATTCTGTATGTTAGTCTTATTTTTGAATTATTAAAGTCTTTTCCCCCCGAAGATCCGAGTTGGGGAATTGAAGCTCCAGATAATTTAGAATTGAATATTACCATTATATTATATTATATGAGGATATCCGTATGGATCTTTAATGCAGTGGTTTCCCGTTGCCTTCTGCATTCACATGCCGTTGATCAATGTTGATTGATTCTAATCCCAGGGCTCTTGTCAGCTCGTCCGCCCGTAGATGTTGGTCAGCAAGAGGTGACTGTTATTCCGGAAGTCGCTCGGTCGACAGAGCTTTGTTGTTTATCCAGCAGGGTATACCACGTTGTCACGTGCCTATTTTTTCCCTTCTACAGTTCCATAATTAATTGGGTCTCTGATAGTTTTGTATTCCTCAGGTACTCGTAAATAGTTTTGCTTACCGTATTTTGTTGTAATTTAAATATATCACTCGTTGTAAATAGTGTTGCATACCTTGTAGTGATAGGATTTAATTAATAATGGCTGTGACATTTTTGTTAATCGATGGAGATGGAGTGGGGGTTTTTGTTATTACATTTTGCTTTGATTTTTGGCCTCGATTATCGTGTGTTGTCAGCTATATTATTGTTTGGTTTGCATTTCTGTGTGGATGGGCTGGCTATCAACACGGACGAGTGCGATTATGAGTTTGAAACATAGATTTGCAAAGATTGTTGGTTGACGCGTGTTCCGTGTCATTTTTCTTGATATCAGGCCTGTGAGTCAGTAGTTTAGGGAGTCGTTTGGTGTCAGTCTTAGGAGTCGGGTAATGGTGAGAGTTTTTTTTGGAACGATTTGATATTAACACGTGAGCAGAACCTCTACGGTTTTTTCTTTCATATCTGGCTGTATTCGGGCCATCTTAATTGGATTTTAAAGAAAAACCATTTAATTTTTAACTTGACCATTCTATCTTACCTTCGTTGTTGATATTTTGGATTTTGGTGTCGAGTTAAAATAACCGCGTGCGGGATTTGATGAAGGGAAGCCATTGTTAAGTAGCAGGTGCAGTTCCATAATCAAACCGGCCACAGGAGTAGGCCAGTGAATTCGTATACCCAAAGGTTACAAGTGATTTATTTTAGAATATTTAAACGACGTGATTTGTTTTTGACACGACGATTAAGTTTTGTTTTAATTTATTAATATGGTACACTGTTGAAAACTATTTATTGCATTGGATAATATGCCAAGGCTGAACTTTGATTAAAGTAATATTCTCAATAGTTCTTTGTGTCCAAGTAAAAATGTTTTCTTCATACTTATTTGTGAATATCCTACAATATTGCTATTTTGAAGGACAGCCATTGTAAAAAAAAAGTAATATTTTTAAATAAGCTCGATTGTTTTAACAGTGTAAATCTCTATGTAAATGGTAAAAAAAAACGTGAGTAAATTAGCAGCCGTACGTGAACGTTGATTAAGTATTATTAAAAAGTTGACTTGTATACCTTTTTTTTTTGGTAACTTGATAAAGTTTGTTATTCTTACCTTTGTTTTAGTTATTTTATGGAATCGTAAACATTAGATTTTTGATTTATTGTTGTCTTATAAAGTTGTAAATTTTGAAGTTTTGATTTATTGTTAGCTGTTGATTTTGATTATATTTGTTATAAGTTTATTATTGAACTGTGTGCCTGGATTTATTGTTGGCTGTTAATTTTGGCTATATTTGTTATAATTTTGTTATTGAGCTGTGTATTTTGATTTATTGTAAGAGTAAAGTATCCGATATATTTTTGCTATAATTTTATTTATTTGGTTCACCATAATCTTAGTTGTTTATCGTGTGGCTCTGCTAGTGCCTATAAGACCTAGGGGTTTTCGGCTTGAATCGTCTAAGTCGGTGGCGCGGCTCACTTTTATATTTCTTTTTCGTTCTCTAAAGAGTACTCTGCCAGCGGTCTCTCTACTGGCAAATTATGCCCGAGCTCAGCCGTAGAGGGTACGAATTTACTACTCCTGTGGCCTACTCCTGTGGCCGGTTTGATTATGGAACTGCACCTGCTACTTAACAATGGCTTCCCTCCATCAGATCCCGCACGCGGTTATTTTAACTCGACACCAAAATCCAAAATATTAACAACGAAGGTAAGATAGAATGGTCAAGTTAAAAACTAAATGGTTTTTTTTCAAAATCCAATTAAGATGGCCCGAATACAGCCAAATATGAAAGAAAAAACCGTAGAGGTTCTGCTCACGTGTTAATATCAAATCGTTCCAAAAAACTCTCACCACCACCCGACTCCTAAGACTGACACCAAACGACTCCCTAAACTACTGACTCCCAGGCCGGATATCAAGAAATGACACGGGACACGCGTCAACCAACAATCTTCGTAAATCTATGATCCAAACTCATAATCGCACTCGTCCGTGTTGATAGCCAGCCCATCCACACAGAAATGCAAAGCAAACAATAATATAGCTGACAACACACGACAATCGAGGCTAAAAATCAAAGCAAAAATCTAATAACAAAAACCCCCACTCCATCTCCATCGATTAACAAAAATGTCACAGCCATTAATAATTGAATCCCATCACTACAAGGTATAAAACACTATTTACAACGAGTGATAAACTTAAATTACAACAAAATACAGTAAGCGAAACTATTTACAAGTACCTGAGGAATACAAAACTATCAGAGACCCAATTAATAATGGAACTGTAGAAGGAAAAAAATAGGCACGTGACAACATCCTCTCTCCAAAGAAAGGAGGAAATCTTCCTAAAGATTTACGAGGATGACTTAAAATATTAATGAGTGCTTCCCAAAAGGAATTCCTGGAAAGAGAGAAGGTTATACTAATAATAATAAAAAAAACAACATGACAGGAAAGTTAAACTACACGTAATTTTGAAGAAATAAAGGTAGACGCAGAATACATGACCAGCTTTCTAAACAGGGTACTGGACAAACCGAACAACATACATGACCGGCTTTCTAAACAGGGTACTGTACAACCCAACAACAGCCAAATGATAATGTGACCCCAAAATGTGGTTAGGTTGGAGGGCTCCTACCTTCCCGCCTAGACAATCCCCGGGTGATTGAATTCTTAAGCCCCAATCACAGGGCACGCAAACTAACAAAAAAAAAAAAACAAGAAGTGAAGGAAAGAAATAAAAAAGAATAATATCCTAAACGAACCAAGTATGTTATTCCACATCTGAAGATGGAGACTCATAGAACGGTTTCAGATCTTGCACATGCCAAACACCTTTAGAATTACCTGAATCGTCTTAAAGTTCATACGACCAAGAACCACACCTACGTTTGATGATGAAAGGACCTACATATACCGGAGCTAATTTAGCACTATAATAAATTAGCGCATTCGATAAAGACTTATTCCTTCGCCAGACTTTGTCTCCACAATTAAAAGAAAGTGGACGTCGACGTAAATTATAGCGATCAGCATTATTTTTTTGTGTAGTCTTGATACGCCCCTGTATTTGACGATATAATTTAACATATCCTTCACAACGATTTTTAACGAAAGTATCTAAAGGGATTGACTTGGAAGGAACTTTAGTTTGATGGTCAGTACCATAAAGTTTATGCTCTCTGCCGAATAAAATGAAATACGGACTATACTTAGTAGTTTCGCTAGGTGAAGTTCGAATAGCACAACCTATCTCATTCAGATGTTCGTCCCACGTTCGATGATTATCCTGTTTTACGAAGGTACGCAGCATCGTTTTAATTACCCTATTAAGACGTTCGGTGGGGTTAGCTCGAGGGTTATAAGAAGCTGTGAAAAATATCCGAGTGTTAAACCTCTCACACAATTTACGAAATTCGTTAGATTTCATTTAAACACCATTATCACAAGTCAACGTCATCGGAGTCCCGTACAAAAGAAAGAAGCTCTCCATAATTTCGACCAAAGACTTAGCTGTAGCTGTTCGGCAAGGGTATAAAAAGACTGCATTACTAAAATAATCCGACACGACAAGAATATATTGGTAGCCCCGTTTCGACCGTGGAAGTGGTCCTATATAATTAAGACTAATGGCTTGGAATGGTTCGGTTATTTCTGGTCGTTCTCCCATCAAACCAGTAGGCAACTTTTGTTCTTCCTTATTCTGAGCACAACTATTGCAAGACTTTACATATTTAGCTACATCCATTCTCATCTTAGGCCAGTAAAAGTTTTGGCGCAGTTTTCCATGTCTTAAAAACACCTATATGACCAGCAGAGGGTAAATTATGACAACGTTGAAGAATAGACAGCCGTTTGTCCTTGGGAACTACTATTTTCCAGTCATCAGAAGGTGAAGAGAGATCAGGAATCGATGGTTTTACGAATTTATATAAAGTGTCATTGTATACTCGCCACAAGGGATATGCTAACGGACTTGCTTGTACCGATCGGATCATTGATGAGTACCATTTGTCGTTGGTGGTCATAGGAGGATCTAAACTGGATATAGCATCGACAGAAACAGGTACTGCTCGAGAGAGAAAATCGGGAACTATATGATCTTTACCTTTACGGTGGATCAACTCAAAATCATATTGCTGCAAGTGCAACTGCCAGCGTGCAAGCCTACCTTGGGGATCTTTTAATCGATGGAGCCACAGCAACGACGCATGATCGGTGATAACAACGAAATGTACATGATCTAAGTAATGACGTAGTTTTTCGACAGACCAAATAACCGCAAGACACTCTTTTTCAGTAACTGACAACTTTATTTCCTGTTTAGACATAGATCTAGACAAATAACAGATAATCTTTTCGCCTTCTTCATACTGCTGGGTTAGAACAGCACCAAGACCGTAATTTGAGGCATCAGTTTGCAAATAAAACGTTTTTTCAAAGTCGGGAGCTGTGAGAATAGGAGCAGACACTAAACATTCCTTAAGGATGGTAAATGAACGTTGACAATCTGTTGTCCAATTCCAATTGGCATTTTTCTTGGTCAATTTAAGGATCGGAGCTAATAAAGAGGAGAAGTTAGGTACAAATCGTCTGTACCACGAAGCTGTCCCTACGAACCTACGTATTTCGTTAACATTACGAGGTGGCGGAATATTCACTATAGCCTCTACCTTCTCAGCATCCGGACGCAGACCTTTATCATCAACTACGTAGCCGAGATATTTTAACTGCGGCTTACAAAAATAACACTTCTCCTTCGACACAACTAAACCGGCCTTACGCAAACGGTCAAAAACTTCCCCAAGAGTCGTAAGTGGTCAGGAAAGTTATTCGTAATAACAATGATGTCGTCGAGGTATACCATAACGTTTGGTTCGAGTTCAGGACCTAAAATGGTGTCTACGATCCTCTGCCAGGTTGCAGGAGCATTTGAAAGTCCAAACGGCATTCGACGAAACTGGAAAAGACCTCTACCAGGTACAGTAAAAGCTGTATACTCGCGAGATGACTCACTAAGTGGTACTTGCCAAAAGGCAGATTTGATATCGATGGAACTAATGTAACGAGTATCTCTCAAGCGATCTAGGATAGTGGAGATATAAGGAATCGTATATGCATCCTTCTTAGTAACCGAATTGACTTTACGAAAATCAACACAGAATCTATACGAACCATCTTTCTTACGAACAAGACACACAGGACTAGACCATGGACTATTCGACCTTTCGATAACACCTAAATTCAACATTTCTGTAACCTCGTCGTCGATGATCTTCTATTTAAAGGGGGATACCGGATAATAACGCTGCTTAATCGGCTTGGTTCCGGGTTCTAAAACGATGTCATGCTCCGCTACCTTACAACAACCAAGACCAGTGCCTATTTCTAACATTTTACAGGTAACCATTTCATCTAGGGCACTCCTTTCCAATGGATTTAAGTTATCAGCACTCTTTATAAACGATACATTGATATCAGCTGAGGGTTCCGAAAAACGCCACACATCCTGCTTAAGGTACGGAATAATCTCCATTGCCCTCCAAAAATCTATTCCCAAAATGATGGTATGTGAAAGTTCAGGAAGTACTAAAATATCTATAATCCTAGTTTTGTTCAACAAAGTGACAGGCGTTTGTATATAACCAATACTGTGACAAGTCCCAACATTCGCAACTGTACAGGTAGAAGAGTGCTTAATGAGTTTTAGACCTAAACTTAAAAGTATTTCAAATCCTGGCAATCCTACTATAGTTCGACTAGCACCAGAATCAAGAAGACCTAGCATAGAATAGCCCAATACATAAACCTTAAGATAGGGACGCTGATCACCTTGAGCATGTGAGATGACGAAATCTAAAACTAATTTATTAGGAAAATCATAATCGGTCGTTAATGTTGGGGAGAGAAAGCCACGACCTAACGGTTCTCCCTTGTTCCGTTTCCCGAACTACTGCATTTTGGACAAGCCCTAACTGTGACATTAGGCGTTCCACAACGAAAACAATGTATTCTCCGGGGATTTGGACAGTTCCGGTTCATGTGTCCCGCAGTCTAACAATTCCAACAAACGATATTCCTGTTTGGACGACTACTATCAGGTGTATCGATCCTATTAACGCCGACAGAACTATTATCAAGATTCAAAAGATGTTGTGGACCGGCTACCGTGGATCTTACATCTACAAAAGCGAAGTCAGGTTCCACAAATTGATTTTTCCTACGAGAAGGAGGAACATAGTTTTCAACACGATACTTTTTAGTCTCTAGCTTAAGACATTCTGCTTCAAGCTCCTCGATGGTTTGAACGACAGGAAGCTGCGTGATTTAAAAAGGTGACAAATTACGAATCAAAAGATCTACTGGACTCCATCAGTGAGATCACCATGGCGCCTAAACATTGCCTGCATACAAGAAAGATATTCAACTATGCCTTCGGAAGGGTCTTGAGTTCGTTCAATGATTTCTTTGAAAAGACGAGATCTATAATCAGGAGGTTCGAAATGACGACGAAGTAGGTCCGATAAACTAGTCCAATCGTAAAACCTATGGATATTGGCTCGATACCAATTCAAAGCCTTACCAGTAAATAGATCTATAGCGCTATCGAATAACTGACGTTCCGAAATATTACGAGCCCTACTCAGTTCTCTAACCCTCTCAAGAAAATTATGTACAGACGAATTAGCATCTCCTGTAAATTTGAGATTCCACTTCTCCAGGTTTGGGGGTTTATAACTGGACTGTATCGACGTAGCCTGAAGACGAGGATTATATCTCGAAACATTGGGTGAGGAATGGAGCTCCTCATCGGATTCATGAAGGATTACACTAAGTTCTGGATTACCTCTAGCTGCGGTTTCCAAAGAATCCAATGTACTCAGCACTTCCATCTGCATATTAGCTCTTTCCGAAATCTCTTCTGGGGTCAACCCAGATTCAGGTATCCGTTTAACGCGGAGGTAAAGATGTACCGACTTAGAAAGAGAAGAATGATATTTCTGCTGAGAATTGTAAGCATCAATGGTTGAAATAGTTTCCCTAACCTTATCTAAAAGAGACTTAATTTGAACCTTTTCATCGTTAAATTTTAAAGAAAATGGAGGTGGAGTGAAGGATCCCCTCTTCTCCATCTGTAAGATGGGCCTCAGAGCGGCTCTCAACTGATCAACTGTTAGCCCAGAATCGGCCGCAACACCCCGGACAACAAGTTCATAGATGAGCATATCCTTTTTCAAATAATTAACGTCCATCTTGTAATCCATCTCGATGTGAAAAGAAGAACAGTTCAAAATTACAACAAACAGAATACAAACAAAGCAAGCTAGCACAAATACCCCTACTACGAAGAGAAAACAAACATATAAGGGAGAATATACCAAGCCCAACGCAATAGATAAATATAAAAATATATCAAAATCAAAAGCATCAATCAATCAATAAATAATCAATCAATATCAAAATATATCAAATTTATAACAATATATAAGCTATAAGTGAATCAATTCTTATCAAATGCAATCCGAAAATAATATGTTTATATATGCATAAATACACTACTAAATTGATAGATGTTTATAAAATTTTACTTAGTTCACCATAAATAATGAAAATGAAATCTACTTAACCCACAAAAAAAAATTAGGCCCCACGTTAGGCGCCAAAAATTTGCCACGTCTTTTTCGTTCTCTAAAGAGTACTCTGCCAGCGGTCTCTCTACTGGCAAATTATGCCCGAGCTCAGCCGTAGAGGGTAGAAGAAAAAAAATATAAAAGTGAGCCGCGCCACCGACTTAGACGGTTCAAGCCGGAAACCCCTAGGTCTTATAGGCACTATCAGAGCCACACGATAAACAACTAAGATTATGGTGAACCAAATAAATAAAATTATAGCAAAAATATATCGGATACTTTACTCTTACAATAAATCAAAATACACAGCTCAATAACAAAATTATAACAAATATAACCAAAATTAACAGCCAACAATAAATCCAGGCACACAGTTCAATAATAAACTTATAACAAATATAATCAAAATCAACAGCTAACAATAAATCGAAACTTCAAATTTTACAATTTTATAAGACAACAATAAATCAAAAATCCAAAGTTTACGATTCCATAAAATAATTAAAACAAAGGTAAAAATAACAAACTTTATATATATATATATATATATATATATATATATATATATATATATAATCCAGGGTATCTACAGCTGTCGCTGCCTTCCTGTTTTCAGCCCTTGTCTCCAGTTGTCCTTGTCCTGCCAGTCTCCGTCCTGCAGGTTTCTTAATTCCATCGCCTCATCCACTTCGTCTCTCCATGATCGCCTTGGTCGACCTCTCTTTCGTCTGCCTAATGGACTCCACTCAGTTACCCGGTGTATCCAGCGATCCTCCGGAGTTCTTCTAACATGTCCGTACCACGTTAGTTTCTTTTCCTCTATGTGTTCTAGTATGTCTTTTTTTACCTCCATTCTTCTCCTGATCTCCTCATTTCTTATTCGATCTAATCTGTTCACTCCACAACTCCTTCTCCAAAAGTCCATTTCTGTGGCTACAATCTTCCCTTTGTTTTTTTTGTTGATCACCCACATTTCAGCTCCATAAGTCATTATGCTGCGAACTATTGAATTGAATATTCTCGTTTTATTAGTCTTGGTTATGTGGCGATCCCATAATATTGGGTTTAATTGATTAATACATGCCCTAGTTTGACCTAGTCTATTTTTTATTTCTTCCTCTGTTGTTCCACTTTTTGATATTATAAACCCTAGGTACTTAAATTTGTCTGTTCCTGAGATCTGTCGGTTATCATCTATTTCTAGGTGATATATCCTGTCTTGTGCCGTTGACATATATTGGGTCTTTTCGAGGTTGATTTCCACTCCATTTTTCCCATATTCCTCCTCTAGTTTCCGCATCATAAAACCTAAACTCTCCTCATCTTGAGCTATGATTACCTGATCATCGGCAAAGCTTAGAGTATACAGATGATCATTTCTAATTGGTATTCCCATTCCTGCATATTTTCTCTTCCATGGTCTTAGTGTCTGTTATAGAAATATTTTGAATAGTGTGGGTGATGTTGAGCATCCTTGGAGGAGACCCTTAGTTGTTTTGAAGGCATTTGATAGTTTATTTCCCTCTTTAATCTTTACGGTATTTTTTTTGTACATATTTTGGACTGTTCTGATAATTCTCTGCGTTATACCCATTTCTAACATGGCTTCCCAGATTTTAGACCGAGGGACAGAATCATAGGCCTTTCGGATATCCACAAATGCAAAATGTACCTCTCTGTTCTTGGCCATTTTTTTCTCTATGAGTTGTTGAATTGTATATATATGGTCCATAGATGATCTTCCAGCCGTAAATTCTGCCTGATCTTCATCAACTTTTCCTTGTATCTGTTCTTCTAATTTTTGTTTGACGACCTTTCCAAATAGTCGGCCCATCGAAGCTATTACGCTGATTCCCCTGTAGTTTTCGCACTTTTTTTTCTCGCCTTTTTTATGGATAGACGTTATGTAGGCTTCCGTCCATTCATCTGGTAGTTCTTCTCCATTTAGTGCTCGGAGGAACGTTGCGTGTATCATTCGCCCCAACTTCTCAGTTCCGTATTTAATTAATTCCGGTGGTATTCCTCCTGGACCACTAGATTTCCTGTTCTTCATAGATTTTATAGCACGTTTGACTTCCGGTAATGTTAGAGTAATTTGTTCGTTTTCATCTGCTGATATTTCTTCATTTCTCATAAATTGGGGCCTAGTCTCCGTGAGTAGATCTTTGTAATATCGTTCCCACTCCTGTTCTTTGATATATGATATTCGAACTTTTTCTCTGTTGTTTCTTCTAAGTGCTTTAAGTACTCGCCAAGATTCTGAGCTCCTTGTGCCCCCTATATACTGTTCTATATTTTCACATGTATGTTCCCATCTTATGTTTTTTTCTTGTTGCATTTTTCTTTTTACCTCCCTATTCTTTTCTTTATATTTCCTTAGGTCTTCGGGATTTTTGGTACTGAGGTATTTTAAGTAATGGTCCTTCTTTTCCTTTATACTTTGCCTTGTGTCATCACTGACATCTTCTCTATATGTCTTATGTGTCTCTTCTTCTCCTAGAGCTTCCCTGGCAGCTTCTTTCATACACATCTTAATATGTTCGTAGCTTTGTGTGATGCTGTCATATCTAAACTCTTCCATTTTTTGGTCTAGGCGCCATTGATACAGGTTTTTGATTGATTCATCTTGAAGTCTATCTAATTTAAATCTTGTTTCCGGTTTTACTGTATTTTTATGTTGTCGGTTTTCCGATGTGTGTATAAAGGGAAATGACATTTTTGCTCTTACCAATCTATGGTCCGAGCCACATTCTGCCCCTCTTTGGACTCTAACATCCTTAATTTTGATTGTGCTGTTTTTCTTTGTAATAATATAGTCAATAATCGACCTTAGGTTCCTGGTTTCTTGGATCCAAGTATATTTATGGATATCCTTATGTTTAAAAAACCCATTTGTTATCTTTAGATCGTTCATTTCGCATATCTCTATCAATCGCTCTCCATTATCATTTATAAGTTCTTCTCCAAATCTTCCTACTGTAGTGTCGTCATTTCTCCGTCCTACTCTTCCATTTAGGTCCCCCGCAAGAATAAGTTCTTCTGAGTTTTTTATTTTGTGTATTTCTGAATGTAGTTTATCCATAAAATCTTCCTTTTCTATCACTGGGCTATCTTCAGTTGGGCCGTATACTCCTAATATGGTTATGACTCGTCCGTATATATTTAATCTGACTTCTATCATTCGTTCGTCTATCGGTTTCCATGTGTCTATATTTTTTTGCCATTTCTTCTTTATCAATATTCCGACGCCTGCTTTTGCTCTTTCCTCCTTTCTGACTCCACTCCAGCAGTGAAATATATCCTCTATATTTTCTGTCCCAGTTCCTTTTTTCTTAGTTTCACTAATTACGAGTACGTCCTTGTTCATATTTCGAAACTCCTCTATAACTTCTCTGTCTTTTGTCCTCCATCCCTGGACATTCCAGGTACCAATGACGAGTTTCCTTTCCGTTTTACGTATTCTTCTAGGTGTTTTTCCGTGTTGGCTGAAATTTAAGACTGGGTTGCTTAAACTAGTTGCAGAATTGCCCCCCCCCGTATCCGATAGGGCTCCCTCTAATAGAGGTGTGGATTTCCACCCGGGGAATTACTTACTTATCTTTGTTTTTCATTCTGCCCTTCGTTTATTTAACCCTTGTTTTTTTATGTGTGATAGGTTGCTAGATCCTAACGCCACAACCCCCCATTTGGAGGACCTAGATTCTCAGCCGCCCATTCTGGGTCAGACGCTGTTGATCACCGCCCATTATGAGTCAGACGTGATCTGCTTTATTGCTAGTTTTGGTCCGCCCCGAGTATTTTATTTCCCCGGTACCCACCATATCTGGTGAGCGTTCCCCTATCCGCCACCTGGGGAGGCGCCCGATGGGGGACTAGCAACCCCACAAGGGGTATATATATTTATTTAAACTTGTATTATAAAGCTAAACCGCATCAACATCGGCTTTCGCCTTGGGCTTAGGATAGACTGACTCGTGTGCAACAGCTGTTCACACGAAACCCTTCTCCACGTCAGTCCTCCAGGGCCTCTCTGGAGTATTTGCTTCTACCACCAAGATCTGCACCGACGGCGGCTCCAGACAGCCTCACGGCTAGCCCTTCTGCGCTCACCGCCGCGACCCTCCTACTCGTCAGGGCTTCATGGTCGCTCAATCGTTAAAAAAAGCGTACCGCACATGCCGCTGACGGTCTAGTATAAGCACGACGCTTTAGCGCCATCCATTTTCAGGGCTAGTAACTTCGGCAGGTGAGTTGTTACACACTCCTTGGCGGATTCCGACTTCTATGGCCACCGTCCTGCTAATTTCGTATGACAATTTCTACCAAATTAAAAAAAATTTAACAAGTATTTTACCGTTAAAGTACGAGAGTTTTAATAACCATAATAATTTATTTAAAAACCTACAGAAAAATGATAGTTTATTGAAAAAATGTAATAGAAAGTCAGTAGCGGGTAATCGGCGGGAGTAACGTTTACTCACTTATTAACGTATGACAATTTCTTTCAAGTTTTATTTAAAAACCTACAGGAAAATGATAATTTATCGCAAAAAGATTAAGAATATCTAATAGAAAGTAAAAAGCGGGTAATCGGAGGGAATAGAAAAAACTCTCTTAATAAATCCCAAGTGCGTCTCACCAATAATACGAACATAATTTTTAATAACCTTCATAATTCTTCCGTTGAAAACGTACAGAAAGAGGATAAAAAATTTAAAGAAAGAAAATTTACGAAAAATCAATGGCGGGTAATTGGCGGGAATTACAAAGGCGAAGACGAATCTTCATACATTTTAAGTACGTTATAGCCCAGTCATATTAGGGGTTTCACCTCGGAATGAAAGATAATAAGCTGTAAATTGGTATAAACCTTTGTTTTGTCGTTCTAAGTGTTGTCTTAAAAGTCACAAGTGCTATCGAGTTCGCGTCTTTAGATATTGAAGGTCGAAGGTCGTAAAAATCGGTTTTTTATTAATATCTCGCTTTCTATTGCTTAAATGAGATTTGCATCAAATATAAAAGTTGTAGACTATAAAATTCTCTACAACTTTTGTTTTAACCTTTTTTTTCATACGATCAACCTTTTTTGCGGTAGACCGCGAAAAGTGTGCCGCGTACATTCATATATGGCCTAATGCAAGGTCAAGCGTGAGTTACGGTTATCAGTAAGTTGTATAAAGTTAATTATTTACTAAAAAATTATAATTATAAAACGATGCCCATTATTTATGTACTAATTACTAATTATTTATATTTAATGAAAATAAGTAACTTAATTATTTATATTAAACTATAGTATATTATTAATTTTGGATTATATATAATTTAAGTTAAAAAGACGGTAAGGGAATATATTTTATACATATATTTATTCATCATTAAATATAGCATATTATACATTTATTGAAATGTGAGTTCAAATATTAAAAGAATTTTTGTTAATTTTAATTATAATTCTTCTTCTTGTTGTCGCTCGAAAATGTTCAATTTATTGTCATCATCCTCCTCATTATCGGTCATATTCATCTCCATCTCCATCTCCATCTCCATCTCCATCTCCATCTCCATCTCCATCTCCATCTCCATCTCCATCTCCATCTCCATCTCCATCTCCATCTCCATCTCCATCTCCATCTCCATCTCCATCTCCATCTCCATCTCCATCTCCATCTCCATCTCCATCTCCATCTCCATCTCCATCTCCATCTCCATCTTTATCTCCATCTCCATCTTCATCTTCATCTCCATCTTCATCTCCATCTCCATCTCCATCTCCATCTCCATCTCCATCTCCATCTCCATCTCCATCTCCATCTCCATCTCCATCTCCATCTCCATCTCCATCTCCATCTCCATCTCCATCTCCATCTCCATCTCCATCTCCATCTCCATCTCCATCTCCATCTCCATCTCCATCTCCATCTCCATCTCCATCTCCATCTCCATCTCCATCTCCATCTCCATCTCCATCTCCATCTCCATCTCCATCTCCATCTCCATCTCCATCTCCATCTCCATCTCCATCTCCATCTCCATCTCCATCTCCATCTCCATCTCCATCTCCATCTCCATCTCCATCTCCATCTCCATCTCCATCTCCATCTCCATCTCCATCTCCATCTCCATCTCCATCTCCATCTCCATCTCCATCTCCATCTCCATCTCCATCTCCATCTCCATCTCCATCTCCATCTCCATCTCCATCTCCATCTCCATCTCCATCTCCATCTCCATCTCCATCTCCATCTCCATCTCCATCTCCATCTCCATCTCCATCTCCATCTCCATCTCCATCTTCATCTCCATCTCCATCTCCATCTCCATCTCCATCTCCATCTCCATCTCCATCTCCATCTCCATCTCCATCTCCATCTCCATCTCCATCTCCATCTCCATCTCCATCTCCATCTCCATCTCCATCTCCATCTCCATCTCCATCTCCATCTCCATCTCCATCTCCATCTCCATCTCCATCTTCATCTCCATCTCCATCTCCATCTCCATCTCCATCTCCATCTCCATCTCCATCTCCATCTCCATCTCCATCTCCATCTCCATCTCCATCTCCATCTCCATCTCCATCTCCATCTCCATCTCCATCTCCATCTCCATCTCCATCTCCATCTACGGCGCGAGCCTCCACGTGGCCCTCTTCACTTGGCACTCTGATTCGAGTCTCGCGGCTTCATGTATTATAAAGTTCGAGCAAGCCGGAGATCTCACCCATTTAAAGTTTAAGAATAGGTTGGGGTCGTTTCGAACCCAATGCCTCTGATCATTTGCTTTACCGGATGAAACTCGTACGCAACGAGGGCCAGCTATCCTGAGGGAAACTTCGGAGGGAACCAGCTACTAGATGGTTCGATTAGTCTTTCGCCCCTATACCCAGTTCCGACGATCGATTTGCATCGATTTACCATCTTTCGGGTCCCAGCGTGTACGCTCTTGGTGCGCCTCCTCTCGTAATGAGAACGAGACGCCCCGGAAGTGCGAAGCGGCCACTTTAAAGGGCAAACCGCTTATCCACCTTCGGTCTGCGCAAAGTAAACCTTTACTTTCATTACCCCTTTAGGTTTAGTCTAATCCCAATGACTCGCGCACATGCTAGACTCCTTGGTCCGTGTTTCAAGTCGGGTCCTGAAAGTACCCAAATCTATAGCGTCGCCGATCGGCGTTTTGATTTCGAAAAATCAAACGATGAGGTCTGTTCGAGAACACCGTAACCAACAGTCGTTTCGGGACGAGATCGGCGTTAGATGCGATGACCGTCATACACGAAACGCGCTTTCTACGGGCCGAACGCTAAAAAGATAGCGGCCCCACGCCATTAGTGTACCGTCGAGCGAGTCTGTCGGAACGTCGAGGGTCCGCACGACGCGCGGGCGGGCGGGCGGACGAGCGGGCCGGCTGGTAGTAACAAAGACTCGCTTAATTTCGTATGACAATTTCTACTAAATTAAAAAAAATTTACCAAGTATTTTACCGTTAAAGTACGAGAATTTTAATAACCATAATAATTTATTTAAAAACCTACAGAAAAATGATAGTTTATTGAAAAAATTTAATAGAAAGTCAGTAGCGGGTAATCGGCGGGAGTAACGTTTACTCACTTATTAACGTATGACAATTTCTTCCAAGTTTTACTTAAAAACCTACAGGAAAATGATAATTTATCGCAAAAAGATTAAGAATATCTAATAGAAAGTAAAAAGCGGGTAATCGGAGGGAATAGAAAAAACTCTTTTAATAAATCCCAAGTGCGTCTCACTAATAATACGAACATAATTTTTAATAACCTTCATAATTCTTCCGTTGAAAACGTACAGAAAGAGGATAAAAAATTTAAATAAAGAAAATTTACGAAAAATCAATGGCGGGTTATTGACGGGAATTACAAATGGGAAGACGAATCTTCATACATTTTAAGTACGTTATAGCCCAGTCATATTGGGGGTTTCACCTCGGAACGAAAGATAATAAGCTGTAAATTGGTATAAACCTTTGTTTTGTCGTTCTAAATGTTGTCTTAAAAGTCACAAGTGCTATCGTGTCCGCGTCTTTAGATATTGAAGGTCAAAGGTCGTAAAAATCGGTTCTTCATTAATATCTCGCTTTCTATTGCTTAAATGAGATTCGCAACAGGTATAAAAGTTGTAGACTATAAAATTCTCTACAACTTTTGTTTTAACCTTTTTTTCATACGATCAACCTTTTTTGCGGTAGACCGCGAAGAGTGCGCCGCGTACAGTCATATATGGCCTAATGCAAGGTCAAGCGTGAGTTACGGTTATCAGTACGTTGTATAAAGTTAATTATTTACTAAAAAATTATGATTATAAAACGATGCCCATTATTTATTGTTGTTTATTTGCAGTGGGTTTGGGTTTGGTTGATGAAAAATTGAGTCCAGATTTTTGCAATAACTGAATTTATTAACTTACAATCAAAAATTAGCATGTGACGACAAACAAAAGAAAAAAATAGTTTTAATTTTACTGAAAAATGACATACATTTTATTCAATACAATGACACTTGTCATATAAAAACAAGACTAACGCCAAACAATAGTATGAAGTGAGGATAGGGTCAAGGTTGGGTTGGGTTGGGTGAGCTGTCAGTTGATCAATTCTCAACACTCCTCCTTGATCAACTTACAGCGAAGTGTCTCGAAAATTTTTCTGTTGAGTGGCTTGGTGAGAATGTCTGCAATCTGTTTGCTGCTCTTGACGTGTTGCAGTGTCACAGTGTTGCCTATGTGCTGCTGGATGTACTTTCGTGGAATCTCAATATGCTTCTTTTCTCTGGTCGTCTTTCCTTTGTGTGCATTCTGTAGCATGTGTATGGCTGACATGTTGTCGACTTTCAAGGTGATCGGTTGATCAGCTTTCAGGATGCCAAGTTCCAGTGCAATTCTTTTGATCCAGCACACGTCGTCGATCACTGACACGGCGGCTCGGTACTCGGCTTCTGCGGTTAAGGTCGCTACCAGACGCTGCTTCTGTGAGTACCAGATCACTGGTCCACCTCTCATCACCAACACTCACTCGTCGACTGTCCTGTTTCAGAATCTCCTCCGAAGTCTGAATCAGTGTAGGCGACAAGTTCTTTGTCTCCTCCGAAGTGGATTCCTGCTGTCATTGTTCCCCTCAAGTACTGGAATACACGTTTCACCATTCCTTGGTGACTTTTCATGGGTTTGTTGCAGAATCGACTGAGATAGTTCACAGAGAAGCTGATGTCCGGCCTGGTGATTGTTGCTAATTACAACAAACTCCCTATCGCCTCGCGATAGTTGTTGTTCGCTGGAAGTGGCTCATCGTTCTTGAAGTCTGTCTTCTTGGTTATCATTCCCAATTCAATTGGTATGGACGTTGGATTGCACTGTTCGAGTTTCATCTTTCTCAAGATCTTCTCCGTATACCGAGGCTGATTCACGAAGATACCGTCTTTGTCGATCTTAATTTCCATGCCCAAGTATGTCAACTTGTCTTGTGCTTTCTTGCTGAATGTGATCTGGAATTCCTTGCTTATCTCCCTCAACAGTCTGTAGATTTCATCTTCATCCTTTCCAGCTATCAATCCGTCATCCACAAAGAGTGAGAGCATGATGCTCTTGTCCTTGTTATAGTAGATACACGGGTCATCGTCTGTGCTGATCAGGCCTAACTTTTCTTCAAAGTGCGTTGTGACTCTTCCGTTCCACATCCTTGGGGCTTGTTTGAGCCCGTAGAGGCTCTTATCTAGCTTGCAGACTTTTCCTGATCCGTCATCGAACCCTTCAGGCTGGTTCATGTAGATCACTTGCTCCAATTTTCCATACAAAAATGCCGTTTTTACGTCAAACGACACAAGTTTCATTTTCTCTGACGCTGCGTGGCTCAAGAGTAGGCGGATGGATGCATGGCGGGCTACTGGACTGAATGTCTCTCCGTAGTCCACTTCCTCTTTCTGCTCGAATCCTCTCGCCACTAGTCTGGCCTTGAGTTTTCCGTCTGCCTTTTCTCGAAGTACCCAGCGACACGTGATTGGCTTCACTCCTTCTGGACAGTCCACCAGCTCCCAAGTTTTCATCTCCATAAGCGAGTCGTACTCCTCCTGCATCGCTTGTTTTCACTTTTCATCTTTGAGTGCCTCGCTCACCGGGATGTCCTCTGTTTCGCCGATCATGGCTACTTTTGCACTTTTTCCTCCACAACGGTCTGTGACGCAGTCTCTGAGTCTTGGTGGTTGTTGCAAAGTTCGACAATATCGCAAAACTCTTCTTTCTGGTTCCTCTTCTGGCGGTGGTGTATCGTTCTCGTTGTCGCTTGGCTCGTAGTCTCTTCCTCCGTTTTCCCACGACTCATCTTCTTCTTCTTCTGTCTCACTGCTGCTTTCTTCTTGCTTCTCAGGTGTGCCCTCTGGTGCCAGTGTCTCTAATTCAGTACCATACTTCAGTCTTGTCTTTTCCTCGTCGAAGATTACATTATCTGAGCAGACAATTTCTCTTTTGTCACTCATATAAATCCTGTAACAGGGTGAATCAATGTCATAGCCAACCAGAATTCCCTTTTCTGATTTTCTATCAATCTTGCCTCTTTTCTGTGCTTGTGTCAGCACAAAACACTTGCATCCAAAAGATCGCAGCTTCTCGATTTTCATTTTCCTTCCGAACCACAGTTCTGCTGGGCTTTTCCCTGGTACATTGCTGGTTCCAGTCTGGTTGATCGTGAAGATTGCATGGTTCATTGCCTCTGCCCACAACTTCTCGTTTAAACCGTCTGCATGTATCGCTGTCCTGGCTGCCTCGACAATCGTTCTCATTTCTCTCTCAACCCTTCCATTTTGCTCTGGCGTGTGTACATTCGTAAAAGTGTGAAAGATTCCCACCTTGTCCATCATCTCCTTAGTCTTTGCATTTTTCAGTTCAGTACCATTATCAGATCTCAGACTCTTTACTCGCCTTCCTAGCTGATTTTCTACAAGTCTCAAGAAGCTCTCTATCTTCTCTGGAGCCTCACTCTTCGCCTTCATGAAGTAACAGGTTTGGTAGTGCGTGAAGTCATCCTTAAACATCAGCCAGTACTTGGCTCCTCCCAGCGATGGAATGTTCATCTCGCCGGTGTCGACGTGTACGAGATCTAATGGCTGCTGGGCTGTCTTGGGGTTGTTTGGGTGTGAGGTTCGATGAAGCTTGCCGTATGAGCACCCTGTGCACACATAATTGTTCCAGTCATCAATGTAATTTATTTCTTTTCTCTTCAATATGTCCCTCACATACTTCACATTTTGATGGGCGAGTCGCTCATGCCAAACTTTGATCGACAGGACCATCAAACTTGTCTCTTCTGCTCTCCTGAGCATCATCTTGTAGAGATTTCCTTTGCGTTTTGCTATTGCCACAATTTCCCTGCTATCAAGATTGTAGAACGTTGATTTCTTTCCATTTGCCTTCTGTACATGTCCCTTGTCCAACATCTGACTTACTGAGAATAAATTAAAGTTGAGATTTGGCACGTAAATAACATTCTTCAGTACCACTGGATACCACTGTTGACCATCAAAAGCCTCCATCTCAATGTTGCCGACTGCGACGCCATCTAGTCGGGTTAAGTCTCCAATTACAATCGGGATAGGCTCGTCCAGTTCGACAAGTTGAACAAACCATTCTCGATGAGACGTCATGTGCTGGCTTGCTCCACAGTCTTGATACCATGAAGTCGCCCTGTCCTTCGAGATGTCGCTGTCTACCGTTGAGAGTGCTGTGGTCAAAAATGCTTTCTTCTTTTCTAGTGGTTGCTTGTTTCCTTTTTCACGGTCTTCACATTCCCTTGCGAAATGTCCTAGTTTCTTGCAGAGGTTACATGGATACTTGGTCTTGCAGTAAGCAATGTATTTATCACACGCTTTGCCTTTGCACTCCTTGATCACGTGACCTCTCTTTCCACACTTGAAACATTCGAGCGATGGCTTGTTTTGCTTGCTCTGTGACGACTGTCCTCGTTTCTGATGTCTTGACATGAAAGCGTTGTTGGTGCTGCCCTCTGCGTTTGTCGTCGTTTCCTTCAGCTGCTCGTCCTCGAGTCTCAGACGTTCGATGAGAGTTTCTAGGTTCTTTGCTGCTCCGGTCACGTTGTTCCAGGAAGTTCTGAAATGTGCCAACCTTGGCGGTAACACACTCAATATTCTCGTCATGATCCAACTTTCCCTCATGGGATCATTCTCAGTCGAAACTTCTTCAGCCAAGTCCAAAATCTCCATACAATTCTCAACTGCTGACTTGCTCTCATCAAATTGGAAAGTGAAAAATTTGATTCGGGACGTTTCTAAAGTTACATCAGTCTTTGTACCATATAAACTAGTTAACTTATCAATCATATCTTTGGCAGTTTTACAATTTGCAATTTTTTTCGCAATCTTACTGTTTACATTTAGACCTATTAACATTTGAGCTTCAATATCTTTCTTGATCCAAGCTGAAACGGCGTCCACTGACGCAGCACCTGCTGGTCTGACTTTTAAACCTATCACTATATCATACAGGTCTTTATTCTTGAGTGCTAAGTTTAATTTAAATCGCCATGAAATGAAATTGACATTGCCCTGACTGTCTTCATTTAACATTTCCAACTGAGACTTTACAGTATCCATTTTGTTTAAAATTTTACAATTCGACTGATTTCTGACAATTTTTAAATAAACAATATGATTTTACAATTTTTCGTGACGATTTTCTGACTTAAAACGACTTGCGTGTACGTTGCTCAACGTTGACTTACTGTGCGATGGCTGCTCCCTTGTCGTAGATTTGTAGGTTATGTTGTCCTTGCCGGCTCTGACTTTCTGGACTGCTTTTCTCAACTTCCTGTCGCTTTTCTTGCCTGGCTTCTGAAAAAACCCTTTCACAGCTGCACTGGGCCCATAATCTGTTTTTTATTTGCAGTGGGTTTGGGTTTGGTTGATGAAAAATTAAGTCCAGATTTTTGCAATAACTGAATTTATTAACTTAAAATCAAAAATTAGCATGTGGCGACAAACTTTTAAAAGAAAAAAATAGTTTTAATTTTACTGAAAAATGACATACATTTTATTCAATACAATGACACTTGTCATATAAAAACAAGACTAACGCCAAACAATAGTATGAAGTGAGGATAGGGTCAAGGTTGGGTTGGGTTGGGTGAGCTGTCAGTTGATCAATTCTCAACATTTATGTACTTATTATTAATTTTTTATATTTAATGAAAATAAGTAAAATTAAATATTAATATTTAACTATAGTATATTATTAATTTTGGATTATATATAATTTAAATTAAAAAGACGGTAAGGAAATATATTTTATACATATATTTATTCATCATTAAATATAGCATATTATACATTTATTAAAATGTGAGTTCAAATATTAAAAGAATTTTTGTTGATTTTAATTATAATTCTTCTTCTTGTTGTCGCTCGAAAATGTTCAATTCATTGTCATCATCCTCCTCATTATCGGTCATATTCATCTCTATCTCCATCTCCATCTCCATCTTCATCTCCGGCGCGAGCCTCCACGTGGCCCTCTCCTGGATTTTCACGGTCCGAAGGGGAGATCCGGACACCGCTGCTCTTCGCGTTCCAAACCATATCTCCCTGCTAGAGGATTCCATGGAACTGGAAGAAAAGATAACTCTTCCCGGATCTCCGGACTGCGTCTCCAGGTCCTTTTGGGTTACCCCGACGATTTCTCTTGCGAGGGCCCGACTTTTTGACGGTTCCGCTGCCGGGTTCCGGAATAGAAACCGGATTCGCTTTCGCCCGACGGGTGTGTACATACTTTTTACATATTAAAAATAAATATATATATTTATTTAAACTTGTATTATAAAGCTAAATCGCATCAACATCGGCTTTCGCCTAGGGCTTAGGATCGACTGATTCGTGTGCAACAACTGTTCACACGAAACCCTTCTCCACGTCAGTCCTCCAGGGCCTCGCTGGAGTATTTGCTACTACCACCAAGATCTGCACCGACGACGGCTCCAGACAGCCTCACGCTAGCCCTTCTGCGCTCACCGCCGCGACCCTCCTACTCGTCAGGGCTTCATGATCGCTTAATCGTTAAAAAAAGCGTACCGCACATGCCGCTGACGGTCGAGTATAAGCACGACGCTTCAGCGCCATCCATTTTCAGGGCTAGTAACTTCGGCAGGTGAGTTTTTACACACTCCTTGGCGGATTCCGACTTCTATGGCCACCGTCCTGCTCTCTTAAGTTACCAACGCCTTTCATGGTATCCCATAAGCGTCGATTTTGGCGCTTTAACTCGACGTTTGGTTCATTCCACAGCGCCAGTACTGCTTACCAAAAATGGCCCACTTGGCACTCTGATTCGAGTCTCGCGGCTTCATGTATTAATAAGTTCGAGCAAGCCGAAGATCTCACCCATTTAAAGTTTAAGAATAGGTTGAGGTCGTTTCGACCCCAATGCCTCTAATCATTCGCTTTACCGGATAAAACTCGTACGCAACGAGCGCCAGCTATCCTGAGGAAAACTTCGGAGGAAACCAGCTACTAGATGGTTCGATTAGTCTTACGCCCCTATACCCAGTTCCGACGATTGATTTGCACGTCAGAATCGCTACGGACCTCCATCAGGATTTCCCCTGACTTCGTCCTGACCAGGCATAGTTCACCATCTTTCGGGTCCCAGCGTGTACGCTCTTGGTGCGCCTCTTCTCGTAATGAGAACGAGACGCCCCGGGAGTGCGAAGCGGCCACTTTTAAGGGCCAATCGCTTATCCTCCCTCGGTCTGCGCAAGGTAAACCTTTACTTTCATTACGCCTTTAGGTTTAGTCTAATCCCAATGACTCGCGCACATGATAGACTCCTTGGTCCGTGTTTCAAGACGGGTCCTGAAAGTACCCAAATCTATAGCGTCGCCGATCGGCGTTTCGATTTCGAAAAATCGAACGATGAGGTCTGTTCGAAAACACCGTAACCAACAGTCGTTTCGGGACGAGATCGGCGTTAGATTCGATGACCGTCATCCACGAAACGCGCTTGCTACTGGCCGAATGCTAAAAAGATAGCGGCCCCACGCCATGAGCGTCCGTCGAGCGAGTCTGTCGGAACGTCGAAGGTCCGCACGACGAGCGGGCGGGTGGGCGGTCAGATGAGCGGGCCGGCTGGTAGTAACAAAGACTCGCTTAATTTCGTATGACAATTTCTACTAAATTAAAAAAAATTTACCAAGTATTTTATCGTTAAAGTACCAGAGTTTTAATAACCATAATAATTTATTTAAAAACCTACAGAAAAATGATAGTTTATTGCAAAATGTAATGGAAAGTCAGTAGCGGGTAATCAGCGGGAGTAACGTTTACTCACTTATTAACGTATGACAATTTCTTCCAAGTTTTACTTAAAAACCTACAGGAAAATGATAATTTATCGCAAAAAGATTAAGAATATCTAATAGAAAGTAAAAAGTGGGTAATCGGAGGAAATAGAAAAAACTTAATAAATCCCAAGTGCGTCTCACTAATAATATGAACATAATTTTTAATAACCTTTATAATTCTACCGTTGAAAACATACAGAAAGAGGATAAAAAATTTAAAGAAAGAAAATTTACGAAAAATCAATGACGGGTAATTGGCGGGAATTACAAAGGCAAAGACGAATCTTCATACATTTTAAGTACGTTATAGCCCAGTCATATTAGGGGTTTCACCTCGGAATAAAAGATAATAAGCTGTAAATTGGTATAAACCTTTGTTTTGTCGTTCTAAATGTTGTCTTAAAAGTCACAAGTGCTATCGTGTCCGCATCTTTAGATATTGAAGGTCAAAGGTCGTAAAAATCGGTTTTTCATTAATATCTCGCTTTCAATTGCTTAAATAAGATTCGCATTAGGTATAAAAGTTGTAGACTATTAAATTCTCTACAACTTTTGTTTTAACCTTTTTTTTCATACGATCAACCTTTTTTGCGGTAGACCGCGAAGAGTACGCCGCGTACAGTCATATATGGCCTATTGCAAGGTCAAGCGTGAGTTACGGTTATCAGTACGTTGTATAAAGTTAATTATTTACTAAAAAATTATAATTATAAAACGATGCCCATTATTTTTGTACTAATTATTAATTATTTATATTTAATGAAAATTAGTAACTTAATTATTTATATTTAACTATAGTATATTATTAATTTTGGATTATATATAATTTAAGTTAAAAAGACGGTAAGGAAATATATTTTATACATATATTTATTCATCATTAAATATAGCATATTATACATTTATTGAATTGTGAGTTCAAATATTAAAAGAATTTTTGTTAATTTTAATTATAATTCTTCTTCTTGTTGTCGCTCGAAAATGTTCAATTCATTGTCATCATCCTCCTCATTATCGGTCATCTCCATCTCCATCTCCATCTCCATCTCCATCTCTGGCGCGAGCCTCCACGTGGCCCTCTCCTGGATTTTCAAGGTCCGAGGGGAAGATGGAGATGGAGCAAATCGGGACAATGTGAAATAAATGAACATCAAGTATTCTACTCGGGTAGCGATAACAACCAACACTACAATGGCTTGGGCATCATAATGAACAGGGAAACCAGCAAGTCAGTAATGTCGTTTGTTCCGGTATCGGACAGGGTGCTTTTTATAAAACTACACTCGCAGCCTTTTGACATCAACATCATCCAGGTTTACGCACCAACATGTGATCACCCCGATGAGGAAATAAAAGACTTCTACGAACAAATTACAGATACCCTGAAGCTGGCGAAAAAATCGGAAGTGACTTTTATCATGGGCGATTTTAATGCCAAAGTAGGAAGTACACCACGAGAGGATATTATCGGTAGATACGGATTGGGAACAGCAAACGATAGAGGAGACCGGCTAGTTCAGTTCTGCCAGGAACAAGATTTCATTGTGTCAAACACCTTTTTTAAACTTCCAACAAGAAGGCTCTATAAATGGACATCTAGCGCCCATACCCCTGAAAAAATTATTCGTAATCAAATAGACTTCATACTTATTAAAAAGCGATACAGAAACTGCATAAAGTATGCAAAAACATATCCAGGTGCAGACATAAACTCAGACCATAATCCAGTTGTTGTAGGAGCAAGACTTACACTTAAAAGATGTTTGCAAAGACCCAGACATAATAAGCCAGATGTTTCAAGGCTAAAGGACATAAATATAATGAGTAAACTGAAACATGAACTGAATTCCAGACTTGACGCGATACCCATAACGGAGGCAGTCGAGACTGATGAATTGTGGTCCAATATAAAAAATACCATCACAGAAAGTACCACCAAAATACTTAAACCTCAACAAAACCACAAGAAGAAACCATGGATGTCAGAGAAAATCCTTGATCTTATGGAAAAAAGACGGACACTCAAAGGCAAGAGCAACGAATACCGGGCGCAAAACCGCATAATCAAAAACAAGATAAGAGAAGCAAATGAGAAATGGTTTTACGAGCAATGCCAAGAGATAGAAGCAATGGAAGCAAAACACGATACCTTCAACATGCACAAGAAGATAAAAGAGGCAGCAGGTATCTGCAGAAATAGAAACGCGACGACTTTACAGAACGCAGGCTGATACTGGATACTTCAAAAAAACTGACGGAATGGTGCGACTACATCGAGCACCTATTTCACGATACCCGACCAGAACTTCAGAAAGAATTCTTTAATCAAGGCCAAGGCTTGGACATAACGAAGGCAGAAGTTCAATATGCGCTGTCAATTTCAAAAAATGGGAAAGCTAGTGGTCCTGATGACCTCTATATAGAAGTTCTTAAAATACTGCAAAACGAAGAATCACTGAACACGCTGGTAAAGCTATTTAATCTTATTTACCGAAACGGCAGTATACCTTCTGATTGGTTAAAATCTACTTTTGTCCCGCTCTCCAAAAACGCGAAGGCCAAGAACTGCGGTGATTATCGTCTTATTAGCCTGATGAGCCATGTGCTTAAACTCTTTTTGAAAATAATACACAAAAGAATATATGCGAAGTGCGAGACAATGATGGGGGACTCTCAGTTTGGTTTTCGCAATGGCTTTAGAACAAGGGAGGCCCTATTTAGCATACAGGTTCTTATCCAAAGGTGCCGGGACATGTCGGTGACCGTTTACGCATGTTTCATCGATTACAAAAAAGCCTTTGATAAAGTAAAGCACGAAAAACTGATCAACATTCTTAAAGAAATAGGACTGGAACCACGAGACCTTAGAATAATAGCCAACATTTACTGGAACCAAAGTGCTCAAATAAGAATCGATAACACCGCGTCCGACGAGATCAAAATCCTGAGAGGCGTTCGTCAAGGATGCATTTTATCACCACTGTTATTTAATTTGTATTCCGACAGGATATTTCAAGAGGCGTTGGATGAATGTGACGAGGGGATATCTGTCAATGGGATCAATATCAACAATCTGAGGTATGCGGATGACACGGTTCTTTTTGCCGACTCACTGGAAGGACTGCAGGAGCTGGTAAGCCACGTGACGGCTGCAAGCTCAGAGGCCGGACTTAGTCTGAACGTAAGAAAGACAAAGTGGCTAGCAGTTAGCAAATGAAACAACGTGGACGGACACCTGACAATTAACGGTCAACGAATTGAGCGAGTAGAAACTTTTAAATATTTTGGGTGTCAACTAAATGAGAAGTGGGACAGCATGCAGGAGATTCGTGCCAGAATAGAACAAGCTCGTGCTTCGTTCCTGAAAATGCGTAAAGTACTTTGCAGCAGAAATTTAAGCTTGCCTCTGCGCGTCCGAGTGCTTTGCTGTTACGTGTTTAGCATACTGTTTTATGGAATGGAAGCTTGGACTTTGACAGATGCGATGTGCAAAAAATTGGAGGCCTTTGAAATGTGGACGTACAGAAGGCTATTAAGAATCTCCTGGGTAAAAAGAGTGCGTAACACCGAGGTACTTTAACGCCTCGACAAGCAGCTGGAAGTTCTGTTTACAAAAAAAAAGCGCAAACTGGAGTATTTTGGTCACATCTTAAGAAATGACCAGTATCGACTTTTATAGCTTATTATAAAAGGGAAGATCGAAGGACGAAGAAGCCCGGGTAGAAGAAAGATATCCTGGCTAAAAAACTTAAGACAATGGTATGAAGTGAGCACTACCACATTGTTCCGCCGAGCTGTAGACAAGGTTCAGACAGCGCTGATGATTGCCAACGTACGAGGAGGACAGGGCACCTAAAGAAGAAGAAGAGGGGAAGATCCGAAAACCGCTGCTCTTCGCGTTCCAAACCATATCTCCCTGCTAGAGGATTCCATGGAACTCGAACGCTTCTGAAGAAAAGAAAACTATTCCCGGATCTCCCGACGGCGTCTCCAGGTCCTTTTGGGTTACCCCGACGAACTCTCTTGCAAGGGCCCGACTTTTTGACGGTTCCACTGCCGGGTTCCGGAATAGGAACCAGATTCCCTTTCGCCCGACGGGTGTGTACATACTTTTTACATATTAAAAATAAATATATATATATATATATATATATATATATATATTTATTTAAACTTGTATTATAAAGCTAAACCGCATCAACATCGGCTTTCGCCTAGGGCTTGGGATCGACTGACTCGTGTGCAACGGCTGTTTACACGAAACCCTTCTCCACGTCAGTCCTTCAGGGCCTCGCTGGAGTATTTGCTACTACCACCAAGATCTGCATTGACGGCGGCTCCAGACAGCCTCACGGCTAGCCCTTCTGCGCTCACCGCCGCGACCCTCCTACTCGTCAGGGCTTCATGGTCGCTTAATCGTTAAAAAAAGCGTACCGCACATGCCGCTGACGATCAAGTATAAGCACGACGCTTCACCGCCATCCATTTTCAGGGCTAGTAACTTCGGCAGGTGAGTTGTTACACACTCCTTGGCGGATTCCGACTTCTATAGCCACCGTCCTGCTGTCTTAAGTTACCAACGCCTTTCATGGTATCCCATAAGCGTCGATTTTGGCGCTTTAACTCGACGTTTGGTTCATCCTACAGCGCCAGGTCTGCTTACCAAAAATGGCCCACTTGGCACTCTGATTCGGGTCTCGCAGCTTCATGTATTATAAAGTTCAAGCAAGCCGGAGATCTCACCCATTTAAAATTTGAGAATAGGTTAAGGTCGTTTCGACCCCAATGCCTCTAATCATTTGCTTTACCGGATAAAACTCGTACGCAACGAGCGCCAGCTATCCTGAGGAAAACTTTGGAGGGAACCAGCTACTAGATGGTTCGATTAGTCTTACGCCCCTATACCCAGTTCCGACGATTGATTTGCACGTCAGAATCGCTACGGACCTCCATCAGGGTTTCCCCTGACTTCGTCCTGACCAGGCATAGTTCACCATCTTTCGGGTCCCAGCGTGTACGCTCTTGGTGCGCCTCTTCTCGTAATGAGAACGAGACGCCCCGGGAGTGCGAAGCGGCCACTTTTAAGGGCCAATCGCTTATCCTCCCTCGGTCTGCGCAAGGTAAACCTTTACTTTCATTACGCCCTTAGGTTTAGTCTAATCCCAATGACTCGCGCACATGCTAGACTCCTTGGTCCGTGTTTCAAGACGGGTCCTGAAAGTACCCAAATCTATAGCGTCGCCGATCGGCGTTTCGATTTCGAAAAATCGAACGATGAGGTCTGTTCGAGAACACCGTAACCAACAGTCGTTTCGGGACGAGATCGTCGTTAGATCCGATGACCGTCATACACGAAACGCGCTTGCTACGGGCCGAACGCTAAAAAGATAGCGGCCCCACGCCATTAGCGTACCGTCGAGCGAGTCTGTCGGAACGTCGAGAGTCCGCACGACGAGCGGGAGGGCGGGCGGACGAGCGGGCCGGCTGGTAGTTACAAAGACTCGCTTAATTTCGTATGACAATTTCTACTAAATTAAAAATAATTTACCAAGTATTTTACCGTTAAAGTACGACAGTTTTAATAACCATAATAATTTATTTAAAAACCTACAGAAAAATTATAGTTTATTAAAAAAATGTAACAGAAAGTCAGTAGCGGGTAATCGGCGGGAGTAACGTTTACTCACTTATTAACGTATGACAATTTTTTCCAAGTTTTACTTAAAAACCTACAGGAAAATGATAGTTTATCGCAAAAAGATTAAGAATATCTAATAGAAAGTAAAAAGCGGGTAATCGGAGGGAATAGAAAAAATTCTCTTAATAATTTCCAAGTGCGTCTCACTAATAATACGAACATAATTTTAAATAACCTTCATAATTCTTCCGTTGAAAACGTACAGAAAGAGGATAAAAAATTTAAAGAAAGGAAATTTACAAAAAATCAATGGCGGGTAATTGGCGGGAATTAAAAAGGCGAAGACGAATCTTCATACATTTTAAGTACGTTATAGCCCAGTCATATTAGGGGTTTTACCTCGGAATAAAAGATAATAAGCTGTAAATTGGTATAAACCTTTGTTTTGTCGTTCTAAATGTTGTCTTAAAAGTCACAAGTGCTATCGTGTCCGCGTCTTTAGATATTGAAGGTCAAAGGTCGTAAATATCGGTTTTTCATTAATATCTCGCTTTCTATTGCTTAAATGAGATTCGCATCGGGTATAAAAGTTTTAGACTATAAAATTCTCTACAACTTTTGTTTTTACCTTTTTTTTTATACGATTAACCTTTTTTGCGGTAGACCGCGAAGAGTGCGCCGCGTACAGTCATATATGACCTAATGCAAGGTCAAGCGTAAGTTACGGTTATCAGTACGTTGTATAAAGTTAATTATTTACTTAAAAATTATAATTATAAAACGATGCCCATTAATTATGTACTAATTATTAATTGTTTATATTTAATGAAAATAAATAACTTAATTATTTATATTTAACTATAGTATATTATTAATTTTGGATTATATATATTTTAAGTTAAAAAGACGGTAAGGGAATATATTTTATACATATATTTATTCATCATTAAATATAGCATATTATACATTTATTGAAATGTGAGTTCAAATATTAAAAGAATTTTTGTTGATTTTAATTAAAATTCTTCTTTTTGTTGTCGCTCGAAAATGTTCAATTCATTGTCATCATCCTCCTCATTATCGGTCATATTCATCTCCATCTCCATCTCCATTGCCACGCCTTTTTTTTTTTGGTTCTCTAAAGAGTACTCTGCTAGTGGTCTCTCTACTGGCAAATTATGCCCGAGCTCAGCCGTAGAGGGTAGAAGAAAAAAATCTAAAAGTGAGCCGCGCCACCGACTTAAAACGGTACAAGCTGGAAACCCCTAGGTCTTGTAAGCACCAGCAGAGCCACGCGAAAAACAACAAACAATTATGGTGAACTAGATAAATAAAACTATATTTACAATTACTGCAATATATTAATTAAGTAAAAATGATGTTCTGATTTTTTACAATAAATTCTGTATTTTCGTAAAGTGGTTTAAACGAATTTAATACACTTTCTTAAAATAATATTTAAATTAATTATAACAATCTTCCATACAGTAATAAAAACCTAATGAGGTACAAAAGAGAATTAAAATAAAAAAAAAACAACAAAAAGAAAATGTTCACAATATTTAAAATTTCAAAAATAATTGGTTTTATATAAAATTCCTGATATCAAAAGATTAACACAACAAAAAAAGGAAATACCAAATAAATGGACTTGCTATAAAAATAATATTTTAAAACCCTTACAATATCCACATAAATTATATTCAGTGGTATATAAATTCAGATTCAGCTTGGAGCCGGTACAAATTTAACGAAAAATAATTTGGTTACTTTTAGACTATTGAAAACTTTATTGGGACGTCACTGGTAGCAGGTACAAATTAAATCAGAATAACTTGTTACTTTTAAATTATAGAAAACACTTAGATCAAGCACAAAACTGATAGGTTGATAAAATTAAATTCCATACCATGTAACCAATTTAAAACCTCACTGAGACGTCTCGGTAACATCGATGATCCAAGAACCGAAACACCAAATAGTATTATCAATAATTTCTGCTAAAATTACCAGGCAAGTCTTTATAACGCTGAAATTTATCGTCGATGTGGATGGAACGGCACGTGGTACTTCACGATGGCTTCACTTCATCAAATCCCACAAGTGGTGATCTTAACTCGACCCCAAAATTTAAAAATATTCACCACATAGGCACGACAGAATGGTCAAGTTAAGAATTAAATGGTTTATCTTCCTAATCCAATAAATATGGCCCCAAATACAGCCAGATATGAAAGAAGAAACCGTAGAAGTTCCGCTCCCGTGTTAATATCAAACCGTTCCAAAAACTCTCAACCGACTTCCACCACTGCCACCAAACGAATCCTCAACCTTCCTCGCTCCCAGACCGGACATCAAGAAAATGTCCCGGGACACGCGTCAGCTAACCTTTCCATGTATAAGTCCCTAATTCATAAACGCGCTCGTTCGCATCATTTGCCAGCTCAAGCAAACCAACAATAATATATCTAACAACACACTACAATCGAGGCCAATAATCAAGGCGAAGTCCAATAAGAGAGACAAAAAAGTCACAGCTATTAATAATCGAATTCTATTACTACTATAGGCAACACTATATACAACGAACCCAAATGCAGACTATTATAATAATGAAACGGCAGATGGGAGAAGAAAAAAAATAGGCACGTGACAACATCCCCTCTCCAAAGAAAGAAGGAAATCTTTTTAAAGATTTACGACGATGACGCAAAAAAAAAACAAGGAGTGAACGAAAGAAAAAAAAATAATATCCTAAACGAACCAAGTGTGTTATTCCACATCTGAAGATGGAGACTTATAGAACGGTTTCAGATCTTGCACATGCCAAACACCTTTAGAATTACCGGAATCGTCTTGTAGTTCATATGACCAAGAACCACACCTACGTTTGATGATGAAAGGACCTACATATACCGGAGCTAATTTAGCACTATAATAATTTAGAGCATCCGATAAAGGCTTATTCCTTCGCCAGACTTTGTCTCCACAATTAAAAGAAAGTGGACGTCGACGTAAATTATAGCGATCAGCATTATTCTTTTGTGTAGTATTGATGCGCCCCTGTATTTGACGATATAATTTAGCATATCCTTCACAACGATTTTTAACGAAAGTATCTACAGGAATTGACTTGGAAGAAACTTTAGTTTGATGGTCAGTATCATAAAGTTTATGCTCTCTGCCGAATAAAATGAAATAAGGACTATACTTAGTAGTTTCACTAGGCGAAGTTCGAATAGCACAACCTATCTCATTCAGATGTTCGTCCCACGTTCGATGATTATCCTGTTTTACGAAGGTACGCAGCATCGTTTTGATTACCCTATTATGACGTTCGGTGGGGTTAGCTCGAGGGTTATAAGAAGCTGTGAAAAATATCCGAGTGTTAAACCTCTCACACAATTTACGAAATTCGTTAGATTTTATTTGAACCCCATTATCACAAGTCAACGTCATCGGAGTCCCGTACAAAAGAAAGAAGCTCTCCATAATTTCGACTAAAGATTTAGCTGTAGCTGCTCGGCAGGGGTATAAAAAGACTGCTTTACTAAAATAATCCGACACGACAATAATATACTGGTAGCCCCGTTTCGACCGTGGAAGTGGTCCTATATAATCAAGACTAATGGCTTGGAAGGGTTCGGTTATTTCTGGTCGTTCTCCCATCAACCCAGTAGGCAACTTCTGTTCCTCCTTATTCTGAGCACAACTATTGCAAGACTTCACATATTTAGCTACATCCGTTCTCATCTTAAGCCAGTAATAGTTTTGGCGCAGTTTTCCATAAGTCTTAAAGACACCTATATGACCAGCAGAGGGTAAATTATGACAACGTTGAAGAACGGACAGCCGTTTGTCCTTGGGAACTACTATTTTCCAGTCATCAGAAGGTGAAGAGAGATCAGGAATCGATGGTTTTACGAGTTTATATAAAGTGTTATTGTATACTCGCCACAAGGGATATTTTAACGGACTTGTTTGTACCGATCGGATAATTGATGAGTACAATTTGTCGTTAGTGGTCATAGGAGGATCTAAAGTGGATATAGCATCGACGGAAACAGGTACTGCTCGAGAGAAAAAATCGGGAACTATATGATCTTTACCTTTACGGTGGATCAACTCAAAATCATATTGCTGCAAGCGCAACTGCCAGCGTGCAAGCCTACCTTGGGGATCTTTTAATCGATGGAGCCATAGCAACGACGCATGATCGGTGATAACAACGAAATGTACATGATCTAAGTAATGACGTAGTTTTTCGACGGACCAAATAACCGCAAGACACTCTCTTTCAGTAACCGACAACTTCATTTCCTGTTTGGACATAGATCTAGACAGATAACAGATAACCTTTTCGCCTTCTTCATACTGCTGGGTTAGAACAGCAACAAGACCGTAATTCGAGGCATCAGTTTGCAAATAAAACGTTTTTTCAAAGTCGGGAGCTGTGAGAATAGGAGCAGACACTAAACACTCCTTAAGGATGGTAAATGAACGTTGACAATCTGTTGTCCAATTCCAATTGGCATTCTTCTTGGTCAATTTGAGGATCGGAGCTAATAGAGAGGAGAAGTTGGGTACAAATCGTCTATACCACGAAGCTGTCCCTAAAAACCTACGTATTTCGTTAACATTACGAGGTGGCGGAATATTCACTATAGCCTCTACCTTCTCAGCATCCGGACGCAGACCTTTATCGTCAACTACGTAGCCGAGGTATTTTAACTGCGGCTTACAAAAATGACACTTCTCCTTCGACACAACTAAACCGGCCTTGCGCAAACGGTCAAAAACTTCCCCCAAGAGTCGTAAGTGGTCCGGAAAGTTATTTGTAATAACTATAATGTCGTCGAGGTATACCATAACGTTTGGTTCGAGCTCGGGACCTAAAATGGTGTCTACGATCCTCTGCCAGGTTGCAGGAGCATTTGAAAGTCCAAACGGCATTCGACGAAACTGGAAAAGACCTCTACCAGGAACAGTAAAAGCTGTATACTCGCGCGATGACTCACTAAGTGGTACTTGCCAAAAGGCAGATTTGATATCGATGGAACTAATGTAACGAGTATCTCTCAAGCGATCTAGGATAGTGGAGATATAAGGAATCGGATAGGCATCCTTCTTAGTGACCGAATTGACTTTACGAAAATCAACACAGAATCTATACGAATCATCTTTCTTACGAACAAGACACACTGGACTAGACCATGGACTATTCGACCTTTCGATAACACCTAAATTCAACATCTCTGTAACCTCGTCGTCGATGATCTTCTGTTTAAAAGGGGACACAGGATAATACCGCTGCTTAATCGGTTTGGTTCCGGGTTCTAAAACGATGTCGTGCTCCGCTACCTTACAACAACCAAGACCAGCGCCTATTTCTGACATTTTACAGGTAACCGTTTCATCTAGGGCACTCCTTTCCAATGGATTTAAGTTGTCAGCACTCTTTATAAGCGATACATTGATGTTAGCTGAGGATTCCGAAAAACGCCACACATCCTGCCTAAGGTCCGGAATAATCTTCATTGCCTTCCAAAAATCTATTCCCAAAATGATGTTATGTGAAAGTTCCGGAAGTACTAAAATATCTATAATCCTAGTTCTGTTCAACAAGGTGACAGGTGTTGGTAAATAACCAATGCTATGACAAGTCTCACCATTCGCAACTGTACAGATAGAAGAGTGCTTAATGAGTTTAAGACCTAAACTTAAAAGTATTTCAAATCTTGGCAATCCTACTATAGTTCGACTAGCACCAGAATCAAGAAGGCCTAGCATAGAATAGCCCAACACATCAACTTTAAGATAGGGACGCTGATCATCTTTAGCATGTGAGATGATAAAATCTAAAACTAATTTATTAGGGAAAGTATAATCGGTCGTTAATGTTGGGGGAAGAAAGTCACGACCTAACGGCTCTCCCTTGTTCCGTTTCCCGAACTACTGCATTTCGGAAAAGTCCTAACTGTGACATTAGGCGTTCCACAACGAAAACAATGTATTTTCTGAGGATTTGGACAGTTCCGGTTTATGTGTCCCGTAGCCTGACAATTCCAACAAACGATATTCCTGTTTGGACGACTACTATCAGGTGTATCTATCCTATTAACGCCAACAGGACTATTATCAAGATTTAAAAGATGTTGTGAACCGGCTGCCGTGGATCCTACATCTACAAAAGCGAAGTCAGGTTCCACAAATTGATTTTTCCTACGAGAAGGAGGTACGTAGTGGTCAACACGATACTTTTTAGTCTCTAGTTTAAGACATTCTGCTTCAAGCTCCTCGATGGTTTAAACGACAGAAAGCTGCGTGATGTAAAAAGGTGACAAATTACGAATCAAAAGGTCTAATTGGACTCCATCAGGGAGGTCACCATGGCGCCCAAACATTGCCTGCACACAAGAAAGATATTTAACTATGCCTTCGAAAGGGTCTTGAGTTCGTTCGATGATTTCTTTGAAAAGTCGAGATCTATAATCGGGAGGTTCGAAATGACGACGAAGTAGGTCCGATAAACTAGTCCAATCGTGAAACCTATCTATATTGGCTCGATACCAATTCAAAGCCTTACCAGTAAATAGATCTATAGAGTTATCGAATAACTGACGTTCCGAAATATTACGAGCCCTACTCAGTTCTCTAACCCTCTCTAGAAAATTATGTACCGACGAATTAGCATCTCCTGTAAATTTGAGATTCCACTTCTCCAGGTTTGGGGGTTTATAACTGGACGGTATCGACGTAGCCTGAAGACGAGGATTATATCTCGACACATTGGGTGAGGAATGGAGCTCCTCATCGGATTCATGCAGGATTACGCTAAGTTCGGGATTTCCTCTAGCTGCGGTTTCCAACGAGTCCAATGTACTCAGCACTTCCATTTGCAGACTAGCCCTCTCCGAAATCTCTTCTGGGATCAACCCAGTTTCAGGTATCCGTTGGACGCGAAGGTGAAGATGTACCAACTTAGAAAGAGAAGAATGGTATTTCTGCTGAGAATTGTCAGCATCAATGGTCGAAATAGTTTCCCTAACCTTATCTAACAGAGACTTAATCTGAATCTTTTCATCGCTAAATTTTAAAGAAAATGGGGGTGGAGTGAAGGATCCCCTCTTCTCCATCTGTAAGATGGGCCTCAGAGCGGCTCTCAACTGATCAACTGTTAGCCTAGAATCGGCCGCAATACCCCGGACAACAAGTTCATAAATGAGCATATCCTTTTTCAAATAATTTACTTCTATCTTGTAATCCATCTCGATGTAAAAAGAATAACAGTTCAAAATTACAACAAACAGAATACAAATAAAGCAATCCAGCACAAATACCCCTACTACGAAGAAAAAAAAACATATAAGGAAGAATGTACCAAGCCCAACGCAATAAATAAATATATAAATCAAATATATCAAATCTATAACAATATATAAGCTATAAGTGAATCAATTATTATCAAATGTAATCCGAAAATAATATATTTATATATGCATTAGTACGCTACTAAATTGATAGATGTTTATAAAATTTTACTTAGTTCACTATAAATAATGTGAAAATGAAATCTATACTTAACCCACAAAAAAAAACCTGCCCCACGTTGGACGCCAAAATTTGTCACGTCTTTTTTTGGTTCTCTAAAGAGTACTCTGCTAGTGGTCTCTCTACTGGCAAATTATGCCCGAGCTCAGCCGTAGAGGGTAGAAGAAAAAAATCTAAAAGTGAGCCGCGCCACCGACTTAAAACGGTACAAGCCGGAAACCCCTAGGACTTGTAGGCACCAGCAGAGCCACCCGAAAAACAACAAACAATTATGGTGAACTAGATAAATAAAACTATATTTACAATTACTGCAATATATTAATTAAGTAAAAATGATGTTCTGATTTTTTACAATAAATTCTGTATTTTCGTAAAGTGGTTTAAACGAATTTAATACACTTTCTTAAAATAATATAAATTAATTATAACAATCTTCCAGACAGTAATAAAAACCTAATGAGGTACAAAAGAAAATTAAAATAAAAAAAAACAACAAAACAACAAAAAGAAAATGTTCACAATATTAAAAATTTCGAAAATAATTGGTTTTATATAAAATTCCTGATAGCAAAAAAAAACACAACAAAAAAAAAGGAATACCAAATAAATGGACTTGCTACAAAAATAATATTTTAAAACCCTTACAAAAACCACATAAATTATATTCAGTGATATATAAATTCAGATTCAGCTTGGAGCCGGTACAAATTTAACAAAAAATAATTTGGTTACTTTTAAACTATTGAAAACTTTATTGGGACGTCACTGGGAGCAGGTACAAATTAAATGAGAATAACTTGTTACTTTTAAATAATTGAAAACACTAATATCAAGCACATAATAACTGATAAGTTGATAAAATTAAATCCATACCATGTAACCAATTGAAAACCTCACTAAGACGTCGCGGTAACATCGATGATCCAAGAACCGAAACACCACATAGTATTATCAATAATTTCTGCTAAAATTACCAGGCAAGTCTTTATAACGCTGAAATTTATCGTCGATGTGGATGGAACGGCACGTGGTACTTCACGATGGCTTCACTTCATCAAATCCCACAAGTGGTGATCTTAACTCGACCCCAATATCCAAAAATATTTACCACATAGGCACGACAGAATGGTCAAGTTAAGAATTAAATGGTTTATATTCCTAATCCAATAAAGATGGCCCCAAATACAGCCAGATATGGAAGAAGAAACCGTAGAAGTTCCGCTACCGTGTTAATATTAAACCGTTCCAAAAACTCTCAACTGACTTCCACCACTGCCACCAAACGAATCATCAACCTTGCTCGCTCCCAGACCAGACATCAAAAAATGTCCCGGGACACGCGTCAGCCAACCTTTCCATGTATAAGTCCCTAGTTCATAATCGCGCTCATCCGCATCAGTTGCCAGCCCAAGCAAACCAACAATAATATATATCTAACAACACACGACAATCGAGGCTAATAATCAAGGCAAAGTCCAATAAGAGAGGCAAAAATGTCACAGCTATTAATAATCGAATTCTATCACTACTATATAGGCAACACTATATACAACGAACCCAAATGCAGACTATTATAATAATGAAACGGCAGATAAGAGAAGAAAAAAAAAATAGGCACGTGACAACCATAATAATTTATTTAAAAACCTACAGAAAAAAGATAGTTTATTGAAAAAATGTAATAGAAAGTCAGTAGCGGGTAATCGGCGGGAGTAACGTATACTCACTTATTAACGTATGACAATTTCTTCCAAGTTTTACTTAAAAATCTACAGGAAAATGATAATTTATCGCAAAAAGATTAAGAATATCCAATAGAAAGTAAAAAGCGAGTAATCGGAGGAAATAGAAAAAACTCTCTTAATAAATCCCAAGTGCGTCTCACTAATAATACGAACATAATTTTTAATAACCTTCATAATTCTTCCGTTGAAAACGTACAGAAAGAGGATAAAAAATTTAAAGAAAGAAAATTTACGGAAAATCAATAGCGGGTAATTAGCGGTACTTACAAAGGCGAAGACAAATCTTTATACATTTTAAGTACGTTATAGCCCAGTCATATTAGGGGTTTCACCTCGGAATGAAAGATAATAAGCTGTAAATTGGTATAAACCTTTGTTTTGTCGTTCTAAATTTTGTCTTAAAAGTCACAAGTGCTATCGTGTCCGCGTCTTTAGATATTGAAGGTCAAAGGTCGTAAAAATCGGTTTTTCATTAATATCTCGTTTTCTATTGCTTAAATAAGATTTGCATTGGGTATAAAAGTTGAAGACTATAAAATTCTCTACAACTTTTGTTTTAACCTTTTTTTTCATACGATCAACCCTTTTTTGCGGTAGACCGCGAAGAGTGCGCCGCGTACAGTCATATATGGCCTAATGCAAGGTCAAGCGTGAGTTACGGTTATCAGTACGTTGTATGAAGTTAATTATTTACTAAAAAATTATAATTATAAAACGATGCCCATTATTTATGTACTAATTATTAATTATTTAAATTTAATGAAAATAAGTAACTTAATTATTTATATTTAACTATAGTATATAATTAATTTTGGATTATATATAATTTAAGTTAAAAAAAAGGTAAGGGAATATATTTTATAGATATATTTATTCATTATTAAATATAGCATATTATACATTTATTGAAATGTGAGTTCAAATATTAAAAGAATTTTTGTTTATTTTAATTATAATTCTTCTTCTTGTTGTCGCTCGAAAATGTTCAATTCATTGTCATCATTCTCCTCATTATCGGTCGTATTCATCTCCATCTCCATCTCCGGCGCGAGCCTCCACGTGGCCCTCTCCTGGATTTTCAAGGTCCGAGGGAAAGATCCGGACACCGCTGCTCTTTGCGTTCCAAACCATATCTCCCTGCTGGAGGATTCCATGAAACTCGAACGCTTATGCAGAAAATAAAACTCTTCCCGAATCTCCCGACGGCGTCTCCAGGTCCTTTTGGGTTACCATGACGAACTCTCTTGCGAGGACCCGACTTTTTGACGGTTCCGCTGCCGGGTTACGGAATAGAAACCGGATTCCCTTTCGCCCGACGGGTGTGTACACACTTTTTACATATTAAAAATAAATATATACATTTATTTAAACTTGTATTATAAAGCTAAACCGCATCAACATCGGCTTTCGCCTAGGGCTTAGGATCGACTGACTCGTGTGCAACGGCTGTTCACACGAAACCCTTCTCCACGTCAGTCCTCCAGGGCCTCGCTGGAGTATTTGCTACTACCACCAAGATCTGCACCGACGGCGGCTCCAGACAGCCTCACGGCTAGCCCTTCTGCGCTCATCGCCGCGACCCTCCTACTCGTCAGGGCTTTATGGTCACTCAATCGTTAAAAAAAGCGTACCGCACATGCCGCTGACGGTCGAGTATAAGAACGACGCTTCAGCGCCATCCATTTTCAGGGCTAGTAACTTCGGCAGGTGAGTTGTTACACACTCCTTGGCGGATTCCGACTTCTATTGCCACCGTCCTGCTGTCTTAAGTTACCAACGCCTTTCATGGTATCCCATAAGCGTCGATTTTGGCGCTTTAACTCGACGTTTGGTTCATTCCAGAGCGCCAGTTCTGCTTACCAAAAATGGCCCACTTGGCACTCTGATTCGAGTCTCGCGGCTTTATGTATTATAAAGTTCGAGCAAGCTGGAGATCTCACCCATTTAAAGTTTGAGAATAGGTTAAGGTCGTTTCGACCCCAATGCCTCTAATTATTCGCTTTACCGGATGAAACTCGTACGCAACGAGCGCCAGCTATCCTGACGGAAACTTCAAAGGGAACCAGCTACAAGATGGTTCGATTAGTCTTTCGCCCCTATACACAGTTCCGACGATCGATTTGCACGTTAGAATCGCTACGGACCTCCATCAGGGTTTCTCCTGACTTTGTTCTGACCAGGCATAGTTCACCATCTTTCGGGTCCCAGCGTGTACGCTCTTGGTGCGCCTCTTCTCGTAATGAGAACGAGACGCCCCGGGAGTGCGAAGCGGCCACTTTTAAGGGCAAAGCGCTTATCCTCCCTTGGTCTACGCAAGGTAAACCTTTACTTTCATTACGCCTTTAGGTTTAGTCTAATCCCAATGACTCGCGCACATGCTAGACTTCTTGGTCCGTGTTTCAAGACGGGTCCTGAAAGTACCCAAATCTATAGCGTCGCCGATCGGCGTTTTGATTTCGAAAAATCTAACGATGAGGTCTGTTCGAGAACACCGTAACCAACAGTCATTTCGGGACGAGACCGTCATACACGAAACGCGCTTGCTACGGGCCGAACGCTAAAAAGATAGCGGCCACACGCCATTAGCGTACCGTCGAGCGAGTCTGTCGGAACGTCGAGGGTCCGCACGACGAACGGGCGGGCGGGCGGACGAGCGGGCGGACGAGCAGGCGGACGAGCGGGTCGACTGCTAGTAACAAAGACTCGCTTAATTTCGTATGACAATTTCTACTAAATTAAAAAAAATTTACCAAGTATTTTACCGTTAAAGTACGAAAGTTTTAATAACCATAATAATTTATTTAAAAACCTACAGAAAAATGATAGTTTATTGATAAAATGTAATAGAAAGTCAGTAGCGGGTAATCGGCGGGAGTAACGTTTACTCACTTATTAACTTATGACAATTTCTTCCAAGTTTTACTTAAAAACCTACAGGAAAATGATAATTTATCGCAAAAAGATTAAGAATATCTAATAGAAAGTAAAAAGCGGGTAATCGGAGGGAATAGAAAAAACTCTCTTAATAAATCCCAAGTGCGTCTCACTAATAATACGAACATAATTTTTAATAACCTTCATAATTCTTCCGTTGAAAACGTACAGAAAGAGGATAAAAAATTTAACTCTGCAGTAGTGGCGCCAAGTCTCTCAGACCCGAGTGTTTTAATTTTATGCGTAAAAGAGGGGGGTTTAGAGCCAGCCGGTTCATGCGGTCAGTACCTTCCTATCGCTTAATATTTTATTGGTCGTGCATGAAATCTCTTCTCAAAAATTCTTTACGTTGGCTACGTACGACTTTTGGGTCTGTCAGACTTGGCGCCACCACTAGTGTAACACAAAGTTGGTTTTATTAGTTATTATGTTTTGAATAGTATTTGAGTTTTTGGGCAGGTAAGTCCAGCGATATATATGCTTCACACAAGTAATGATTTTTGTGACTTAACTCTTTGATTTATTAGTAATTATGATCTAATATTTTCCAGAAAAATGAGTTACGAGAAAGAGCAAGCCCGGTTGCTTCAGCTTCTCGACGAAGTTGTTACTGATACAGAAGAACCATTTGACGATGAAGAGTCTGAGGAAGAAAAAGACATTATTGAAGAACGTTTGTCTGACTCTGACACTGAACAGAAAGGGAAAAGCGAAACAGAAGATGAGCCACCTGCGAAAATTCCTCGAGTTTCTAGTTTTATTGGAAAAGATGGATCCATTTGGAAAAAGTAAACACCTAGCCAAAAGGTAAAAACAAGGAACCAAACAAGTTTGATTCGAAGGTTGTTTCTAAAACAACTAGCCATCGAACTCGTAGATGAACATCTCAAGCGTCGTGCCACGATGAAAAATATCCCTCCAGAAGTTCGCCAAAGACGTCAAGAGGTAGCTGGCACATCAGAAGAGGTCCCAAGAGGCAATCCAGAAACGCCAAATGTTAAAAAACGTTGTCATCTTTGCAAGAAAGATAGTAAAACACGTTACTTTTGCAAAATTTGTAAAAAATTTATCTGTTTATTTCATGCGGAATTTCTGTGCCCGAGTTGCGTACCAAATCCTGAAAACTGATAAAACAGTTAAATAATAACTTAGTCTCTAAGATAAAATAGATTTAGTTTTTGATTTAAAAATATTTGTGACAAAAAATTCTTAATTTTTGTATCTAGGACATTTTTTTGCACTTTTCTTGCTATTTCTATCTGTAGTTGTTTTTTTAATATAATACGTTTCTCTGGCATTTTTTATTAATGACACATAATGTATAAAAAAAATTAGGTCCAAAAAAATATAAAATAATATACCCATTTTTTTGTTACACAACTTTAAAAAGTGGGTCTGTCAGACTTGGCGCTACTACTCATGCTAAAAATATAGGTGCCACCACTGCAGGGTTAAGGTCGTTTTGACCCCAATGCCTCTAATCATTCGCTTTACCGGATAAAACTCGTACGCAACGAGCACCAGCTATCCTGAGGGAAACTTCGGAGGGAACCAGTTACTAGATGGTTCGATTAGTCTTTCGCCCCTATACCCAGTTCCGACGATCGATTTGCACGTCAGAATCGCTACGGACCTCCATCAGGGTTTCCCCTGACTTCGTCCTGACCAGGCATAGTTCACCATCTTTCGGGTCCCAGCGTGTACGCTCTTGGTGCGCCTCTTCTCGTAATGAGAACGAGACACCCCGGGAGTGCGAAGCGGCCACTTTTAAGGGCAAACCGCTTATCCTCCATCGGTCTACGCAAGGTAAACCTTTACTTTCATTACGCCTTTAGGTTAAGTCTAATCCCAATGACTCGCGCACATGCTAGACTCCTTGGTCCGTGTTTCAAGACGGGTCCTGAAAGTACCCAAATCTATAGCGTCACCGATCAGCTTTTCGATTTCGAAAAATCGATCGATGAGGTCTGTTCGAGAACACCGTAACCAACAGTCGTTTCGGGACAAGATCTGCGTTAGATCCGATGACCGTCATACACGAAACGCGCTTGATACGGGCCGAACGCTAAAAAGATAGCGGCCCCACGCCATTAGCGTACCGTCGAGCGAGTCTATCGGAACGTCGAAGGTCCGCACGACGAGCGGGCGGGCGGGCGGACGAGCGGGCCGGCTGGTAGTAACAAAGACTCGCTTAATTTTGTATGACAATTTCTACCAAATTAAAAAAAATTTACCAAGTATTTTACCGTTAAAGTACGAGAGTTTTAATAACTATAATAATTTATTTACAAACCTACAGAAAAATGATAGTTTATTGAAAAAATGTAATAGAAAGTCAGTAGCGGGTAATCGGCGGAAGTAACTTATTAACGTATGACAATTTCTTCCAAGTTTTACTTAAAAACCTACAGGAAAATGATAATTTATCGCAAAAAGATTAAGATTAAGAATATCTAATAGAAAGTAAAAAGCGGGTAATCGGAGGAAATAGAAAAAACTCTCTTAATAAATCCCAAGTGCGTCTCACTAATAATACGAACATAATTTTTAATAACCTTCATAATTCTTCCGTTGAAAACGTACAGAAAGAGGATAAAAAAATTAAAGAAAGAAAATTTACGAAAAATCAATGGCGAGTAATTGGCGGGAATTACAAAGGCGAAGACGAATCTTCATACATTTTAAGTACGTTATAGCCCAGTCATATTAGGGGTTTCACCTCGGAATAAAAGATAATAAGCTGTAAGTTGGTATAAACCTTTGTTTTGTCGTTCTAAATGTTGTCTTAAAAGTCACAAGTGCTATCGTGTCCGCGTCTTTAGATATTGAAAGTCAAAGGTCGTAAAAATCGGTTTTTCATTAATATCTCGCTTTCTATTGCTTAAATGAGATTCACATCGGTTATAAAAGTTGTAGACTATAAAATTCTCTACAACTTTTGTTTTAACCTTTTTTTTCATACGATCAACCTTTTTTGCGGTAGACCGCGAAGAGTGCGCCGCGTACAGTCATATATGGCCTAATGCAAAGTCAAGCGTGAGTTACGGTTATCAGTACGTTGTATAAAGTTAATTATTAACTAAAAAATTATAATTATAAAACGATGCCCATTATTTATGTACTAATTATTAATTATTTATATTTAATGAAAATAAGTAACTTAATTATTTATATTTAAATATAGTATATTATTAATTTTGGATTATATATAATTTAAGTTAAAAAAACGGTAAGGGAATATATTTTATACATATATTTATTTATCATTAAATATAGCATATTATACATTTATTAAAATGTGAGTTCAAATATTAAAAGAATTTTTGTTGATTTTAATTATAATTCTTCTTCTTGTTGTCGCTCGAAAATGTTCAATTCATCGTCATCATCCTCCTCATTATCGGTCATATTTATCTCCATCTCCATCTCCATCTCCATCTCCATCTCCATCTCCATCTCCATCTCCGGCGCGAGCCTCCACGTGGCCCTCTCCTGGATTTTCAAGGTCCGAGGGGAAGATCCGGACACCGCTGCTCTTCGCGTTTCAAACCATATTTCCCTGCTAGAGGATTCCATGAAACTCGAACGCTTATGCAGAAAAGAAAACTCTTCCCGGATCTCCCGACGGCGTCTCCAGGTCCTTTTGGGTTACCCCGACGAACTCTCTTGCGAGAGCCCGACTTTTTGACGGTTCCGCTGCCGGGTTCCGAAATAGGAACCGGATTCCCTTTCGCCCGACGGGTGTGTACATACATTTTACATATTAAAAATAAATATATATATATATATATATATATATATATATATTTATTTAAACTTGTATTATAAAGCTAAACCGCATCAACATCGGCTTTTGCCTAGGGCTTAGGATCGACTGACTCGTGTGCAACGGCTGTTCACACGAAACCCTTCTCCACGTCAGTCCTCCAGGGCCTTGCTGGAGTATTTGCTACTACCACCAAGATCTGCACCGACGGCGGCTCCAGACAGCCTCACGGCTAGCCCTTCTGCGCTCACCGCCGCGACCCTCCTACTCGTCAGGGCTTCATGGTCGCTCAATCATTAAAAAAAGCGTACCGCACATGCCGCTGACGGTCGAGTATAAGCACGACGCTTCAGCGCCATCCATTTTCAGGGCTAGTAACTTCGACAGGTAAGTTGTTACACACTCCTTGGCGGAATCTGACTTCTATGGCCACCGTCCTGCTGTCTTAAGTTACCAACGCCTTTCATGGTATCCCATAAGCGTCGATTTTGGCGCTTTAATTCGACGTTTGGTTCATCCCACAGCGCCAGTTCTGCTTACCAAAAATGGCCCACTTGGCACTCCAATTCGAGTCTCGCGGCTTCATGTATTATAAAGTTCGAGCAAGCCGGAGATCTCACCCATTTAAAGTTTGAGAATAAGTTGAGGTCGTTTCGACCCCAATGCCTCTAATCATTCGCTTTACCGGATGAAACTCGTACGCAACGAGCGCTAGCTATTCTAAAGGAAACTTTGGAGGGAACCAGCTACTAGATGGTTCGATTAGTCTTTCGCCTCTATACCCAGTTCCGACGATCGATTTGCACGTCAGAATCGCTACGGACCTCCATCAGGGTTTCCCTAACTTTGTCCTGACCAGGCATAGTTTATCATCTTTCGGGTTCCAGCGTGTACGCTCTTGGTGCGCCTCTTCTCGTAATGAGAACAAGACGCCCCGGGAGTGCGAAGCGGCCACTTTTAAGGGTAAACCGCTTATCCTTCCTCAGTCTACGCAAGGTAAACCTTTACTTTCATTACGCCTTTAGGTTTAGTCTAATCCCTATGACTCGCGCACATGCTAGACTCCTTAGTCCGTGTTTCAAGACGGGTCCTGAAAGTACCCAAATCTATAGCGTCGCCGATCGGCGTTTCGATTTCGAAAAATCGAACGATGAGGTCTGTTCAAGAACACCGTAACCAACAGTCGTTTCGGGACGAGATCGGCATTAGATCCGATGACAATCATACACGAAACGCGCTTGCTACGGGCCGAACGCTAAAAAGATAGCGGCCCTACGCCATTAGCGTACCGTCGAGCGAGTCTGTCGGAACGTCGAGGGTCCGCACGACGAGCGGGCGGACGAGCGGGCCGGCTGGTAGTTACAAAGACTCGCTTAATTTCGTATGACAATTTCTACTAAATTAAAAAAAATTTACCAAGTATTTTACCGTTAAAGTACGAGAGTTTTAATAACCATAATAATTTATTTAAAAAGCTACAGAAAAATGATGGTTTATTGAAAAAATGTAATAGAAAGTTAGTAGCGGGTAATCGGCGGGAGTAACGTTTACTCACTTATTAACGTATGACAATTACTTCCAAGTTTTACTTAAAAACCTACAGGAAAATAATAATTTATCGCAAAAAGATTAAGAATATCTAATAAAATGTAAAAAGCGGGTAATCGGAGGGAATAGAAAAAACTCTCTTAATAAATCCCAAGTGCGTCTCACTAATAATACGAACATAATTTTTAATAACCTTCATAATTCTTTCGTTGAAAACGTACAGAAAAAAGATAAAAAATTTAAAGAAAGAAAATTTACGAAAAATCAATGGCATGTAATTGGCGGGAATTACAAAGGCGAAGACAGTAGTTAAACACCGGTTCAAGCGCAAAGGAGTGGGGGGAGGAGTGGGGGAAATTGTGGGAGAGGGAGTGGGGGTAGGAGTGGGGGAAGTGGTGGGGGTAGGAGTGGTGAAGTGGGGCAGCGTTTCAAGCGCAAATGAGTGGGTGTGAGGATTGCGGGTAGGAGTGGGGGAAGTGGTGGGGGTATGAGTGGTAGAGTAGGGGCAGTGGTGGGGTGGTGAGGAGTGGGGGGACGAAGTGGGGGAAGTGGCAGGAGAAGGAGTGGGGGAAGTGGCAGGAGAAGGAGTGGAGGAAGTGGCAGGTGATGGAGTGGGGGAAATGACATTGTTGGCATATGACATTGTTGACATATGACATTGTTGACATATGACAGGAGTGGGGAGATGACACTGTTGACATGTGACATTGTTTACATATGACATTGTTGCCATTGTTTACATACGGCATTGTTGACATACGGCATGTTGCCATTGTTGACATATAACATCATTGTTTACATACGGTATTGTCCCCATCGACTCGATTAATAGGGTTCCGTAAGCACGTTGAAAAGTGTTGTGACGTAAGCGTTGAAAAAAAACTTGGTATCTCGTAGGTTCGAACCTGAATCGTTTGACTTACTAAACGGATAGCTATACCATGTAGCTACTACGCATATTAATTTTATCGTGCAAGATTGGATATAAAAATATATATTTGTGACATCATTATGTTAAAAATAACCTTGAACTACCAGATAATAAAAATGAATGAAAATATGTTGATTTACCGTGACATGCGTTATTAGTTCAGGTCGCGCTTGCTGGCCGCTGCGATATAATATAGATAGGTATACATACGGGGGCGCATGAACATTTTCAACGCTGTCAATAATAGTTTCTGAGGCCGTGAAGGAATATCATTGGTAGATATCTGAGTTTTCGAACAATGTATACGAGTAAAATATACAGGGTGCATTAAAACTTTTTATTCTATGTCATATTATGAAGTATGAAGAATGATAATGACAAATGACGTATTAACAAAGCTATAAGAACGTAAACTTTGGTGATTTAATCATCAGTATCACAATGACTTCAGACGAGTACAGAAGGAAACTAGAAGAATTCGGTGAGCATGTCTGTCATTTGAGCAGAGATATAACTTTCTACAAAGAAAAAACTAGAGTATTAAAGCATTTGGAGAATCTGAGTTTGTGGGATAAAGTTTTCAGTTGCCAGAGTAGAAGACCTTCACCAGAAGTACCTGTGTCAAAAATAGATAACAACTCTAAAAATGTCACGACTATCATTAATCATTCTGACAGCCGTTTTGAATGATGTATTTTATACAAACGTACCCACTGATATCAAAATTCTAAAGATATTCTTCGATGATGCAAGAAAAAACTGCAGTCAATCGTCATGGGCAATAATGAAACATGAAGTATTAAATGATGGACGACTACCGGTGTTTTACAAGGAGATACCAAAAGAAAATAACTTATTCTACAAAATAAAATTCCTATTTAATAATGGAACTCAAGAGGAAAGAGAATGGCAAGCTACACCTTTCAAGAAGACAACAGATGTCAACATAAAAAATGATAAAATGTTTTCAATACTATATTTGATATTAGCAACTTTAATCATTTCAATAATTAATTTTTTTATAAAAACTATAAAAAAGTATAGATCATCTTGTAGTACATGAGAAAATAAACAATTCAACAGATATACGAGGTGTTTTAATAAAACTAAATAATAAGAATAATAATATATTTATTGAAGAAACAAAAATTTACAATATTTTTCTACTTGGGTAATATAACATATGTAAACCATTGATGTAATTGATCAACATTTCGTTGGGTGCACATGAATTTTCCATTGGCGTGGTTAGGACAATACGTAATGGTGGGCTGAAAGTTTTCCGTATTCAATGATGAGTCATCATATAGCGTCACATCGTAAATGGTTGGATACACTGCAAGTTCAGCACACTTTGTTTTTAAAAAGTCAGCTTTCTGATTTTCTCTTACATAAATGCACTCAACTGAATGTAGTAGATATTTATCCAAAATTGCATTCATTTCACTATAGTCAATATCTCCAGACTGATATGATATTCCATGAACAAATTTTTCCAAGTATTGTGTAGTTTTTTTATCTTTTCCGCTTACATCAGCATAAGGTGTTGGAGGCTTGAACAAAAAGTTGGATCTTTGACGACCAATCTGAATTGTCAATTTTTTTGGATGGAAGACGCCATCGAGCGTGAAACCTTGAATGTCAACAAATGCGATTCTCATGATGACCAGCGTTAAAATGGCGAGCACGAACGGTAGTCGACCACTTATATTATGCTTTTCACAACCTCCGTCAGAGGGAAGTACTCTAGCAGACAATCATGCACGATGATGCAATAGGCCTTAGTATCAGCAGGAAATCCTTTAGCAGACTTAATCTCCAGCTTTATATCCAATGTCGATGATTTCATGCTATCTTTCTGCTTCGAGCAATCTATCACGAATAATGCATGATCTTTGAATGCTGAGTAGTCCAAAATTGGATGAATTTGTGTGGAATGTGTATAGCTCGAATAGAAACTGGTATAGTTGTAGTAGGCAGTGACATAATCGTTTCTATCGAAATCCAACTGCATTCTTTCGTTTGGCCAATATTCTCCATTCAATGATAGTCTGATGCTAGATATGTTGATGTTATCAAAGGTAGTGACATCACTGTCGAGTTTATTGCGTATATTCTTCTGGAAACAAACGATAACGTAACGTGGACGTTCCACTGCGGCGCTGGTTTTAACTTCCCAAATTTCATTCTTTGCACTTTTTGTGAGCGAAGGTAATTCGCTGAGACTCCATTTTCTGAATGAAATCATTATTGGTGTATCATTATTGATGAGTTGCATCAATTGTAGTTTGATTTTATCGTTGGGAAATATATGCTTGACCTTCAGTACCATACTATATATCAAAACTTTGACTTTAGTAGTAGTCGTTACACCAGTTTGTTAAGTGTCTTGACAATTACGCTATCTTTATCGTCACGTGCTCGAACTAGACCAATTGTTTGTCTTCCCTAGACAATCGAACTGTAGTCATTAAATACGTTAAAAATGTGCTTGAGGGGTATCAACAAACTGAACGACTTATCCACAGCATTCAGGAACGGTTTTTCGGGGTACGTCCATCCAGCCGTCGCCAAATGTTTGGAGTCCTCAGGTTTACAGCAAAGGAATCCTCGTACAGTACTAACAATTCCAGGATCTCTGATCACTTTTATCTCTCTGGCACTTTGCACATAAGTGCACGAATCGAAAAAAAACGCTCCACAATTGGGAGCCAATGACACGTTACCATCTCCTTCAATATCTAATTTTCCTTTGATTTCCAACAAAGATTCATGCATCGCGAAAAATGCATCTGCTTGATTCACATTAATCTCCACCATATCATTATTATCGAATGATTTCACGTACGGGATGTAGGATCGATACTCTTCCTTCCGGATAGTTTCATCAAATTGAGGTCGACGGTAAATATCGAAAATTGGGTTCATCCTCATTTGATTGAACGATGCTGCAGATGTTGTCGGTGATTGCTCAGAATGAACGTATTTGCGTTTTAACATCTCTTACTTTCAATCCAACGGATTGAAGAAAAATAATATTTTCTGGAGAGAGCTGGTCACGTCCCTTGGAAGACCTCGATGATACTGATAGGTTTGAAGTGGGTGGTCCCCTTTTATGCTGAATTACCAAACCCATTTAACGTTTTTTCAAGTCCAAATGCAAAGTACTTTTCCCTCCTCGGAAATTCACAGGTCTGAGATCTTGATCCAACACTCTAACACTGATGTTGGTGATCTCTGCTAAGTTACTTCTCACAGGCAAATAGATGGGGGTATTGGGACGTTCGTTGATTGCGAATCCAGGATCGACTGTAATGGGAAAGCTCAATATAGTATGGGCCGGTCTGTCCCCGTAGAAGGCTCCTTCGGTAATGTTGCAATCGAAATGTAAGCTAGATACTTTAAGAATATTTACTGGTCGATATGAAGAGTGCACTATACCAGGCTCCAAGATCCTTTTAGAAAACCCTAATAATTCTCCAAAACTATTATCGTTTTCGAAACTGATGGCGTGCAATCGACTATAGATTTCACACTCTAAGGTGTTGTTGTTTGGTTTCAATGAGAAATCTGTATTATTCAAATGCATCTGAATATGACTCCCAATGTTTTCAATCCCATAACAACCTGTTGGCAGCTTGATTTCCTTCAATACTGAACGATTATTATTTTCGTAGTAGTAAAATTTTTCACTGTCGATGTTTGGTATGGAATGGTAAGTGTGAAATCCTAGTACAGCTATGTAATAACTCTTCCTGGGATGTAGTATGATCGGTGTGGAAGGGGTGAAAGAGAACTCGTTGGTAGTACTAGTCAGCGTGAGCATCTGAGACATGACTGATGACATTACGAGTGGTACAGAAATATTTATAATAAAACCATCATCGACATCATATTATTTATTAATAGATTACGGCCCCTCTACATTTTAAAAAATAATTACAACCGTGACAATCGTACTGTGAACTGACAGGTCCATTCACATGTGTTTGGGCATCTGGCCTATTATAATGAATGAAACATGGTAAACGAATTCTCAAATCGAAATAACACTGATAATCGTTTGGTAATTTATGCCAAACATTCAACAATTCCCATGGTCTAGCATGTTGCATTAAATATTTGATTGGAAATTCCTTCAATTCATCTTCGGAAAAGTCTTGCAACCTCTTCTCACCATGTAGGAATGCTAAAACGGCTTCCATTATTACACAAAAACTTCAAGCAGAGATGTCCACAGTTGATTTGATTATAGTTTTGAAACTGATCGTTGTTGTAGTATAGTTTGATTTTACCCAGATATCGGACAAGTTCTTTCGGTGGCTTCAGACATCCAAATAAATCAAAATACTCAACGACATCATTTATCTTTCTATAAGCTACCCAATGAGTGCCTTGATTCTTCGACACATCTAAATTTAGAATTGCAGTTTCACGTTTACGAGGACCACTGCTTGGCAAATTGTCTCGCATGAAAACGCCTCGAAAATGTGGTATCTTCAAGAACTTTACATACTCTAACAACTCGGTATCATACAACGGTCTATTGGGTAGCTTCATTGGGAGTTTTTTTGGTTTTTAAATATAAACCAAAACCTCCTTTGGCGTTTTTACGCAAGTACAGTCCTTTACCAATAGCTTCCATGGCTATATTGTGTCGATGATCTTCTTCCAATTTCTATTTTGCATTCCTCGCATCGATAATTGTCTTCGCCGTCGCACCACTTTCTCCAGAAATGCTACCGAGAGCACCAAGGGCTGCAAAAATTGGCAACAGTGGTAGAATACCTCCAGATTTTGCATTAAAAGGTATGATGCGTGGTATTCTGATTTTATTTTTTCCACCAGCTTGCTTGATGGCGAGTCTAGCAGCTTTCAGAGCAATCGAAGCAGTCTTCTTTAGATTGGTCGGGGGATTCTTCTTCAGAGATTTTCCAATTTTACCCATGATATGTCTTTGAAATACCATACCAAGCTTACGTTTCGCTTTCATTCCGGAAGTAACTAATAAGGCTGCAGCTCCCTCACCAAACTTGGCGTCTGATGATTTCACTCGTTGCCAAGCAGCGTTTTCCAATACTTAATCGGCTTTGTGACGATCTTCCAGAGACTTGTGCTGCGAGTATGCAATGTCGTGTTGTTTGCAAGCAGCGTCTAGAGGATTAATGCCAGTATCTCCACGAGCCAATCGTTTTTGTAGTTTAGTTCCAGCTGCAAAATAAATGAAATATTAGTAATCGTTTGCATCGTCCAGTAATACGACTTACGTCCACAATACTGATAGCCTCCGGGTAGATGGAGCTCAAAAGGTAACTTGTTTATCAGGGAATTCAAAACACCTTCTCCCTCGTACGAAGACATCGAAAATGATAAAAGTGGAACTGTAACACATATATTTATAGAATAACATAAACGTCAATCATGTCACAAGATGAAGGTTATTTAACAAGAACAGTCGTTACCTATTAAAAATTTAGATTTTCATACATCGTCAACGACCCTTGCTAAACATGGTAAATTATTGCCCAATTCATTTCGAGCAATAGTATGTGGACCAAGTGGTTGTGGTAAGACGAACGTCATGTTGTCAGTAATTTTTAATCCAAATGGTGCAAAATTTGAAAATGTTTACGTGTACTCCAAGTCATTGTATCAACCGAAATATCAACTACTCCAAGAGGTATTGAATGGAGTTAAAGAGGTTGGCTACTTCCCATTCAAGGATAATGATAATATTATAAGTCCATCAGATGCAAAACCCAACTCTATATTCCTATTCGATGATGTAGCGTGTGATTCCCAACAGAAAATATGGGAATATTTTTCAATGTGTAGACACAAGGATATTGATGCTGCCTACCTTTGTCAGACCTACTCGAAAATACCTAAACAGCTCATACGAGACAACTGTAACCTGATTTTAATATTCAAACAAGATGAAATCAATTTGAAGCACGTATTTGATGAACACGTATTACCAGACATGAGTTTCGAAGACTTTAAACGCTTGTGTTCGAAATTTTGAAATGTTGCATATGGTACTTTTGTGATTGTCAAAGATTTCGATATAAATGATGGTAGATATCGTCAAGGGTTTGATAAATATATAAAAATATAAGTACCATATACCATCAGATCATTCCCCATCATGATGTCGTTAAGTCGTGTTGGCACACACAAATACAAAAAGCGCAGCAAACTGATTAAACGTGCTGCCTCCCCCTCTGATCCTGATTTAAACAAAGACGATCAAATAGCTGCACGCAAACGCAAAATTGCAGAGCTCACCCGTTCCATTAGGAAAAAGTACTTGGCATTGAAACTAGGTAGATCGGAAAAAGATGAATCGCTCATCAGAATGTTTAAACCCATTTCGGAGCCACTACATGAGATTGTTAAATCCTCAAAGATCAATAATGCATTGAGAAGTATAAAAAAAGAAGAATCACCTGAACTAAAGAAAGAAGAGGTAGAAAAAAAGGAAAGAGTAGGACAAGAACAAACACAATTTCTTCCAATGGAAGAAGTAGGCAGAATAAGTGCGAGCACAAGTGGACAAGATAATAATGATGAAGTTTTTCACGAAAATATACCTGAACAAAATATTTCAGATAATGTTATGGATGAATATCTAGATCAATATCCGGTCATGTCACATCCATATATCAAAGATCATTGGTCATATAGTAAAAAAATAGATACAATGTATGGACCAACTTATGATCCCCAAACATCAAAATGGTATCTAGGAACACAATTAATTGACTTTGATTAAAGGACTGGCTTTATCAAGATTGAAGGTAAACAGATACGAGGAACCCCAGGACTGTATAAGCTCATCTTCTATGATGATCCTACGGATTTTAACGAAGAAGATGTGCAAGCTTACAGGACGCTATTGAAATTGAGTGATCGCTATATTAATAAAGATGGAAGACTCAAAGGTTCTACGAGATGGAAATACACAGAAATCATAAAACCGCTCATAATGGAGTTGCGAAAAGGTAGAAGACGTTCAACGACTGGTAATGGTTTGACATTAACGTACAATGAAAAACCGGTGGAGTATATTTATTGGGATGATCCAAATGAACTCGTTGATCGTTTGAAGCTGTTGATAGCTTCCAAGGCAGCTGAAAACACCTCACTCGATAATGAAATAGTTGCCATAATCAATGAACTTCGGGAAGCCGGCTATATATACTAATAACACTGACAATGATGAGTCATTTGAACAATGAGTCTGAACAAGTTCGGACACAGATATGCTCCACATGAAGCTAGCAATAAGAGTATTGAATTGACTCATTTAAAAAAAAATTTGTATCACATGATATTATGATAAATAATTTAACTGATGCATTGAATGTGATTGACAACAAAATAAATAAATTTGAAGAATTCATTTCGAGGAACCCTCCAACGGCCAGTGAACATATGTCAACGAAAAAGTATGTAGATGATGTGATTTCACAAATTAAATTTGATTTTAAGTTAGCCATTGATAAATATACTAAAAAAGTGCAAGGGGTACTCGATGAAAAAGTGAGTAAAGTTGAAATTGATAAGCTTAATACGAAACTTAATGAAAAAATCAGTAGTCACGCAAACAGTTCTACAAACCGCATTGATGCACTACAAAATCAAATGATCAATGCCTTGAAAAATATCGAAGGATCAATAACTAGACTTAATAGTAAAAATACCCTTTGATAGTATGGCTTCAACAGACAAGATTCAACTCGTTGATGAGCTTCATGCATCAGCCCGCAAGACTTACCCTAGACGACGGACTATCATCAAGGGCTTAGATGATTTATGGCAAATTGACTTGGCCAAAATGAGACCTTATGCACATCAAAATAAAGGTTTCAAAATGATTTTGGTAGTTATCGACTGTTTTTCTAAATACCTATAGACACGCCCACTCAAAACTAAGACGGGTGAAGAGATCACTAAATCTTTTGCGGATATACTGCACCAAGCTAATCGTATACCAAAAAATCTGCAATCAGATCAAGGAACAAAATTTTTCAATATTAAATTTCAGAACTTGATGAAAAAATATAATATAAACCACTATAATACATTCACTGTGAAAAAGGCTGCCATTGCTGAACGGGTGATAAGAACACTCAAAAATAAACTCTACAAGTATTTTAGTCTGAACGGAAAATACAGATGGATTGATGTATTGTCAAAAATTACCAAACAATATAATGACACCAAGCACAGTAGGACTAGATTGAAACCTACTGAAGTGAACAAGTCTAACGAGAAAGAGATTTTACGTCAGAGATATAGTCATTTAAAAATTGCTGGTCCACGTAAGCTCAAAGTTGATGATATCGTGCGGATATCCAAGTCTAAACATATTTTTGAAAAAGGGTACTCGCCAAATTGGACGACAGAGTTATTTAAAATTATTAAAGTTAAAATAACCAATCCTGTAACATACTTACTCGAAGACATGTATGGTCAGCCAATCAGTGGTGCTTTCTATAAGGAGGAATTGCAGAAAACCAAAAATCCCGACATTTACCTCGTAGAAAAAGTATTGAGGAGAAAGGGAAAGAAAATGTACGTCAAGTGGTTAGGACTCGACAAAAAACATAACAGTTGGATAGAAGACGTCGATTTAGTATAGAATGGAAAACACGAACAAAGTTCTGCAGTCAGGGGGGCCTTTTCATCTCCATCAACAAGAATCACAGTTCGGATAAGTCTGGTAAAGAAGGAGGGGGATATAAATATATGCATAAAGTTGATTTTAGTCTCATTCAAGTTTGTATCTAGCTATGTCGAGTCAAGATAGTGCTAGTATGCTAGATGTAAGTAACGTCGAGTTAACACCATCACCACCAGCATCATTTAGCATCTGATGGAGACGAGCTGTTGGAAATGTTCGAGAGCAAAAATTACAATTGGTCTTTCAATAACTGATGTCATTGCTAATATGGAATATCAAGTGACATTGACAAAAGTCAAAGTTTGAAGGAACAATTAAAATCTCTACTATCAAAGCTAATTTCATTTTACGAATAATTTGTATTTTTTTTTTTTTAATAAAATTGTTGATTTATGCTTGTGTTTTTTTAATATCGATCTCTCTTTACACTCAAATAAAACTCAAAAATAAAACAATTTTTTTTTATAACTTACACATATGATTACATAATTTTAGTTTACACAGTAGATTACATAAAAATAGGTTACATATAATTTTTTTTTTTAATTATAAAAGTGGAACAGAATGAAATTATAAAAATAATGATATCAGGAATGAGGAATATGTAAAGTTATTATTTTTTATATCTCTACGCAAACGGTTCTAATTCTAATTATTCTATACTGTAATGACCCCATGGTAGCGTGTTAAATGATCCCGAAATTAAATATCTTTTATCATCCTCAGGGCTTAAAGCAATTTTCGATTGTTCTATGCTAAATACGTCATGTTTATAGGATCGAATTGTGCACTCTGTAATATTTTTATGTTTAAATGTTTTAAGACAATCTACGTAATCTTCAAACGTCAATTTATTTTTGACATTATATTTTACCCCCTTAGACTTTTTAGTGACGTTTTTATCTCCCTGAATTTTAAACGCGTACATTTTTGATCGTAACCCAACAAAATGCGTAATGATTTTGCCGTTGGCTTCATCTTTCATAAGACCCGGTATTTTTTTGTTAAGTAACGGGATATTGTATATATTATTTCCACTATAATCGGAGGTATCAAATTTTTCCATATACCTACCGATTATGTCTTTGTAAACATTGATATTCATTATTTTGTAGAAGAAACTATCGGTGTCGGTGTAGTTTATGATACAATTGTTCACCCCTAGGGTTTATTTTCCATTGTTTTGCCAAACACCGCGTTGTTCGCGAGTTTAAACTGATTCTTTGCAAATGAACTGGTAGCTGTAGTCCTTAAACGAGTGTTTAGCTCGATATAGGGCTTCAACCATGCAGATTGTTTAAATTTTAAAACGCGATGTATCTTTTAAAGTATTAAACCATGCGCCAAAGCCTGTTTTAAATTTCGGTAATGTATAACACATTTTTCTTTATTATGTAGTGTAGTCATTAATTTCGGTAATTTTGATCCGGGTGGTACGCGGTGTTCAGCACAAAAAGGAAAGTCCTTATGCAAATCGTGCAACTCTTTAAGATATTCTAAATCAACCTGCAGGATGTATCCTTCTTCTGCATCGTCAGGTATCTGAGAGATGTCAATATTTGTTTCCACCCATTGAAAGTCATCGCATGGCAGAGGTTGAGACATAGCCCACCCATACAAATTATTAACATCAAGGTAAAATAGATAACTTGTCGGCTTGGTGGAATCGTATTTTTCCATATACTCATTGTTTGCCTCCGTATATCGATTACTGCAAACCAATATTCCTCCTCTAATACCAGCTTCAATGAACAATATCATATCCACATCTTTTATAAAAAGTGTTTCTAACAAATTTCACACTAAAAAGGTTTTTTGCCAGTGTGAATGCGCATTAAATCATACTTTCGTGAAAAGTTTTTAAACAAAATTCACACTAAAAAGGTTTTTTTTGCCGGTGTGAATGCACATTAAATCGTACTTTTGTGAAAAGTTTTTCGAACAAATTTCACACTAAAAAAGTTTTTTTTGCCGGTGTGAATGCGCATTAAATTATACTTTCGTGAAAAGTTTTTCGAACAAATTTCACACTGAAAAGGTTTTTTGCCGTTGTGAATGCGCATTTAATCATACTTTCGTGAAAAGTTTTTCGAACAAATTTCACACTAAAAAGGTTTTTTGCCGTTGTGAATGCGCATTTAATCATACTTTCGTTAAAAGTTTTTCGAACAAATTTCACACTAAAAAGGCTTTTTGCCGGTGTAAATACGCATTAAATCATACTTTCGTGAAAAGTTTTTCACACAAATTTCACACTAAAAAGATTTTTTGCCGGTGTGAATGCGCATTAAATCATACTTTCGTAAAAAGTTTTTCAAAAAAATTTCACACTGAAAAGGTTTTTTGCCGGTGTGAATGCGCATTAAATCATACTTTCGTAAAAAGTTTTTTAAACAAATTTTTCACTGAAAAGGTTTTTTGCCGGTGTGAATGCGCATTAAATCATACTTTCGTGAAAAGATTTTCGAACAAATTTCACACTGAAAAGGTTTTTTGCCGGTGTGAATGCGCATAAAATCATACTTCCTTGAAAAGTTTTTTGAACAAATTTCACACTCAAACGGTTTTATGCCGGTGTGAATGCGCATGTGTCTCGTGTAATAAGATTGTTGCAAAAAATTTTTCTAACTTTTACACTGGAACAGTTTTTTGCCGATTGGAATGCATACGTGAGTTTTTAAAGTACATCTCCATGAAAAGTTTTCCAAACAAATTTTACACTGCAAAGGTTTTTTGCCGGTGTGAATGCACAATAAATCATATTTCCGTGAAAAGTTTTTGGAACAAATTTTACACTAAAAAGGTTTTTTGCCGGTGTGAATGCGCATGTAATTATACTTTCGTGAAAAGTTTTTCATATAAATTTCACACTAAAAAGGTTTTTTGCTGGTGTAAATGCGCATTATATCATACTTTCGTGAAAAGTTTTTCAAACAAATTTTACACTAAAAAGGTTTTTTTTGAAGGTGTGAATGCGCATTAAATCATACTTTCGTGAAAAGTTTTTTGAACAATTTTCACACTGAAAAGGTTTTTTGTTGTTGTGAATGCGCATTAAATCATATTTTTGTGAAAAGTTTTTCAAACAAATTTTACACTGAAAAGGTTTTTTGCCGGTGTGAATGCGCATTAAAACATATTTTTGTGAAAAGTTTTTCGAACAACTTTCACACTGAAAAGGATTTTTTTGCCGGTGTCAATTCGCATTAAATCATACTTTCGTGAAAAGTTTTTAGAAACAAATTTCACACTAAAAAGATTTTTTGCCGGTGTCAATTCGCATTAAATCATACTTTCGTAAAAAGTTTTTCTAACAAATTTCACACTGAAAAGGTTTTTGCTGGTGTGAATGCGCATTAAATCATACTTTCGTAAAAAGTTCTTCAAACAAATTTCACACTGAAAAGGTTTTTTGCCGGTGTGAAAGCGCATTAAATCATACTTTCTTAAAAAGTTTTTGAACAAATTTAACACTCGAACGGTTTAATGCCGGTGTGAATGCGCATTAAATCATACTTTCGTAAAAAGTTTATCGAACAAATTTTACACTGAAAAGGTGTTTTGCCGGTGTGAATGCGCATTAAATTATATTTTCGTAAAAAGTTTTTCAAATAAATTTCACACTGAAAAGGTTTTTTGCTGGTGTAAATGCGCATTAAATCATACTTTCCTGAAAAGTTTTTGAAACAAATTTCACACTGAAAAGGTTTTTTGCCGGTGTGAATGCGCATTAAATCATACTTTCGTGAAAAGTGTTTCAAACAGATTTCACAATGAAATGTTTTTTTTTGCCGGAGTGAATGCGCATTAAATCATACTTTCGTGAAAAGTTTTTTAATCAAATTTTACACTAAAAAGGCTTTTTGCCGGTGTGAATGCGCATTAAATCATACATTTGTAAAAAGTTTTTCGACCGAATTTCACACTGAAAAGATTTTTTGACGGTGTAAATGCGCTTTAAATCATACTTTTGTAAAAAGTTTTTCGAACAAATTTCACACTGAAAAGGTTTTTTTCCGGTGTGAATGCGCATTAAATCATACTTTCGTAAAAAAACTTTTGAACAAATTTTACACTAAAAAGGTTTTTGCCGGTGTAAATGCGCATTAAACCATACTTTATTGAAAAGTTTTGAACAAATTTAACACTCGAACGGTTTTATGCCATTGTAAATGCGCATTAAATCATACTTTCGTAAAAAGATTATCGAACAAATTTCACACTGAAAAGGTTTTTTGCCGGTGTGAATGCGCATTAAATCATACTTTGTAAAAAGTTTTTCTAACAAATTTCACACTGAAAAGGTTTTTTGCCAGTGTGAATGCGCATTAAATCATACTTTCGTAAAAAGTTTTTCAAACAAATTTACACTAAAAAGGTTTTTTGCCGGTGTGAATGCGCATTAAATCATACTTTCTTGAAAAGTTTTTCGAACAAATTTCACACTGAAAAGGTTTTTTTTGCCGGTGTGAATGCGCATTAAATCATACTTTGTAAAAAGTTTTTCTAACAAATTTCACACTGAAAAGGTTTTTTGCCAGTGTGAATGCGCATTAAATCATACTTTCGTAAAAAGTTTTTTAAACAAATTTACACTAAAAAGGTTTTATGCCGGTGTAAATGCGCATTAAATCATACTTTCGTGAAAAGTTTTTCGAACAAATTTCACACTGAAAAGGTTTTTTTTGCCGGTGTGAATGCGCATTAAATCATACTTTCGTGAAAAGATTTTCGAACAAATTTCACACTGAAAAGGTTTTTTGCCGGTGTGAATGCGCATAAAATCATACTTCCTTGAAAAGTTTTTTGAACAAATTTTACACTAAAAAGGTTTTTTGCCGGTGTGAATGCGCATGTAATTATACTTTCGTGAAAAGTTTTTCAAATAAATTTCACACTAAAAAGGTTTTTTGCTGGTGTAAATGCGCATTATATCATACTTTCGTGAAAAGTTTTTCGAACAAATTTCACACTGAAAAGTTTTTTTGCCGATGTGAATGCGCATTTAATCATACTTTCGTGAAAAGTTTTTCGAACAAATTTCACACTGAAAAGGTTTTTTGCCGGGGTGAATGCGCATTAAATCATACTTTGTAAAAAGTTTTTCTAACAAATTTCACACTGAAAAGGTTTTTTGCCAGTGTGAATGCGCATTAAATCATACTTTCGTAAAAAGTTTTTCAAACAAATTTACACTAAAAAGGTTTTTTGCCGGTGTGAATGCGCATTAAATCATACTTTCGTGAAAAGTTTTTCGAACAAATTTCACACTGAAAAGGTTTTTTGCCGTTGTGAATGCGCATTTAATCATACTTTCGTTAAAAGTTTTTCGAACAAATTTCACACTAAAAAGGCTTTTTGCCGGTGTAAATACGCATTAAATCATACTTTCGTGAAAAGTTTTTCGAACAAATTTCACACTGAAAAGGTTTTTTGCCGGTGTGAATGCGCATTAAATCATACTTTCGTAAAAAGTTTTTTAAACAAATTTTTCACTGAAAAGGTTTTTTGCCGGTGTGAATGCGCATTAAATAATACTTTCGTGAAAAGATTTTCGAACAAATTTCACACTGAAAAGGTTTTTTGCCGGTGTGAATGCGCATAAAATCATACTTCCTTGAAAAGTTTTTTGAACAAATTTCACACTCGAACGGTTTTATGCCGGTGTGAATGCGCATGTGTCTCGTGTAATAAGATTGTTGCAAAAAATTTTTCTAACTTTCACACTGGAACAGTTTTTTGCCGATTGGAATGCATACGTGAGTTTTTAAAGTACATCTCCATGAAAAGTTTTCCAAACAAATTTTACACTGCAAAGGTTTTTTGCCGGTGTGAATGCACAATAAATCATATTTCCGTGAAAAGTTTTTGGAACAAATTTTACACTAAAAAGGTTTTTTGCCGGTGTGAATGCGCATGTAATTATACTTTCGTGAAAAGTTTTTCAAAAAAAACCACACTAAAAAGGTTTTTTGCTGGTGTAAATGCGCATTATATCATACTTTCGTGAAAAGTTTTTCAAACAAATTTTACACTAAAAAGGTTTTTTTTGAAGGTGTGAATGCGCATTAAATCATACTTTCGTGAAAAGTTTTTTGAACAATTTTCACACTGAAAAAGTTTTTTGTTGTTGTGAATGCGCATTAAATCATATTTTTGTGAAAAGTTTTTCAAACAAATTTCACACTGAAAAGGTTTTTTGCCGGTGTGAATGCGCATTAAATCATATTTTTGTAAAAAGTTTTTCGAACAAATTTCACACTGAAAAGGTTTTTGCTGGTGTGAATGCGCATTAAATTATACTTTCGTAAAAGTTCTTCAAACAAATTTCACACTGAAAAGGTTTTTTGCCGGTGTGAAAGCGCATTAAATCATACATTCTTAAAAAGTTTTTGAACAAATTTAACACTCGAACGGTTTAATGCCGGTGTAAATGCGCATTAAATCATACTTTCGTAAAAAGTTTATCGAACAAATTTCACACTGAAAAGGTGTTTTGCCGGTGTGAATGCGCATTAAATCATACTTTCGTGATAAGTTTTTTGAACAAATTTCACACTAAAAAGGTTTTTTGCCGGTGTGAATGCGCAATAAATTATATTTTCGTAAAAAGTTTTTTAAATAAATTTTACACTAAAAAGGTTTTTTGCTGGTGTAAATGCGCATTAAATCATACTTTCCTAAAAAGTTTTTGGAACAAATTTCACACTGAAAAGGTTTTTTGTCGGTGTGAATGTGCATTAAATCATACTTTCGTGAAAGGTTTTTCAAACAGATTTCACAATGAAATGGTTTTTTTGACGGTGTGAATGCGCATTAAATCATATTTTTGTGAAAAGTTTTTCGAACAAATTTCACACTGAAAAGGTTTTTTTTGCCAGTGTTAATTCGCATTAAATCATACTTTCGTGAAAAGTTTTTCAAACAAATTTCACACCAAAAAGGCTTTTTGCCGGTGTGAATGCGCATTAAATCATACTTTTGTGAAAAGTTTTTTGACCGAATTTCACACTGAAAAGATTTTTTGCCGGTGTGAATGAGCATTAAATCATACTTTCGTGAAAAGTTTTTCGAACAAATTTCACACTGAAAAGGTTTTTGCCGGTGTGAATGCGCATTAAATCATACTTTCGTAAAAAGTTTTTCGAACAAATTTCATACTGAAAAGGTTTTTTTCCGGTGTGAATGTGCTTTAAATCATACTTTCGTAAAAAGTTTTTCGAACAAATTTTACACTAAAAAGGTTGTTTGCCGGTGTAAATGCGCATTAAATCATACTTTTTTGAAAAATTTTTAAACAAATTTAACACTCGAACGGTTTTATGCCATTGTAAATGCGCAT